>JADLZN010001294.1:387500-703715 GCA_018155175.1 Sinocyclocheilus anophthalmus
CGGGCTGTATGACTGATGTATCCGTTTAATTTAACTTTACTCCAAATATATGAATTACCTGTTTAAATACTTTTATATTCAACGTGTTTGTTTATGTCTAATATTTAGTGTTAAACTGTTGGTCTTTAAAATAAATCTGTTTTTGATTTTCAGTTGACTGATTTTGCAGACCTTTTATACAGATAACTTCCATGCTCCGATGCAGCAAACTTGTCGCAAGACGTGCGTTCCTAATAGCGATGTATGACTGTTGAATCCGAATATATATAAACTAGCTGTTTTAAATATTTTTATATTTAACATTTTAGTTTAGCAGTATGTTTGAATGTATATTATTTTGATTATTGGTGCTTCCATAGGCTCTCTCTGTCTCACGCACACGTGGTTTAAAACACCAAATAGTTATGAAATGGGCCTATTGACAATAGCAGAGAGTCTCCTCTTGCCCCACCTACAAAAAAAACAAAAAACAAAAAAAAAAAAAAAAAAAAACACGCCTACCCATGCAGGATATTATCTTGTATGGGCGATCTCACTGGCTGGCGATATGACGATATGAAAAATGACCATATCGCCCCACACTAATACCTGCATCATTGTGAACAGTCAGTTAACCTTAAAGTACCTGTGAGTGAGCATGTACAGAAACAATAACATCACATGTTATTCTAGCATATGCACATAACAACATCAATACCATTACATCGGCAAGGGCCTTCAAGTAACTGCATATTGAACAGCTAATTTGCTAACATGGCATGACTGTGATACATTCCCTCGAGTTTTGCTTGAACTAATGCATCTCACCAAATATTAATTAAATCTGCTATTTCAGCATCTTTCCACTGATTCTGCTTGCTCCTCCCTCTGTTTTTAAGATTTTAGCAAGGCACTTACTGACACTGAATGATAATGACACGATAAAATTATGTGGTGATACTGTATGTTAAAAGAATGGGTGATTTCAGATCTGGCTGCATCAGATATGTGTAGTTTCAAGGATCACATCTAGAGGCATGTCACATAAACGGAAAATCAAATTTAAGTCACTTCGCAACATGTTGCCTGATGGGGGGGGGGGGGGGGGGCTTAATTCAACATTTCAAGGTCCCCAATTGGTCTGGTTTTCTTTTCTGTAGTGGCCTTTCTTGTCCGCACAGCCTCAATCTGACCTCTGACATAATTACAGAGGGGGGGATAGGGGGGGGGGGGGGGGGGGGGGGGGAAGAGGTGGATACAGCTTGACTTATCGGTTAGTGTGACTTGAATACTAAAAGTAAACACTGAGTTTTTCTGGAAAATGTAGTGGCAATCTGCCCTTTCCTTATCTTATTTATTTTTCTTCCACCCTTTTTTGTATTACTGACCAAACTTTTACTCTCTGACGTATTTTAAACCTCCCTTTCACAAACATTTTTTCTACTTAAACTTCTAATATGCTAAGCCTAAATGCATTGATTTTAAATTTAGATGCAAAGAGTTTTAACTAAAAATAATTGAATCGAGAATTAAATTAGTTCCCACTCACAGCCCCCCCCCAAAAAAAAGAACCCGCAACCTACCCAAAACCCCCCCCCAAATCTCTCCCTCCACAGGGTGTGTGCTCCCAGAAATGCTACCGCATGTTCATCGTCGAGACGGTTTGTGTGGGCTGGTTCTCGCTGGAATTTCTGCTACGGTTCGTGCAGGCGCACAGCAAGCTGGAGTTCCTCCGTGGACCCTTGAACATCATTGATGCCATGGCCATCCTGCCCTACTATGTGTCTCTGATAGTGGATGAGAACCCCACCAGTGAACATGAGCGACCCTCTGGAGGTAAGGGCTACCTGGATAAGCTTGGGTTGGTACTGCGAATCCTACGTGCCCTTCGTATCCTGTACGTCATGCGGCTTGCCCGCCACTCTCTGGGCTTGCAGACGCTGGGGTTGACGGTGCGGCGGAGTATGCGCGAGTTCGGCCTGCTGCTGCTCTTTCTCTGCGTAGCCGTGACACTTTTTTCGCCTCTGGTGCACCAAGGGGGGGGGGGGGGGGGGGGGGGGGGGGGGGGGGGGGGGGGGGGGGGGGGGGGGGGGGGGGGGGGGGGGGGGGGGGGGGGGGGGGGGGGGGGGGGGGGGGTGGTGGGGAGGTGGCTGAGATCTGCTGACGCGTAGTGGTGGCATGATTTACGATCATTCCCGCCTCTTACTGGTGGGCGATCATCTCCATGACTACAGTGGGTTATGGGGACATGGTACCCAGGAGCATACCCGGTCAGGTGGTGGCTCTCAGTAGCATCCTGAGTGGGATCCTAATCATGGCCTTCCCGGCCACTTCCATTTTCCACATGTTTTCCCGCTCCTACCAGGAGCTGAAACAGGAGCACGACAGGCTCTTTAAAGAGGAGTGTGCGGCAGCCGCAGCTGCTACCACAGGACCTGAGGATGAGCAGGACAGAGGATGGGTGGCCTTTCCTCCTCCCAGACTAGTTCTTACTCCAGACACAGAGACGCCAGGCTCCTTTGAAGACATTTCTCTTCTTGGAGAGACTTCTGGGAATAACAAGCACCCGTTACCAGCTGGAGCCTTTTAAGTGATGCACATGCATTGTACTCTTCTCTAGATCAAACTTGATCTTCCATGCCCTCATACTGAACCCTCTTGCAGTGGACAGGGTGAATTTTCATAGACGGCTCTGTCTAAAAAGTTGAAAGGTCCTTGAAGCTATTTTGTCTTCCGTCAGCCACAAGCTAATCATGTCTCATTAAAGTACTAATTCTTTCATATTCACACTGTGGACAGATTTAGCACTCCATGAAAATCCATACTATAGAAATAAAAAATAAAGCTACATAGTTTAACTTTAAAGCCTTGTTCCACACCGTTAGACATGCAGCTGAGAATTTTAGGTTCCTCAAATTGACTGTCTACATTTTTTAACAAATCCAAAGATGTATTTATTGGTTGACTGTTTAAGGTTCAATAATTGCTCTTCCAGAAAACGTTCACATATCATTTCCTGTGCCAGTTTGGGACAGACATGCTCTTGTACAGGTCAAAATAAAAACAGCAGTAATCTCAATGTCCTGTCCTGTTTTTTCGGGTTCATAGAAGGATTTTCTAATCCTCTTCTTTGAAATGCTCAATCATTAGACACAGTTACCTTGTTCTCATCTCTTCATTTTACGAAACAGCACATGTGCCCATACCATCTGCCAGCTCTGACATGCAGCAGTTACAGAGTGATGAATCTATGATTGTTTTAGTGACCTCAACAAGGTCAGCCTAGTTTTGGTCGTTTTCATCTCTTCTTGCTGAATTCCTTCTAGGAGAGTGTGCTGCCCCCAGGTGAAGAGCTCTGTATAAGGTCAAAAAATTGTCCCACTGCCCAATGCTTGCAAGGTCCAGCGGGTTGGGGGAAGAATCTTGATGAGGCTGGGGATTAAACATGCAATAAATTCATAGAGATAAAAAGTCCTTCCGGAGTCAGACTCTGTGACGGATTTTGCTTTGTCAACAAATTACAAATTTGCACCTCTAATCCAGTTATTCAGTCATGTTGCATCATAAATGACCTTGCTGCCATTCCGAAAGTCCCAGAAGACTGAGTCATGGATCGGAAAAAGGTACAGAGAAAACCAAGAGGCTTTGATGGACCGATCAAATTACATGTGTAGCTTTTCACAGGATTAACCAGCTTGTTGAATCATTAAATGGACATCAGCTTGTTCTTGATGTAAAGGTTTATCACTTGTTTATCTTTCATGATTGACACAAGCAGAGCCAGGTTAAAGTCTCAAATGGTCTAGGGGTGTCTCAGTCCACTAACTAACCAGATAGTCAACCATTTCTGTCAGAATCACTATATTATACTAGAAATGTCATCATGTGTTCTTCATACTTTACAAAAAAGGAGGATATGAATATTTCATAATGGTACTGCTACAATGAAGCCAACATATACCATGCCATTCTCTACTGTGATGTTGTTGATAAATGCACAACATTTAATGCACAATTGAAATTGTGTTGCAGGTCATTGAGTCATTGGTGTCCCAATGTTTAGTACTTAAATTCATGGTCACGTTACACTGATCCTAAATTGTTATGTAATATATCCGGGAAGAGAAAACCATATTCTTATCCATTTTGATAGAACATATTCTATTGCAGTAACAATTCACATGAACTTAATAACCATCTGCACCATTTAACAGCATTAAATGTGGGGAAGCTTCGTGAGATATGCCATCAGCTCAGCTATAAAGATGCTTTTAGCCATAGTGCTTACTGAGAAATCTTGTTGAAGGAAAGCTTAAATTATATATCATATGCCATTATTTATCAAGGCAGGCCATATCTAGATGGCAAATGTCTTCTGCTGGCATCAGTGATTGATGTAGAAAGCATCAAAGAGGGTTTAAGAGGCAATCTGTCAGATCTACTTGATGGTAAGATTGATTCCTATTCAATGGGTAAGTTGCTTTTTAGTTTTCAAAGTGTAGTAAACCTAACATTTAGTTCTCAAGTCTTCAAGTCAATCCATTTACAGTACAGTCTTAAGCAACAGGTCAATGGTGTGTGTGTGTGTGTGTTTTAACGTTTCAGAGTGTATAGTTGTGGTTAATTGTTATGGTTATGTTGTGTGTTTCTGACAGGTATAAAGTAGTCCAAAGATGGAAGGATGGATGGATGGCCATTCCTGTCTCTCTCATTCTCCCATGACTTCTGATGGTCTTCATTCGTCATCCAGGACTCAGAAGGCAAACATTCCATTCATTCATTCATTTACTTATCTATCTATCTATATTCATATAATTATTTTTGCACCAAGAATCTCATAATGTAGTTTTTAGACTCCTAATTTACCATTTCCCAACCTTGTTCTTGTTCCAATTTATGCTGCTGTCCGTATTGAAGATGTCCATATATATATATATATAGATATATATATATATACAGTCATAGATATTATATATATATATATAATATATATATAATATATATATTAGATTATATATATATATAATATACGTCTATATAAATATATATTTTCCATGTGAAAATCAGTAAAATCACTTTGTTATGTGCTTACATCTTTCAATAACAGCCACTTGGCAAAGCCTGCTTTACATTATGATATTTCACAAAACTCATCCACACTGAAATATAGTGCATAAACTGTGAAGGTCAGGCTAAAATTATAAAAAACTGTACTTGTTTCTAATGGCAGGATATGCAAAGCAACACAACCTGGAACAGAACCATATTTGTCTAGTTTCATTTGACTGATATCATTAGTTATTATGGTGTTTAGAATGATATCTTTTATGTTTCTTACTTTTTCCTCATTACTTGACCTTGACTGAGCAGCCCAGTTTATGAATGCTGAATAGATGTTATTGATGTGTAAATGTGGGTGGTGTCACACACCAAGATGTTTTTGCAGCGTAGTTTCATCAAATGGCCTTTTTAAAGGGGTCATCGGATGCAAAATTAAATTTTCAAGTTGTTTGAACATAAATGTATGTTGGAAGTGTGTGTACACATCCATCCTATAATGATAAAAAATCCACCCAGTGTTTTTTTTTTAAATCCCTATAAATAATATCCCTTCTATCAAATCAAGGCGTTATGAGATTCCTGTCAGAATGACGTAGTTTTGCACAGGCCCCTCCCACGTTGATTGACACTAGCGTCTTACCTCAGACCCACCCTGAGTGAGCTGTCATCAGTCCGCCATTGTGTCGACTCCGGTGCAGGGGAAGACCAGAACGTCTCAGATTAAGCGATTGAGGTGTTCTGTTGTTGGATGTAATAATGAACATAGCAGTCGTCATTTATTCCCGACATCTGAGCCGCTGAAGACACAGAGGATTAACGTTACTTTCATTTTGAAGGGAATGTGCCGATCCCCGATCTGCCTAAATGCGTCTATGTTCTCACGAATCATTCGTGATCGAGCTTCATCTACACAAGAAGTGAGTATAAGGTTTTTTATGAATCTTTACAAATCGCCTTTCCTAATATGTGCTAGTTAGCAAGTTTCGCGGCTAATGTTTTTCTTTTTTGTAAACAGACTGAGTGTACCCACAGAAGAGAGGGGTGGGGGGGTGGCCAGAGATCATTAGATTTACGCACCATGGTTAGAAAAGACGTACTGAAAACAGAGTCATTTTGACAAGGTAAAAAGGCTGTTTTGTACACTCCCATTGAGAAAATTTTAACCAAACTATGCTAGACTTTTCATTAAGACCCTAAAAAATCATATCAACTTATATCAAATGGGCATCCGATGACCCCTTTAATGCTTTTCGCTCCTTAAAAGATAAAGGATAACTGTATTTCCTATTACATGAATCCTTTAACTGTTTATGATTGGCATGAGTTCCACAGTGCTGCCTGGATGCTTCTGTGTTATAGCATATTTGTGATGTTGTCATCATACTATATTTCTGGCTCAAATGTGACTTTTTATCACTGCATTAAGCTGAATCACTGCATTTAGCTTCCTCTATAGGGGGAAGTCGTGGCCTAATGGTTAGAGAGTCGGACTCGTAACCCAAACGTTGCGGGTTCGAGTCTTGTACCAGCAGTGATTGTAGGTGGGGGGAGTGAATGTACAGTGCTCTCTCACACCTTCAATACCACGACTGAGGTGCCTGAACCCCCAACTGCTCCCCGGGCGCCGCAGCAAAAAAAATGGCTGCCCACTGCTCCGGGTGTGTGTTCCCTGTGTGTGTGTTCATTGCTGTGTGTGTGCACTTTGGATGGGATGCAGAGCACTAATTCCGGGTATGGGTCACCATACTTGGCCACATGTCACGTCACTCTTAGCAGAGATGTTAGAAGTGATCAGATGTTTGATTTCTCCATGTTCAGTTTGATCTTATATGTCAGTCATAATTGGGCATTGGCTTGTCCAATTTGGTTTTGTGAACTGATCTTGTGAACTTTGGCTGACATTATAGTGATCTAGATTTACAGCATATATTGAATTACCCAGAATGCACTGCCTAATCTCATCTCATTTTAAGCCGTTTTTAACATAAGCACTGCTTTTTTCAAATACACAGGCGGTAGTATAGATTAAAGAAAGAGTCCCTTGTGATGTAACTGAATTTAGCCTCATGACCTCAAACAGTCCTAACCAGGCATGATGAGATTAAGTTAAATCTTGCTCATAGTGGTCAAAAATCATGCTGTATATCAAATATCAAATATGTTTTGTTTGACTTGTCACATCCTGCAGCTTTTTTCCTTTCCCTGTGGACAGACAACTAGCTTGACATTGTAAACATATGCATTGCTCCTAGCTACGACTGAGTGTCATTCTTTTTTCCTCTGTCTGTCATGATGGTAAGAGCCTCAATGGGGCAGTAAGCTTCCCATTAATCTTAGCTGACAGCTTGACCACAGACGTACTGCAGCATGGCGATGAAATCCTGGAAAAGGTCTCGCTTGGAAAGTGAAAGCATTTCTCTTCTCTGTATCACATGAGCGTCATCATTGCAGTAGTTCTAGTCTAGATGAAGGTTTTATTGAACATTAGAAACCTCAGTGTCTTTGACAGACAGCTGCGATTGGAGCCATTCCTAGTATTTCTTTAAAGGCAAAGTTTTAAAAATGAATCAAAGGCTCTAGGAGGAGGTGTTTTCAGCGTTTTTTTTCCCCAGGCTTACTTCAGAGCGAGTATCCATGTATTATTTATACACCACACAAAGCTGAGCGAAAGAGAAGGAGGGACAGTTAGAGCACTCATTCATATGCAGAATTAGTCAGATTAATTTAAAGGATGCCATGTGATGTGCTATCAGCTAATAAACTCACTGGATTTCATGATGTGATTAGATCACATCAATAAAGCTCAATAAAACTCATTACAACAATAAAGCTCTTTCTGATTCTGATTCTGATTACAGAAGCAATATCAGATATTTCATCTGTTCATTTACCGCATCTGGCTCATAAACATCCCTCTGTCCTAGCGTAAGTCTCATTCTCTCATCAAAAAGAGACAAGTACTGTAAATGTGTTTTGTTGGAACATTGTTCATCATCCTGAGAACCTAGAACAAGGTGGAGTAAAACAATAAATATTAAATGAAGGTTCGATTTCCATAGAATATAAATTCTACTCATCCATCAGTTTGTAAAAACAAACGTCATGTTTACAGTAATGCACTTACTATGGAAGTCAATGGGCCTTCTGCTTTTCACTGTACACAAATAAAAGGACTATACCTGCAATGTACTGTTTATAGTATATTTACTATTTATATAGAAGCTGATGATGCTTTTTACATTTTCTTTCTTATTCAGGCTTCTCAGGCTCTTAAGCAGGTGTTTGTGCATAATGGCTCTTATTCCTGCCATCAAATGAGCCACTTGTGTAGCGGGTGCTCTGCTGAGGTCTGCTTGATGTTCTGCTCAGGTACAAAGTGTCTTTTTGTGTCCCTCAGAAACCAACAACAAACTGTGTCAGAGTCCGAATCGTAACAAGCTTTCCATCTTACAGACTAACTGATATACTTGACTTTCTTAGTATTTTGTGGTGAAAAATTATGCTTTTGTCTCTTAGACTAATGAAACTCAATGCTTAAACAGTTTATATGTCTGCTTTTAGGTGATGCCAGCAACATTTGTTCTTATTCATTACTCTTTAAGAGGAAAGTGGTGTAGTTAACATTTGAGACAGAAATAGATTGAGGGAGTCAATGAATAATGCTAGTAAATACTAATATGATAAAGTAAATGAGACGAATAGAAAATAGTGACTTTATAATTACTGTAAAGTCATCATTTCACTGCATTGCAACATCATTAGCAAGCTTTGAATTTCATCTCTGGTGATTGAATGCCTAAACTGGGTGTTTTGTGGTATTGAATTTCTGTATATCATCCCATAAACAGATTGGATGTCAAAGGCTATGTTCGGAGTGAAATAATAGCTTACCTCATACTGCGCAATTCATACTCAAAGCTTTTTTTAAATATGTGAAATGCATTATAAAATGTTAAACCTTTTTTACACAATAGTACACTATATACTGTTGTCACAATTTGAATGTTTAATTCAGGTGTTTTGCTGTTTTAACTTTTGTGTAAAAATATAACTTTTAGGTAATTTGTTATTCTGGAAATGGAAGGTTAGGTGGAGTCCATTGTATTGTGGGATACATTCTGTTATAAACTGCACATTTTAGCAAAAGTAGTAGGTCATACATTTATTCATTTCATACAGGTGTATTCTATATGCACACTGCAAAGTTTTAAGAGTCATAAATTATGCCATTAGTAGCTGTTCTGGTTGTTGGAAGTGCTGTAATTGCTTTAATGATACAAACTTGTTCTGATGTTCCAGAGACGGATGATGCTGGAATCATGCATGAACAAGAGAGATCAGAGAGACAGGTGGAGGGCCGAGATGAAGCTGGTATCTAGAGATAAGAAGGCAGATACAGGACACTGATGATTACTGTCTTTAAGGGCAGATTAAAGGGCAGCGTTAATCATCTCATCACCATGGGTAATTAGTTCCAACTTCAAACATTCTAGAACCAATTGATCAAGGCCCACTATTGCCCACAGACAGGGATGAGCTATTCTAAAGGCCATGGTGACCAGAATGACGTCAAGTCAGTGAATGTAGAAATGTCCCTGAATCAGTTATGTGACTCTGACTCTGACTGTAATGTATTAATGAGCTTTATCGGACCTCACAAAGGATGGTGGTGAATCCATAAAATGTCCACAGACAAATGGACTGATGATTTCATTTATGATTTATATTCACCTTTCCCCAGGTCTGGGTTCTTACACTCTGCACAAATTTGATAAAACCACCTTTTATTTTCAGCAGGTACAGTGGAGTAGAAGAATAAACAACCACACACAGAAAATAGAATGGGAAAAACCCTAATATGCAATATGGCTGCTATACTATCTGTCTGTCTTTCTTTCTTTCCTTCTTTCTTTCTTTCATCCAAAATCATAATCAATAATTTTGGAATTATCAAAAAAGCAGACCACACATAGTAAAATTAATGTCTTTATATTTTTAATTTAAATACACGACATAGGATGCTATTACAAAAATGAGGTTTGCATTAAGTAAAAATGGCCAATCACTTTTTTGATAGAAGCAAACTGAAATATTGATTTGAGCATGGTTTGTGATATAAAAAAGTAATGGTACAATTGCGATTTAAAGTGAGAAAAGAAAAAATATAGAAAGTATTATATATATATATATATAGATATATAGTTGTTGTTATGTTAGAAGTGTTATTAAATATAATGTGGACTTTTAGCAATTGAGGTCTTGTCTATATTTAAAAAGTTGAAATTTGATTTTTGTCTTTATAATGACTAAGTACTGTCTATACAATACTACAATAACAAACTACAATACATCACAGAAAAAAAAATGTTTTACTGTTATCTTGTCATTCCATTCAATTTTAGTCACTAGTCTTATATCATACTTGTAGAACTGGGTTTCATTTCCTTTCTCTCATCTCTCCTGCACAGCTCCAGCAGAGATATCATCACTGTATCATCAGTCTCACTCTGGATTACTGCCAGATGTTAGCTCACCACAAAAACATAAAAAAAACTTGTCCATAGGGGATCTCAATATGCACAGAATCAATCGAAACACCAGTTGACTGCCCCAATTTATCTTCAAACATAATGATGGTTGGAGAAAAGAAAGTAGTCCAGTTGAATTGAAATTGTACCCCCCTCCTCCTTCCTTCCTATATTAGATATACAGTGTAATTTGTGATCAATCCAGAGGTAGGGAAAAGCAGTAGAAGACTTTGTGCCCTCTCAGCTGTGGCAGGGCTGGATTGAGTCTTAATCATCCAAACTATCAGCACAGACTGTGAATAAGCCCCTGATGAGCCCTTAATTTCGCTTGGTTGGAAATGCACAGAAAAAACACCATCTTTCGTTAGTTTCCCAGTGCATGCATATATGCATGTGCGTGCACACGTCTACCCTTTGAAAAAATTTTTTTGGGCCAATAAAGTTTTAACTTTTTTTTTTTTTTTTTGTTGGTGGGAACTAAATCTCACTGTGCTCGTGTAAATTAGAATGCCTTGGGCTCAGTGCTAACTGTGACGCTGGGCAGATGGTGAGGTTGAACTCCAGAGTGATGAATCAAGGGTTCAAAATATAGATCAGTGCAACACTCTGCAGGGGCTGTGGTGAAAAGAGCACCCTAAAATAACCTCTAGATTGGTGCTCGAACAAATATAAAATTTACATTTAAAATATCAACCATTTATGGACTATTTAGATTTTTTTTAATTGTTTGCATGAATTAAAAAAAGAAACAAATAACTAAATATTACAAAATAATATAATAATACAAAAAAACACTTTTGAAGTGGCATTAAGGGTCTCTGCACAGACTGTTTACTGCTGCTCAGAAGTGGCATAAATGCATTTACACAGCAATTATACTTAATACTAAGTTCGGAAGAGGGTCAGAACAGGCAAAATATAGTCTGGCTTTTATGCAGCAATATGTCTTTACACTGAATTTTTAGCAGGCACAGAGCAGCATTAACTTTAGGCATCTTTAAACAGCTGAACCAAGGCTGCTCTGTGCCTGCTCAAAATTCTGCTCGAAATAGTGCCGCATAAAATCCATTTGTGTAAAGACGCCTTAAGTGGCATAATGGCATAAATAACTTTTTTTAAATCAAATTACTCCATTATTATTTTCTTTAATAATGTATTACTTTTTTCATTTTTACTTCTTAATTTATTTTATTTCAGTTTTTTACTTCTGTTATTATGTTTACAGGTTTGGTTGTCCAAAAATGAATACAGAATAGCCTTATTAAACATACTTTCTTCTATAGTAAACTAAACCTTTTAGATGTGCAGAAATCTTCTAGTTGCTGTCTATAAAGTACAATGAAAATGTCCCAGCCAAATTCAAGCCTAGAATTACACCGCTTCAATTGGATGACATGTAAGCAACATATGCAAAACAAACTCTTATATTACTCAGCATTCTGAATACACAGCCACAGTAACACAGTAAGTCTTCTGTCTCATTTACATAAGCTCCACCTTTTCCTCATCATCCTACTTAACCCGTGGAGTTTTGACATCATCACAGCAGACCAGAGGCTTAGTGCTACAACACACCTGATGGCTACAGGTAAGACTTCTTGCTTTTCCTACTGAATATATACATGTTAGGACAGAACATGTTAGCTCAGTCTTTAGGTCTGTTATTTTTCCATCAGTATGTGATGCTAAGCTGTGTAAAGATAAGGGGGGAAGGGATGTTTTTGGTGCTGTAACACCAAATCCTCTTAAGGAGCACAGTTGGTCACCATGGACACCAAAGCATAACCATGACGATAACAGGGGGCACCTGTATTGTCATACCTTTTATAGATGCAAACAATAGAATAGAATCAGTGTTAGTTGCATAAACACATATGCATAGTAATTATTAGCAAATACTCAACAGCCCTCAGATCTCTTCAATTTCATCCTTTTTTTTTTAGAAGATGTGAAAAGTGTACCTTATAAAGACCTTAAATTTAAGAACTACCTCCCTTTAAATTCATGTGAATTTAAATTGGGAACATGCTCAACAGAGATATAAATAAATGACAGGAAGTTAATTTACGGTAGATACATGCATTTCATTCAATTAAAATTTTTCTTTAAATTTTGTTTTCTGTTTGTTACTTCTGTTTACATTCAATTCAAATTAGGAACTGAATTGAATTTCTCAATTCATTTTGAAAGCACACAAACCTGGCGTACTAACTATATAGAAATTATGTTGAAGATGCCAGTATGGTTTAAATTCACAAAAAATGAGAATCCATGTCTATCTCAAGCAGTTTTCTACTATTCTAAATCAGTATTCTTAGTTGCAATAGACTGATCAAGACTTTTAAGTCTCAAGTCTCATTTTATGATAAGCTTGCTCCTCTCTAGTGGGACAGCAAATCCAAAAACAAAGAGAAATGTATTGCATGAAAGAGCAACACCTCATTTTCATTTACATTGATTTATCTCCAAAAATTGCCCAGCAACTTTGTATCAAAGAAAAAATAATATACATTCTGTCTTCGTTCTGGAAGAATATGCTTTGTATCACAAGCTTTAGAGATAGTCATCTAACAAAGCAATTTCAGTGGAATTGTGATTTAGATGATCTTTGTTCCAATGAGTTCCTGTGTGGCTTCTCATCTTTTTGTGAAACCCAGGTTTTGTAATCAACAGCAAAGCCTTCTGGGTAAGTGCAGAGACACCTGTGCTTTTTGGGTGAAAGCCACTGAAGTGGAAGCACTGCCAGAAGAGAATGCCCTTCAAGCAAAGACAATGTAAAAACATAAAGTTCAACGTCACAACATGTTATTCCACCCGACATTATGCACCTCATTGCTCTGAACCATTTGGAGGATTAATACTTAACTCACCATCCTTGTCATCTAATTAGTTTTATGTTATGTGTATTCACATTTTCATCCTCTCAGAGGGATCCTGGTTATAAAGACCTTGTTATGATGAATGATCCTCAGCTCAGCTAATGCTAACCTTCTGATTAACACGTTGCAGGTCACAGCACCCAAACAGAGATTAATCTGAAAGTTATTTCATCCCTGCTGTGATATCCAGTAACTTGAAAATCAGTCGGATTAAGGTACTGTCAGTTTTTACTTTAAGAGCCGTGTCGAAATTCATGCCTAAAATATGAAATCATTAAACAAGATGCCAAGGTCTGCTGACCAAGGGTACTGATGCATGTCCAGAGAGTAAAAGATCAGGCACTGCACAATATTTGATAACTAGCTAGCTGATGGTTTGTTATTAAAGATCTTTTTAACTGGATCTCATCCCAGACTGGATCAGCAATTAGTCAGAGAACATCCAAGCTTTAAACACGACATGCAGCATTTAACTTTACAGCTGATCATGTGAGTATAACGTATGTTGTTTAACCTGTCAGTGCTGTTTAACCAAAATAATAATTTTCTCTAGTTATAGTTATCCTTCTGCCTCTATTTTTAAGAAATACCATTCAAAAGTTTGGGGTCAGTAAGATTTAAGAAAAGAAAAAAAAAAAGAAATGAATGATTACCTCTTTTCAGCATGGATGCATTAAATTGATCAAAAGTGAGAGTAAAGACATTTATAATTTTACAAAAGACTTCTATTTTAAATAAATAAATGATGTTTTTATGAACTTTCTATTTAAGAAATAGTTCTGAAAACATTATGGTTCCAACATTTCCAACATTAAACATAATAATAAATGGTTCTTAAGCATCATGTTAAGGTTTCGACGAGACGTGCGGATCCATCCGCAAGGCTTTATTAAAGGGTGTGGTCATGAAACAGGCATGGGTCAGACAATGGCAAACAGGTATATTAAGGGCAAGACAGAAGAGTAAACCAAAACGGGTGTGGTCGATCAGCGGCTAACAATATCCAGAGGGCTTGACACGAGGAGTTATCCAATAACACGAGCTAGAGTCCAAGCGAGGTGCAAACACAGTCCGAAACAGTAGACAAAGGGTTAATCCAAGAAAAACAGGCAATAATCAGGTAACACGGGAAAGCAGGCAAGACAAGACTATGACTAAACAATGAAAACTCGCACTGCTCCGTAGAGTATCTACTTGCTCGGTGAGGCATGCCCTCTACCTTACTCTCAGTGTGAAGTGACTGTGAGTGAGTGTTATATAGTGAATGTGTGATGGGTTACAGCTGTGTGCAATCAGTGCTGTTTGTAATCAGTGCAATGAATGATGGGATTTGTAGTCCGGGGTGCTATGCAACAGTTGTGTAGTGCGAGAGTCAATGAAATTAGAAAGGGTGACCTCTGATGGTGAGTGAATTGAAGTTAAGAGGACGGTTTGGTCGTTGACAATCAGATATTAGAAATTGCAGTGAATTTTAAGGTTAGATAACGGAGGTGAGCTGGACCCGTGAGACGGAATACGGTCCGCGCAGGGTATGTACAATGTTCACGGGATCGTTCCACCAAAACTGGAAAATTCTGTCGCCTTAATTACGGCACCCTAGTTCGGTTGTTTCAAATCCGTATACAGACATTCGTTCTCTCGGAACACAAATTAAGATATTTGGAGGAATCTGAGAGCGTGTCTGGACCCCGGCGGTAGACCAGCCAAGACAACCGGTGAAATGATTCCCAAGGTCCAGAAAACGGTCGCAACGCGGGACTCTGATAAAAAATACTCCAATGTGACACATCAGAGGGTTCAACTGTAATTTTTATAAAGCGTACGAGATACTTTTTGTGTGCGCACAAAAGAAAAAAAAAACGAATAATTCACAATCATCTCCTCCGCGGGTATCACTAGCGCCCTTTTGGGAGTATACACTGGACGTAAACAAGCGTAGGCTGTTCTGTGTCAGCCGCCACGCCACGGATACGCTGTTTCAGTGTCAGATCAAATCACAAAACATAGGAAACAGATTGGCGTGACGCAAGCGACACAGAAACAGCATACGTGGTTACATCCAGCGGTTACTCTCCAAATGGCGCTACAGGGTTAATGAGAGAGGAGACGCATTGTGAATAACGGTCTTTTTTTTTTTCTTTTTGCGGCACCAATCATAGCTTAGTAAAAACGGTTGAACCCCTGATATAACATGGATTATTTTACAGATCTCCGTGCTACGTTTCTGGACTTTGGAACATTTCAGTTGTATTGCTGTCTATGAAGGGTCAGAAAGCTCAGAATTCATCAAAAATATCTTAAATTATGTTCCAAAGATGAACTAAGGTCTTACAGGTTTGGAAAGACATGATCGAGGGTGAGTAATTAATGACAGACTTTATAGGTGAACTTGGGTGAACTAAACAAAACTCTGAAGGATCACGTGGCAATGAAGACTGAAGTAATATCTGTTGAAATTCAGCTTTGCCTATAGGAATAAAGTACATTTTAATATATTTTAAAATAGAAAATTGTTATTTTAAACTGTAATAGTATTTTACTTTGTTTTTAATCAAATAAATGCAGCTTTGGTGAGCATAAAATACTACTTACACTAAAGAACATTAAAAACTTTTAACTGACCCCAAATTGAAAGGTAGTGTATATTTCTTGCACTCACAGGAATAGATTTTCATTTTGAGAATGCTTATGTCATATTATAACGTCTGTCACGATCACCGGCTGGAGTACCCACAAGCTCCTTCAGAGGGCACTCCCCTCTTGTCCTTGGCCATTCCCCATGATCCTTGGCCTGGACTAATTTTGGCTTCATTCATCACACCTGTCTATTCCTACCCTGATAAATGTATATTAGACCTATAAACCATATAAGTTTGCAAGTTTGAAAACTGCATTATTGCTAAAGACAGTAGTAGAAATCAATAATATGAGTGTTACGGGGCTGACGAGACGTGAGATGTGCGGATCCATATGCAAAGCTTTATTTGGAGAAGACAGAGACATGGTCATAAGACAGGCAGGGTAAACAGTGGCAACCAGGAATATGACGGGCAAGACACGAATAATCCTAGGGCTAGCGTGGGTCGAAGAACTGCAGACAGAATCAGAACGGGCAAGACTAAGGGAGAAATCCAGGAAAACAGGCGAAGATCAAAACCGAAGAAGACAGACAAGGCAAGGCAAAACTAGGCTAAGGCAGGGAAACTAATGAGGGCTCTGTAGGGTAGCTATCTAAAGATATGCGCTAAACAATACTCTGCAGAGGGAAGGGATAAGAGTGAGTGTAATATAGTGAGGGAGTGATATGAAACACCTGGGTGCAATCAGTGTACAGCTGTGTGCAATACGTGCTGAGTGAAATCAGTGCAATGCATGATGGGAAATATAGTCCGGGGTGCTATGCAACAGTTTATGTTGTGCAAGAGTCAATGAAATGGAAAGGGTGACCTCTAATGGCTAGCAGACGGAAGTTCATGGACCGGGATTGTGCAATGAGTGTAAGCTGCTAACTGTTTCTCACTTTTGTGCAAAGTATTCCACTTCGACCAGTAACATGTTGTCCAAACAAGTTCTTTTGTTATTCTGTTTGTGGAAGCTGAACAAGTCTGGTCTAGATGTACATCCAATCTTAAAATATATATATATATATATATCCAATTTTTTACACAAACTTTATTTTAGTGTTTCTGTAATATTACTCACCTGCAATATTACTCATCTATTTTATTAGTCGTGTTTAAGTGTCTGTCCAAAAGCCAAAAATTACAGCTGAATGAATCTGAAGCTGGCCATTTTTTATGCACATTTGACAGTTTAACCTTCCTTTTAGGAAACACTTCCCACTTTACATGCATAAAGAGGGAGAGGGAGAACATCAATGAAACGTTTTTTATTGGCCCCCGAACTTACTTAATTTTCCTTTCTTTTGATTTGTTTTTCAAAACACTTTGGTTTTCTGCTCTAAGCAGTGAAGATCAAACATCAGAGGAAGCTTAAATGACCTCCACTAATCAATGAACTCAGAGCAGTGGCTGAGAGATGAGATTCAGGCTATTACTGAACTGCTTTTGGTTCTCAGGGTAAAGTACTGTTTATGCCTCAATTTTTCAGTTGAAATAGAGTGTCAGTAGTTCAAGTGCAAGATTACAGGTTTGCATCCCGATAAAAATATATTTTTTAATATTTTTCCAAACTACACTGAACAAAATTATAAAAACGCGTATACACTTGCTGATTTGCACACATTTTTCATGAGCTGAACTAAAAGATCTAAGACTTTTTCTATGTATACATAAGGCCTATTTCTCTCAAATATTGTTTCACAAATATGTCTAAATCTGTGTTAATGAGCACATTCTTCTTTGCCGAGATAATCCATCCACCTCACAGGTGTGGCATATCAAGATGCTGATTAGACAGCATGATTATTGCACAGGTGTGCCTTAGGCTGGCCACAATAAAAGGCCACTCTAAAATGTGCAGTTTTACTGTATTGGGGGGTCCGAAAACCAGTCAGTATCTGGTGTGACCACCATTTGATTCACGCAGAATTAGATGCAGTGCAACACATCTCCTTCGCATAGAGTTGATCAGGTTGTTGATTGTGGCCTATGGAATGTTGTTCCACTACTCTTCAATGGCTGTGCGAGTTGCTGGATATTGGCAGGAACTGGAACACGCTGTCGTATATGCGATCCAGAGCATCCCAAACATGCTCAATGGGTGACATGTCCGGTGAGTATGCTGGCCATGCAAGAACTGGGATGTTTTCAGCTTCCAGGAATTGTGTACAGATCCTTGCAACATGGGGCCGTGCATTATCATGCTGCAACATGAGGTGATGGTCGTGGATGAATGGCACAACAATGGGCCTCAGGATCTCGTCACGGTATCTCTGTGCATTAAAAATGCCATCAACAAAATGCACCTGTGATCATTGTCCATAACATACGCCTGCCCACACCATAACCACACCATGGGCCACTTGATCCACAACGCTGACATCAGCAAACAGCTCACCTACACAACGCCATACACGCTGTCTGCCATCTGCCCTGTACAGTGAAAACCGGGATTCATCCGTGAAGAGAACACCTCTCCAAAGTGCCAGACACCATCGAATGTGAACATTTGCCCACTCAAGTCGGTTACGACGACAAACTGCAGTCAGGTCGAGACCCCGATGAGGACAACGAGCATGCAGATGAGCTTCCCTGAGACGGTTTCTGACAGTTTGTGAAGAAATTATTTGGTTATGCAAACCGACTGCTGCAGCAGCTGTCCGTGTGGCTGGTCTAAGACGATCTTGGAGGTGAAGATGCTAGATGTGGAGGTCCTGGGCTGGTGTGGTTTAAAGGCGGTTGGATGTACTGCCAAATTCTCTGAAACGCCTTTGGAGAATGCTTATGGTAGAGAAATGAACATTCATTTCAGGGGTAACAGTTCTGGTGGACATTCCTGCAGTTAGCATGCCAACTGCACGCTCCCTCAAAACTTGCGAATCTGTGCCTGTGTGTGTGATTAAAAACTGCAAATTTAGAGTGGCCTTTATTGTGGCCCGCTAGGCCACCCCTGTGCCATCGATATGGCCTGTCTAACAGCGATCTTGCTATGCACACTGTGAGGTGGATGGAATTATCATCGCAAAGGGAGCTAAGGGTGCTCGCACTCAGACCTGATTTAGACAAGATTTGTGAAGAAATTGAGAGAAAATAGGGGCTTTGTGTACACGAGACACACAGTCTTCTGATCTTGGAGCTATACGCAGTTGTAAGCGTTCGCGACGCAGGTCCACAGACACCCCGACGGACTGTCACCCGGGCAGAGACAGATGCCGCGATTGTGGCGGTGTGGGCGGTGAGCGTGGGCGTACGCGCGCCGCTTATGTAATTTGTTCAGTGTAGTTTCGAGTGACTATATGATGACCTGACGATGGTCTTTTGCCAACACAATTCGCAGGATAACATTATGGGAGTATTGCCACTCCTCTACACCACCCCCACACGATTGCTGAGCAGACATTTGCGGAGTCGCCGACACCACAGCTGCGCCTACCCCATGGAGGTACCCACCGTGAACAGCAACAGTGACACCGCGAGTAGGTCTTCGACTGGAGGTGGCACCACCTTGACACACTCGCACACGCTGGTTGAGCCGGGTGTTCGGGCCGTCGGTCCGTAGGTTTGCGGACCCACAGGCGTCCCTTGGCCCCCCCCTTGCCGGCGTCGCCCGGGAAGAGGAACAATGGGAATGAAATGAAGGAATTATGTTTACCATATGGAGTCTATCGGGTACTATGGTCAGTTTCTGTACAGTTGGTACCATTTTTTCTATCGGCTCGTTAGAAATAATTTGCATTGGGTTGGCTAATGTATCAGGTTTATTCAGTTAAAATTAAATTTTGACTTGAATATAAAAGCAGGTAATTTAGTGCTACCCACCGATGCACAGTCTAGCTTATCTATAAAACCATGATTTAAAGTGCTGAGAGGACAGAAGGCCTCATAAATCGTTATCCAAGGAAATTTAAATGATATAAAGAAGCTGTGTTGCTCTATTCATAGTGTTCGGCTTCCATTGATGAAATGTATTATAAGATTATCAAACCTAGCAGGGTAGGAATGAAGGGTGATTTGCTTATAAGTAATTATCATCTTGGTTATTAGCTCTGGAGAATGAATACGCACATTACTGTGCAGAGTAATCAATTTCCAAAACTGCTATTATGCTCAGGTCCAGAGATCAGCAAGCGTTAGACCAGTGAGGCTCGTCAGAGAAGTTGTGCAACTCCGCCAGCATGACAAGATAAACACTCATTTACTGCTCTAAATAGAGAACTTAGAGAAAAATAATGCCTACAGATTGTTATGGAACTAGACTAAGAATTAATGACACTATGAGCCAAAAGCATGGAATGAAATTGCAAGGATTTCTGTACAAGAACTTATATAATATAAATAATCTAAACTATTAGTAAAGGAGTAAAAGAATAACGTAACAGTTTGTGTATTAAAAAAATACACAGTCAAAATAATATTGTTTTTGAATTGTCAGCAATTTTTTTTAGATTAAAATAATAATACAATTCTCATTCTTTGTCCGCCAGAATCTCTCCTTATTGAAATAGTTTGCAGCCAAGCAGGTTACCTCCTACTTCCTACTTGTTCCCTGTGTTGACCTTTGTATTTGTGTGTACAGTAGTATGGATATACAGTGCCATTGAAGATGAGCCAGGCAGAACATGGAAGTGGGAATGAGGAGTCTTTTCAGCTGACAGACAGCATGAGAGGTAAGATCATGTTTGTATTTCAAATATAATGACCCTGCAACCCCTTTGGCTGTGATTAGATTCAGAATAAGGTGCCTCGTTGTATTTTAAATGGTTGCAACCTGATAAAAAATATTATGTGAAATAATGTTTTTTGAAAACTAAATTTCACTTTGAAAATAGATCTTGATTAAATAGCTGTGCTGCATCTGACACAAAAACAACATGTTGAAAAAGAAGGGAATATTTACAGAGCAATATTTATATGTAATATTAAGCAAATGTGTCAATACCGGAGGTCAGAATGTCACCCTCTATCTATAACAGTTATCGCCCTGATGATAACCTGTAAATATAAAAAATTCTGAAAAACATGTAAACAACATGTAAAACTATTTCATACATGTGATGGTTATTGAAATGGGTTTTTGTGTTGCCCTGCATTGCATTCTATAGTCTCATGTCACGTATGAAGGGTGATATACAGGTTATCATGTGTTTACCTGTCCTAACTGATAACTACTGTCCTGCATGACATGCTAGTAGCTCTACAAAACACTTATACATAAACACATGAGTCCATAAGGAACAGGACAGACCAACATGTCAGCTGCTCTAGGAAACACCCCTATGTGGATAACGAAAGAGACCACCATCAACTCAAACTGAATGTTCAACTGATTGATTCAGAGCTGACTGATAACATTTGCTTCCTTCAGTAAAAAAGAACTAGTCCTTTCACTGTTTATGTGCATTGGCCTTATATCGTCGGCCAAATGAAAACTAGTTTACAGGATGTCCTAAATTATTATATTATTATTGTACTAAATTACTGTATACTGGGCTCGGAGAACATCACTGCTGACTAAGCAGTGTGGATTTCTGCATTTCCATTGATATAAAAATAGTCTGATGTATGCTGTATTTTTTTTTAGATTGCAGATGATGCTTTGAACTTCTCTCCTGAGCTTCCAATAGAACTACAAAGGAAGAGCCGAACAGTTCGGCCTGCAGGTCCCTTGGATGGAGGCTATGGCTGGTTCATAGTGCTTTCCACCTTCCTTGTCTTTGGTCTGACATTCGGTGTAATCAAGTCCGTTGACGTGTTCTTCGTATAAATCCACCACTACTTCACAACCACGGCGACTGCAAGCTCATGGATCACATCCATCTCTGTGGCAACAGTACATTTTGGGGGTATGTGCCATTTAAAGTTTCAACCAGCAGGGGGCTCTCTCTACTTACCTTTTTTGTTTTTTTTTTTTTTTTTTTTTGTGTTGTTTTTTTTTTTTTTTTTTTTTTTTTTGATTTTTTTTTTTTTGGTTTTTTTTTTTTTTTGGTTTTTTTTTTTTCTTTTTTTTTGTTTGGCCTTTGAATGTCAACTGGACATACACTGACTGAGATTGATTTGTTTGTGAATATCAAAATGAAAATGTGACTTGATAAAAACTCAGTCACACTTGATCAACCGCTTGTTTAACTTTGATATAAATTTTTTGTCTTATAAAAACTAGTTCTTATTCAGAATATTATAGTAATATACGATTTATTTATATTTAAAAAAATTTTAAGTATTATTTGCCTAAAGAATTATTTGCAACTAATGAATTTTGGGCATGTTTGCACCAATCTAAGCGGCAACACTTAGACAATAAATGCAGTAAGATGCAGTTCGAAAAACGCTTGATCGTCACTTTGCCTGTCTGATTCATTAGTAAGATGCATACGGATACATGATCATTGTAATCTTTTAATATCTGTTTTTTACAAACTCCTTTCTAGTAGATTGTATTCTTCTGTATTAATCAGTTTTTATTTAAATATTATTATTAAGTATGATTTGTTAATATCCCCTTTATAATCTATTAATTTTAAATATTAATACCAAATTTTAACATTTTAATTTTCAAATACAGAATCTATCGCAACACTTTGGCTAAAAACATGAAGATGTGATTTAATAAAAATGCTTGTTACCTTGATATTCATCATTGTCTGATCTTGTTCGCTGCATGCCAACACACAACCTCACTGTAATCTTTTAATACTTGGTAGAGACACTACGTTCCTTAAAATTTTTTTATTAATCCTTTTTATAATATATTACTAATATTTTTAGTTATTCAAATATTATGATAATATTCATTGTTTAACATAATGTTATTTTACACAGTTTTCACACAAAATCTAAGCTGCAAACAATGAAGATGTGAGTTGTGAAAAACTCTGTCACACTTGATCTTCACTGTTGTCTGATCTTATTTGTGATTTAGATGCATGCCAACACACAAGCTCGCTTTAATCTTGTAACATTTGTTAGAGACACGTGTCATGTTCTCTGGAACCATCAGACTTTAAAACTTTGTGTGGCTGAAATAAATCTAACAGAGCAGGGGACTAGAAATACGAGTTTGTGCACTTGGCTCCTGGTGGTACAGTATGTCATGACTGTGTACTTCGTGTTTGTCTGTGATTCAGCCCCTGTAGGCTCCGCATTGAGCGCATACTTCGGCCATTGGTCATGGTGGGGGGTGTGCTGAGCAGCATTGGGATGGTGGCCGGGTCATATGCCCAGGTTCTGCTGCAGCTGTACATCACTGTGGGGTTCCTTACAGGTAAGGGTGCAACCAGCATATGGCTGTATTCACGCTCCTGCACACACACATTCACACTTCCAATGTTTCAATTTGGATTCACAACTTGAAAAGGTCATTAGCCATTTATAGCAGCTGTATGGGATCTTATTCATGAACCTCTCAGATTCAGGAACACTGCAGAGCATATGATGAAACAGGAAAATGGTAGAGGGAAAGAGAGAGAGAGAGAGAGAGAGAGAGAGAGAGAGAGAATGAAATAAAGAAAGATTTTACCCAAGAGACTTTTTTAAAAAAAAGACAATTTATTTTGTCCATAATAACTACTGGTGCATTTAGTGTTACTTGTTTAATCTTTTTGCACTAATGTTATTTTGTACAAAATCTAAGCCACAAAACTAAAAATGTACTGATTTTGTCTGACCAATAAAGCACACTGGTGTTTAATCTGCAGTAACAGCAGTAGCACAAGTTACAGGTTAAGTTTAATGATAGCAGTTTTGCCTGGCTGAGGCGTCGCTAGTTGGAAGAAAGGGGAACTAAGTACAAGGGGCCCATAACAATCTTTTTCGTGAAACCTAGCAACGCCAGTGGCAATGTTTCAAAATGAAGGTGTATTCAGTCATTCAGTGTTACTAGATGGTCATAATACACATAATCTTGCAATACTGTTGTCCATTTAACCTGTGGCATTTAAACAATGTTTTATCTTAGAAAATTAATGACTTGTCAGAGGAATAAATGCTTGCTCAGCTATATCTACCTACTTTTATATCCACCTACTTTGCTCTCTGAATGTCCTTTTTGTTTCGCCCTGACCTGGCCCCTACTGTCACCATGCTTGGCTGGTACTTTGAAAAGGAGAGCACAGGAGAGTGCATCCTCACCTTCATCCTCACCCTATTCATGGTGGATCAGTATTCCTGGAGGGGAGCGATGCTGATCCTGGGAGCTCTGCAGCTCAACTTGTGTTTGTGCAGAGCTCTTCTGAGACCCCTCAACAGACACGTTCCTCCTAAAGAGCTCATAGAGGAGAAAGAGCTGGAGCTGGAGCTGTCATCCCAAACTTACACAGACTCTAAAAGTTCAAATAACAGGTCAGACTAAAAAAAATCAGATCCACTGAAGGTCAAAATAATTCGCTACATGGACTACACGCTTATCGCTAATACTCGCTTCATGGTCTATTCAGTGTTTGGTGTCTTTGCTGCTCTCGGCTTCGTCGCTCAGTCTCTCTTTCTGGTACCGTACGCCCGCAGTCAAGGAGTGGAGGAGTACCAGGCGGCTGCTCTCATGTCCATCTCTGCGGTGCTAGATTTGTTAGGATGGATGTTGTTATTCGGGTGGGTGGCTAATCTGCGACTGTAGAGACAGTCCATCAACTGATTGTAACAGTGATTCTGTTGGGCATTGTTCTGTAGCTCTGCCCACTAGCAACCACATTCACCCAGCTAGCGTTGTTCAGTGCAGGTTATGGACTGGTGTTTGGGGCAACTGTGGCGATTCACATCACGGTACTCAGGGAAGTGGAAGTTATAATATTTTATATTTGTGATTTATTTGTTTGTTTGTGTGTAATTATGAAGTCGGTTACACTTTATTTTGATAGTCCACTTTAGACATGCTACTAACTATAAGTAACTTTGTAACTACATGTCAACTAATTCTCAATAATTTGCAACTACAGTCTACTCACTCCAGAGTAACTGTTATGATAGGTTTATGGTTAGTATATAGTTGACAAAGAAGTGTTAGAAGATATTAGCAGACAGTCTACTAATACCTACCTAACTGGTATTGCCATGTAGTTGCAAAGTTACTTGCTGTTAATAGAATGTCTAATGTGGACTATCGAAATAAAGTGTTGCCATGAAGTCTACCACCAGGGGCTACATAGTTCAATATGCAATATTGTTACAAATGACTTGCTAAAGTCACTCTATAGTCTGACATCGTACAGTCACAAGATTTGCCCCTTTTTGTTTTTTTTTTTTGTTTTTTTTTTCATTGTTTAGAAAGCTCTTTATCAGTCATCCGAATGCATACCCTTTCCTAATCATATTTCTTTGATGAGGTTTCTCATTAATTCCTTGACAGCACTCAATTTACAGTAATATTATATTATCTTCCCATAAAGCATTGCCTATCAGAGAAATGTGTTTGGCAATTGTGTTAATTTCATGGATTATTGGTCACTGCATAAATGGCTCTTCCGGTTTCAACAGCAGGCCACGCTTTGACTGCCCTCACCAAAATTAAACCATTTATTTGGTTTCATTGGCTGTAATTTTTCTGTGCCCGCTGCTCAGGGTGTAGAACACATCACAAAAGGTAGTGTGATAATACATCAGCGGAGCTCTACAAAAGTGGCCAATAAATCAACACACAAACAACCAGCCCTGAACAACAATGTATATAATAGCCTTAATTGATTACTTGATAAGATGGTTTTGTTGTGTTGAGATAATTACATTTTGCTCTTACCCACCAGTTTTTCCTCTCAAGAACATCTGCCAAAACATGGCACCCCAAGCAGCCAAAAGCCTCTCCCACACCAGAGGCAGTTCAACACTAAATCATCCAGAAAAACCTCATCTGTCCATTTAAAGGCATTGACTGCCAAAACTATGTCTATATCTGTATTCTGATAGACTAATGTACCTCAAATGAACTTCAAATGAATCTCTTGGGTTTTTAGTTTTTTTCCATTAAATAGTAGAGCATAGATTGATGTTTGGGAGGAGAGGAGAGCCTTTATTTTAGGCACTACAGGTTAAGAGTGTAGTCTGCTGGGCTCCATAACGGGCGATGTAATTACACCATAAATTAGCTCTGCAGCAGTTTTTGTCAGTGAGCTTTAATTGGGTTGGAAAACACCTTTACTGTGGCATTATAAAAGATGACTCAAATGATCACTGCGTCACTGACTTCACAGGCACTCTATTCCTTGGTGCTTTAATTGATCGATCATTTAAAATAAATGCACAGGGAAATGTGCATTCAGAAAGCAGCTTGGCCAGAAAACGTGAGGAGGGATGATGCACGAACAACTGCGGGCAAATTAGTGGTGCTTGGGCAAGCATCACTAGTATGCACAAGCTACCATCCAGCACATCCTATTGCAACTGCATACAAATGGCCTTGCAACCACCTACAACATGCTAGAAATGAGTTTTGGCGAATTTTTCATGCAAGCAGCACCCTCACATTTTGCTCAGATAATGTAAACATTTTCATTTTAATTGCAAGCTAATAACATTGTCATGATATTAAATATTACTTACCGTTTTTATGACTGCATAGAAAATGTGACCACATAAGAGATTTTTTCTTAGATTTAGTGATTTGTTTGCATATATGAATAACCTTTATGTGTAATTTCCTTTTTGTTTAGTTTTTGTGAGTTTTAAGCCTTACTTTTCTGCATTAATCCAGTCTTGTCACTGAATAGGTCACCTAAAAAATGAAATTTTGCTGAAAATTTACTCACCCTCAAGCCATCCAAGATGTAGATAAGTTTGTCTCTTCATTGGAACAGATTTGGAGAAATTTAGCATTACATCACTTGCTCACTAATGGTCCTCTGCAGTGAATGGGTGCCGTAAGAATGAGAGTCCAAACAGCTGATAAAAACATCACAATAAACCACAAATAATCCACACGACTCCAGTCAATCAATCAATGCATGTTTGTAAAAAGCTAATCCATTAAGGCATTTTAAATTTAAACCGTCACATCTGACCAAAATGTGAGTCCCAAATGTTTCCTTCAGTATTCTTCTGACATCAAAATCCACTGACATATTTGTATAGAACAGTTTTATACAGTTTTTGCTTGTAAATGGTGCATTTCTCTCCGATTTGGCACAATGACTGTGTCACTGGAGAAAGCAATATTATGAATAGAGGACTTATATTTTATCAGGAAGCAACATTTTTAAGTTTAAAACATCTTAATGATGGATGTTTATAACAAACACTCAGCTTTTCGCTCACAAAATGTTAATTTATTAACTGGAGTTGTGCAGATTACTCCTGGATCACTGTGATGTTTTTTTCAACTGTTTTTGAACTCTCATTCTGACGGCACCCATTCACTGCAGAAGATCCATTGGTGGGCAAGTGATGTAATGCTACATTTCTCTTTTTCAAAAAAAAGAGAAAAATCTTTTTCAATTTAGAAACAAACTCATCTAAATCTTGGATGACCTGAGGGTGAGTAAATATTCAGCAAATGTTCAACTATTGCTTTCAGTGAAAATTTAACTTCAAACTTAATTATTAAATATTTTCTACTGTTTCTACAGGAATCTTCATAGACAAAATGAGTGACTATGGAGCTGGTTTTCTGATGGCGGGTGTGGCTTTTCTCGTCTCCACCCTCTTTCTGCTTGTATTACAGCAGATGAACAAAAGAGGGACAGAAAAGGGAAAAGACTTAAACTTGGAGTACGGGAAAGGACATGAGGATCTGAAACACAGGAATTCCGGTTTCAGAAAAAGTTAGTAAGCTCTAGCGTAATGTGTAATGTTTCACATGCAGCTATGCAAGCAGAGATTATAATTAGAGATGACTGTCAAAAGTGATAGGTGTAAACTGACAGCATGGCTAATGCTGCTGACATGCACAGTCTGTCCATTCCTGAAGAAAAACTCGATCTCGTAATGATGCTGAGTGAACAGACATTTCCCACCTAAATGAAGTATTTGATGGATTCTGGGAAGTCTTTTGATTGTAGTCTTATAATGATAGCATTGCAAGCAATATTTCATCAGATCTATTGCTCTGGAAAATGGGCACTGCCTTAATGGACTAATGGAAGCTGACTCAGTTTAGCTACAGCCAAAGATGATCACATGCAGTCAAGAACAATATCTGCTGCAATTGCTTGTATGATAGTATGTATGTATTTTATTCAGTCTGTCCAAAATTACACTTAATAGAATTAAGGTTTTTTCAAAGTGCAATCTGCAGGTCTGGATGTCATATAAATCCCACAGTTCAGAAAACACTAATTTATCGCCCTCTAAAGGTGAGAAAAGGGAAATGCAGGATGGATGGCTACAGTGAAATGGTTCTAAATGCATTTTTGCCTCTATTATTATTTTTATTTATTTTACATATAAATAAGCAATTTTTTTGTTGTTTTGTTTTTTACAAAATCCTTAAAATCATATTAGCCTACATAAAAGTTACTGAGTGCACATTTAAGAAACAAAAACAAAAAAAACTTAGAGCATTTTGTTCTGCAAAAAACTTACAATAGGTTGATCTTGGATCTGTGGGAGATAAATGTGTTTCAGAAGGCATAGACTAAAAACACAGGAACATCCTGTTGAAGAAAACCACACGATAGATAGTGGTGTCTAGATATTTCCTGTTTATACTGTGTGATGAAACGGTGACCGTTCAAAGTCAAACTATCTTTATAAGATATCAAAGCAAAATTATCTTTTAACAATAATCTGTTCCCAACATCTGCACTTTGATGTGTTTTATTCATGCTGGTCTGTGTGTATCACAGATTAATGGCTTTCCAAACTGGAAAAAAAAAATGAAAATAACAGAAATAAAATTCAATATGCTTGTTACTTCCCATGCAAATGAAAAAGCAAACCTTATGCTAGACAAAGAGTCTTCAATGGCATACATTTTAGTCTGTTCACATGCACAGTTTTGACTTTCCCTTATATTACATTATTTTGTTATATTTTAACTTGTTTTCCTTTACTTTAACATGCGAGTGTTGATAGTAAACTAAACAAATACTTAAGTTGTATTGAGTTTGTTTTATTTATATACTAGAATTTAATAATATCTTGAATGAACTGTTATTTTTATATTTATTAATTTTATAATGCACTTTTGTTAGTTTTAGTTTATTATATTTTTACTTGGTTTTAATTTTTCAGTTTTAGTCATTTTAGTACTTGAACTTAAACTTATTTTCTACGTTCTTTATAAGATTATATCACAGGGGTCAAACAGAAGCTTTATTAGGTTTTACGAAGCCACCAATTGTGCCGTTTCTCCCACTTAAAAGGAGAGATGCCTGAAAATTTTTTTTTTCATCATCTTTTTTAATCATTCACACCTCAACTATGAGAGACAACATGAGAAAAAAAAAATCCAGAAAATCAAATTTTAGGATTTTTAAAGAATTAATTGGTAAAATCCTCGGTAAAATAAGTATTTGGTCACCTACAACAAGCATGATTTCTGGCTCTCACAGACCTGTAATTTCTTCTTTAAGAGGCTCCTCTGTCCTCTACTGGTTACCTGTATTAATGGCATCTTTTTGAACTTGTTATCAGTATAAAAGACACCTGTCCACAACCTCAAACCGTCACACTCCAAACTCCACCATGGCCCAGACCAAAGAGCTGTCAAAGGACACCAGACACAAAATTGTAGACCTGCACCAGGCTAGGAAGACTGAATCTGCAATAGATAAGCAGCTTGGTGTGAAGAAATCAAATGTGGGAGCAATTATTAGAAAATGGAAGACATACAATAACGAAAAAATTTAATTTCCCCTTTCCCCTCGATCTGGGGCTCCACGCAAGATCTTACCCTGTGGGGTCAAAATGATCACAAGAACTTTGAGCAAAAATCCCAGAACCACACGGTGGGACCTAGTGAATGACCTGCAGAGATCTGGGACCCAGTAACGAAGGCTACCATCAGTAACACACTGCGCGCCAGGGACTCAAATCCTGCAGTGCCAGACTTGTCCCCCTGCTTAAGCCAGTACATGTTCAGGCCCGTCTGAAGTTTGCTAGAGATCATTTGGATGATCCAGAAGAGGATTGGGAGAATGTCATATGGTCAGATGATACCAAAATATAACTTTTTGGTAAAAAACTCAACTTGTCGTGTTTGGAGGAGAAAGGATGCTGAGTTGCATCCAAAGAACACCATTCCTTCTGTGAAGCATGGGGGTGGAAACATCTTGCTTTGGGGCTGTTTTTCTGCAAAGGAACCAGGACGACTGATCCGTGTAAACGAAAGAATGAATGGGGCCATGTATCGTGAGGTTTTGAGTGAAAACCTCCTTCCATCAGCAAGGTCATTGAAGATGAAACGTGGCTGGGTCATTCAGCATGACAATGATCCCAAACACAACGCCCGAGCAACGAAGGAGTGGCTTCGTAAGAACCATTTCAAGGTCCTGGAGTGGCCTAGCCAGATGGTCTCCAGATCTCAACCCCCATAGAAAATCTTTGGAAGGGGAAGTTTGTTGAAAAAAAACAAAAGAAACAAAAAAACAAAAAAAAAAAAAAAAAAAAATCCCGTGTTGCCCAGCGACAGCCCCAAAACATAACTGCTCTAGAGGAGATCTGCATGGAAGAATGGGCCAACTACCCCCCGGTACCCACAATCAAGACAGCAACAGTGGGTGAAAGGACTTACCACAGAAAAAACGTTTACAGAAAACGTTTGACCTCTGTCATTGCCAACAAAGTGTTTATAACAAAGTATTGAGATGAAATTTTTGTTATTGACCAAATACTTATTTTTCCACCATAACAAAAACAAAAAAAAAAAAAAAAAAAAATTTGCAAAATACATTCTTTACTTTTTAAAAAAAAAAAAAAAAAATCCCTACAATGTGATTGTCTGGATTTTTTTTTTCTCATTTTGTATCTCATAGTTGAGGTATAACTATGATTAAAATTACAGGCCTCTCTCATCTTTTAAAGTGGGAGAACTTGCACAATTGCTGGCTGACTAAATACTTTTTTCCCCCAATGTATATGTATATATATTCACACACTGTATATTTATTTAGTTTAGTTAACAGATCTATCATTTTATCTTTTATTACATATATATAGTTTGACACTTGATCCCATCAGTAAATCCCAGAGAGAAGAAATAATGCTGTAATAAGAGAAAATAGGACTCGCGCGATTTTCCTGTGACCTGAGCCATCCTTTCTTTTAAACACTGTTGAGGTGATGAGTCCTTTGAAGTCTGTAATTGGAAACAGTTGATGGAGTTAAGTGAAATAACGGATCCCAGATCCGTTTCGCCAGCCATTTCTCCCTTAACCCGTAAAACTGGGCCTCTTAACTTTGACTTGTGTGGTCAGGTTAGATTGAATCTAATAATAAAGACAAAAGGAAAACTACCTAAGAAATTGGACAGAAATTACAACAAATTGGAAATCTGTTTGTCCCTAAACAGAAAATTCAAAGAACACCTGATTAATGTGAGCAGGTCTTTAAAAAGTAAGAAACTATGATAGGGACACACTGTGTACAGACTCAGTAAACATAACCTTTCAAAAGTGACAAGTAAACACAGACAGACCTGTATTTCTCAAAAAAAAAAAAATCCTGTTTCCCAAAAGCATCGAATACCAATTTACGCATGCGTTTACATAATGGCTCTAAGCGTTGCACCTCCAGACTGCTACTCCAGTTTTCCTGAATGGACCTGTTGGTGGACTATAAAGGAAGATAACAGCTTTTCTTCACTCCAATTCACGTTTTCCATCACAGTTTCACACCTCCTCCTTAAACGCGGAAACAACTGTTCATACAACGCGCTGTGTTTCCGTGACTTTCCAAAGCATGTGAATATGAGGCTCGCGAATGGCTGTCTGTTGCTACGCATTTAGCCGCAACATTCAAACAGTGTTGCCAACTTAGCAATTTTGTTGCTAAGTTTAGCAACTTTTCACACTACCCTAGCAAATTTTTCTTCCAGAAGCACCCAGCAACAAATTTAGCAATTTTTAAAATTTATTTGGCAACTTTTAGCAACCTTTGATAAGTGACTCAGACAATAAAAAGGCACACATTTTCCATCCAAATTACACAAAGAGGAAACCAAAGATGCCTCGCAGTACACACATCTTGTGAATTGAGTTAGCTGCTATTTGCAATTGTTCAATTTAATCATAATAATTGTTCATTTATGATACACTTTGTTAGTAGCTTGTGCTTGCGATTGTTGATCATTTTGTACGCTGTAAGAAAAACATAAAATATATTAGTAATTTTCCAGGACCTTAACCCAATATGTTACCCCTTGTGAACCCGCAAACACCAATGCAGATAAAAAACAAAATACGGAAAAGCTTTCATATTATTACATAGTAATTGTGCCTATTTTTACAGACTTTTCTTTGGAGTGTAGCATACTACTAACTAGGCTACTAATACCTGCTTATGTAATTGTAGATGTGTAGTATTACTATTTACTAGCTATAAAAAAAATAAAAAATAAATAAATAAACTTACATTGTAGTCATTAAAAACTGTGTAGGTGTTCAATAATTCAATGTATTTAAAAATACAGTTATTTATATTTTAATATTATATTATGCAAATTATTTTACAAACAAATCTAAATTAACATATATAAAATATTTTTTTAGCTGAGATTTGATGTTGTGACAATTTTGCGTCATGATTACGCAATGACTCATTTAGCAACGTCATTTAGCAACAAATCGACCTTCCTTTAGCAACTTTCTCTGAAAATTAGTTGGCAACACTGCATTCAAACAGCGTAATCTTCGGTGAGAGTGCGAGATAAAAGGCTCTTTTAACAAGCTTCCATAGTAACCTACCTTTACCCGGGGTTAAATTTAGAACTACAATAACCCAGGCTTAAACAGTTTGCAAAGCCCTACACACTACACTTTTCTGCTGTTAAACCTTCCAGAACACATTGCTTCATAAACGTCCAATATCCAATTAGGCTGCTGCTTTCTAACAAATGTACATTTTGTAAATTGCATAAATTCCTGATTTGACTAAGATCACTTAACTTGTAACTGTTAAATACCTTTTAATGCAAAACAAACATGTGTTCTGATACTATTACTTTTTTCTTTAACAGAGTCTTGCCTGTTACCTGGGTGTCAGACTCTGTTCCTTGTTTTGTGTGTTTTGCTCCCCATGTGCCTTCCTTGCCCTTATTTCATCCTTCCGGTTCCTGTCCCCATTTAGTTCTATTTGTTCCAGGTGTTCCTTGTTGTTAGTTATCCTCCTCACCTGTCTGCCCCTCGTTATCTACCCTATTTGAGTACTAGCCCGTTCTGTTCTCCCTCGTCCGGAATTGTATATGTCTACCCTTGCTACGTGTGTTTTCCGTGGTCCCTGGCTGTTATTAAAATCTATATGTTTGAATTCCACTCCTTGTCTCCTCGTTCCTTCGTCTCCGTGCTCCTCACAGTTGCCCAACGTGACACTGTGATATAATTACATTTCTTGAATCAATAAGTAAACATGTAGCCTGTTTCTTCTGAACTCTGATATGTTCACAGGTGTCTTCGTCCTGTAAAAGCAGTGGTGTTAAAGGTTAAAATGGACTTGGCATTCCTTTGTTTTTTTCCAGCCCCTGCAGCAGGGGTACAGAAGGGTACAGAGAGTGTGGGGCTGGAGGCGGGATGTCCTACTTTAGGAGGGAACATGAATTTTCAAAGACTAGTGGCCCCTTCCTCAGAATTCACCACATGCTTTCATTCTTTCTGCTTGTTCACCCAGTCTGTTTTATGCCATGAAAATGAGCACACACACACTTAGAGATCGCAGGGAAACCTCAGTTTTCTTAAGACAAAGCAAATATGTGAAATATGAGATTTTCTACTGTTCTTTTTTGCTTTATCAGATACTTCACAGATGTATTTTCCAGATGAAGATACAAGTTTGTCATAAAATTATGCCCAGCCAAAGGAAATGTAAGAAAATCTCATTCCCCAAACTTTGTCTTTTCGTCCTCCTCTTTCCCTCCCTCTCTTCTCATTCCCTCCCTCCCTCTCTCAGAGTAACCATGTGCTTTTCGTGTCAGTAGACACATTTAACTCTCTCCTCAGAATAACCGATGCACAGACAGCTGTCTCATTTTCTCTTACTTTTTCTTTAACGTCTCCTCCTCTCAGTTCTCCTTTTGTAGTGTTCTTTATGTGTTTTTTTATGCAGCTTTTTTCCTCTTTATGGCTCTGGAAACTCTCCTGTAAATGAATTATTTTAACTGCAACAGGACAGAGACACCTTAAGCACACATATACATGCTTGAGGAAGCCACAACATAAGCACCTCCAACGGGACTGACTTCAAAAGTCTGAGGATTACTGGGAGAGAAGAAGGACAATCAGGCTGAAAGAGCGGGACCATGCTGGGCTGTCAGATCCAGACTGGGTTTGTGCCGGTTCTGCTGGCCTGTTTCTTTCTGCTGTTAGCATCTGGTTCAGGGAATGCACGCATGATCAGGAAGAGGGGACTCAACCAGAAGGTAAGGATTCAATGTGTGTGTGTGCGCGCGCACGCGCGCGTGTGTGTTGGACACGTAAGTCCTCTTAGGCTCAGCAAGGCTACATATAATTAATATATAATTTATATTTAATTTAATGCATGTTTGTTGAATAAAAGTATTAATCACTTTTTTATGCATATGCTAATATGCAGTCTCCTGTAATAACTGCATGATTGCCATATTCCAGTACCAAAGTATTTTGATATACCATGGTAGTGAATGAGACCGACGATGTTCATATATAATGGTATTTTCATTGTAGTACCACATCCAAAAAAACACGGGACTATCATGGTACCATGTCATGCCATTTTCAAATACCATAATATGTTGATCATGGTACTTCAAAGAATACCACTGCTTTTTTTTTCGGATTACCATAGACTGCAAATACACTACAAAATAAGTAATATGCAGATATGCACTCTTAATATGATATCTGATGTACACTTTTGTGAAACGTCTTTGGGCTCTTGACTCTCTGGTGTATTTTGTTTGCCAATTTGCTTGTTTTTTTTTTTGTTTTTTTATTGTAAAGTGTCCTTGGGTTCTTGAAAGGTGCTATAAAAATAAAACATTATTATTATTATTACACTTGTACAGGAATATGGTAATATCATGGCACTCTTTGGCCCTTTGTTGTTAGTGAAGGCAGTGTTGCCAGAGGTTGGCATCTGTGAGCTTTTAAGAGGGTTTTTAGGTCCATTATACAGTAAAAAAAAAAAAACCTAATGAATACACTGTGTCTTTGTGACTCTTTGTGCTGTGGTTACGGTTGAATACTCAGATGTATGTAGTGTGTGTGTGTGTGTGTGTGCAACAGAAGTAGAGGGATTTCAGGTGGGAAGTTTCTGGGCCTCTGCTCATTAGTCCTGATAAGCGTAGGTTTGATTGATAACAATTAACAAGGGATGGCAAGATAGAATTTGCATGGGATGTATCCTTCCTAACTAACTGAATTCCAGCGTCATTCTGATTACGGCTCTACTGCGGAATTCAAGATGGATCCATTAACATTCCAAAGGAAATGGACCGTGCCCAAAGTAACTCCCTGTTACATTTGTAACGCGGCTGACGAGACGTGAGACGTTCGGATCCAAATGCAAAGCTTTAATTGGAGAAGACACAGACGTGGTCATAAAGCAGGCAGGGTCAAACAGAGGCAGACAGGTATATGGCGGGCAAAACAAAAGAATAATCCTAGGGCTAGCGAAGGTAAACGATCGAAGAACAGAATCAAAAGGGCGAGACTAAACGGATAAATCCAGGAAAACAGGCAAAGATCAAAACCGGAGAAAACAGACAAGGCTAAGGCTAAGGCTAAGGCTAACAAACGAGGGCCCTGTAGTGTCGCTATCGCTAGGGGAGTGATAAACGCTGAACAATACTCGGCAGAGGGAAGGGATCAGAGTGAGTGTTAAATAGTGAGGGAGTGATATGAAACAGCTGGGTGCAATCAGTGCAATGCATGATGGGAAATGTAGTCCGGGGGGATGTGCAACAGTGTGTAGTGCGAGAGTCAATGAAATTGGAAGTTCATGGACCGGATTCGTGACAACATTATAATACAGACATCTTCTTTCTGATTTTTTCTTGTTCTTAAAAGTCCTTTCATATTCATTTTCATTTGACTAATTTATCTTTCCATTTGACTTTATAACAAGCAACATCTGCTTCCTTCCCTAGCTGTCCTCTCTTTCTCACTCTCTCTCTCTCTGCAGACTAGAGTCATTGGTGTGAACTGATGAAGCATGGACAGACACACAGTACAGTGCTGTTATAGCAATAAATCATAATTAGGTTCACATTGAGGATAATTGAGATCATTCCACTGATGTGAGCTCTCTAAGAAAACAGCAATAACAGGGCTCAGAGAAGTAGGTGAACTGTGCCTCACTTTCAGGGTTTTGTAACATGGTATTGTAGGTGGAGAGAGAAAGTGGGTTTAAGCCAGCATTCTGCTGAGCTGGATTTTCTGGGTGGGCCTGAAGCGGTCCAAAAGCCATGTTGGTCAGCTCACTCTTGGCAGCGAACCACAGACTGTTCTGTTTGTGTTTGGTAAAAATGTTTGTGGCTGAGCATTTCAGACTTTCATGAACAACTCTGAGTCAGAATGTATTCAGTTCATGCGCTGTTTTAGGTTTTGCATAGCTAAAGTAGGGTTATAAAGCTAATGATTTCTCATTGATCTGTAAAGATAGTCGTCACAAAAAGCTTGTACGGAAACCAGGCTTTTTTTCTGCAGAACATGTAAAGGCAGGTGAGGGGGTCATCTCAGCTCGGCTGTACCCTCACAGCTCCATCAATCTCTAAGCACAGTGATGATTACCAGGCCAAGGGAGAACGCTTTAAAAGCTGACAGAGATTATGACAGATGTGTTAGAGTTACTTGTCAACAACCTTCTGAGGTGATGTGAAGTGTCTGTCATCCTCTTTCAGGTTCTGTTCACTCATAGTAGATTCTAAATCAAGAGTGCAGTATCTGCTTTCATGGCAGGTTATTTCAGTTCGGATGGAACATGTTAATGTTTTGAACTGTAAATAACTTTGGCAAGATATTAACCATTACTTTTCAGCTTAAATGATTCACCCTGAATGAACACCCTGGAACTTATTAGAAGCTTATTATAAGTGTTTTTAGTATCATATGATATTAAATATTTTATATTCAGAGAAATATTTATGTGGCAGAAGAACAATCTAAATTAGGGTGATAGTAAATAGAACAAAAATGCATTAAATGTTTAACATAAATAGAATAGATAAGAATAGACCATATTTATTAAATAATTACATTACCATTTAAAAGTTGGGGTCAGTAGGGTTGTAAAAACATATCAAAATAGAAAATTTTATTTTAAATTGTAATAATATTTCACAATATAACCGTTTTCACTGCATTTTTAAACAAATATATGCTGCCTTGGTGAACATAAGTGACTTCTTTCAAAAACATAAAAGTCTTACTAGACAGAACCTTGAATGGTGTAAATGACTAATAACTACAAACCAACAATCATTTTATACACCACCACCCCGAGTAAAAGTGGAACAGACAGTAGCATTAAACTAAGGAAAACAAGAGAGCTTGAAATGAGTTTGGTCATTGATTGATAATAAATGTTTTTAAAGGGGTCATATGATGCGATTCAAGTTTTCCTTTCTCTTTGACGTGTTACAAGCTCTTGGTGCATAAAGAGATCTGTAAAGTTGCAAAGACTAAAGTCTAAAGAGATATTCTTTATAAAAGTGTAGCGTCTGGACCACTCCAATACACAATATATATTTTGTTAGCTAGAGTTCACAAATACTTTGTAACACCCCAGGACGCAGAACAAGACCCTGGTTTCATGGTAACCCGATACATTTACAAACTTGTGGAATGCGAGCAGACTCTCAGCTGCATTCTCCAGAAACAAGGGGAACAAATGCACAGTAGAAATTGACTTTTCTACTAATTAATTCATAGGAAAACCTTCTTTGAATGAACACCCATTTTCTTCAGGCCATTGTGTATATTATTGCTGTGTTGTATTTAATCTGTTGTATTATAGACTATTTTTATTCATGCTTACGATAAACCACTCATTCATATAAGTAACTCTACCATGTCTAGTATCTATGAATTCGTCTTCGGATGATATAACTGAGAGTGCATATTACATGCTGATAACTATGCAACATATTGATGTTCTAAGAATCATTACTAATTTCTTCATCAACACTCAAGTGAATTACATATGCAAATACCATGCTTAGAGACAAAGGGCCATAAAAACACAGAACTCCCACTTGAGATTCCGGACTTCCCCATTGGGCAAGCCCATCTTGAGAGGCGTGAATCTCTGCAGGCTTTAAAGGCCACACTTCAAGAGACCCGCCCCAGTCGGTGGTTCGGTCATAAGCTAAGAAGATGTGAGAAAAAACGTTGCAGGATACCAAAGCTTGTGCCAGGCCTTTCTTCGGCCTAGTCCTTTCCATTCATCAAGTGACACTGACTCAAACTGGTTCTTCTCATCGAACCGAATTCAGCAAAGATCTACGGGAAGCTTTAAGTTTTGCATCAGGAATCTCTGTCAGACCGCCGAGACTCGCTAAGTATCAAACTTAGTCTTATTAATTGATACATTAAGTACCATTTTTACAAAGGTGCGTTTGAACTAAGAATCTGACGTATCCCTGAAGGCTTTGCTCTGTTGAATATACATGCAAAGTGTTACATAAAATCCATTCTTTATGCCTCTTTCTATGCTGAGTTAAACTTTAACCCTTTCCTATACCAACTGTATGTGTGTGTGTGTGTGTGTATGTGTATGTTAGACCGGCTTAATGTGTGTATGTAGTATGTTAGACTAGTATAAGTGTTTATGTAGTTAATAAAACCATACTTGTATCACACTTGACGTGTTCATTGTTTACTCATACCGGAGTCAATAATCATGCAGAGTACGTTACAAACTATAGAATTGTACAGTAAGAAAGTTATTTCCCTTAACCAGGAAAATAACGTTCTTAGAATTGACAAGACAGTTGACCCTGCGTGGTCAGCTAAATATCTACAGTGGATCTAAAATATGAATAGTTAATTATAACTAGTTATGGTTAAATATTCATATTTCCCCATGAGCTGATTCTTTATAAAAGTTAAGAGTCAGCCACACCTACTTAAAATGGCTCGTTCTAAGACGCCCCCACATGTCTACGTCACAATGTGGAAGATTTGCATAAAGCCGCACAAATGTTCACGCAAAGAAAGACGGCGTAACTTTTATTCTCACTGTAGTATTGTTGCTGCCGCCATGTCGTGAAGATGCTGTGTGGTTCGTTGTGAAAGCGAACTACTTTGGTTGGCCTTCCAAAAGAGGACGATATCGCTTCGTCATGCTGATACGTGCTGGTCGCTGAGGAAATACAACAACTTCGCGCTGGGGATCACCGGATCGGCTTTCACCGTGGATGAAGCCAGAGTCACTCTAGCAGCCGGCCGCCGCTCACTCTAGCCCGCCGTGTGTGACACTGTCTGTTTCGTTCTGAAAGCGAAACTACTTTGTTTGGTCTTCAAAAAGAAAACACGACCAGAAATCAGTGGTTAAGTTGCATTTAAAACACTGTTCCAGAACAGTTCAACCCAATATTCAGATGTGTGCAGCACATTTTATGGAGGACTGTTTCCTGATCCTGGTAGAGCTGACTACATGCCGGCTGTTCTGACTCACAGACTGTAATACGTTTTTTATATTTAAAGGATTGCCACTGAGGATTCAACCGCGAGTTTTGAGCAGTGTAGAGTATAGCGCTTGTTGTTTGTCATTTCTCCGATCACACGCTTGAGGTATTCAGCCAATCACAACGCACTGGATAGCTGGCCAATCAGAGCACACCTCGCTTTTCAGACCGATGAGTTTTGTAAAATCGACGCGTTTCAGAAAGGCAGGGCATAGAGGAGAAACAATAATGTACAATATGTGGAAATAAGTGTTTTTTAACCTTAAACTGCATAAACAATTTCATTACACCAAATACACAAAATAATGTTATTTTTAGCAACATCATATGACCCTTTAAATGAAACATACCAAAAAACAAACAAACAAACTGATTTAATAAAATGATTCAGTCTTTCCAGCACTGCATACAAAAGAACAGATTGGGAGAGTTCAGCTCATCTGTAAAGCTTTGGGTGTGATAAAATATGACCAAAAGTTATAAGTTCTTAAAGAAGCATTTGACTGTTGTGGTGTTTCAATTCTAACTAATATCCAACATGGGTTCAGCCTAAAGCAGTTGAACAGCATTTATGTGTTCTGTTGAAGAGAGAGTTCAACAGTAATCCCAGTCAGCTGAGGAGGCCATGTTTAAATACACATAGAACAGGGGTAGGCAAGTTCGGTCCTAGAGAGCGCAGTCCTGCAGAGTTCAGCTCCAACCCTGAAACAAAACTCACCTGCCTATATCCTTAGTAATCCTGAAGACATTGATTAGCTTGTTCAGGTGTGTCTCATTAGGGTTGGAGCTGAACTCTGCAGGACTGCGGCTCTCTAGGACCGAACATGCCTGCCCCTGACATAGAACAATAAGAAAACATTTCTTTGTAATGTTTAGATACAATACATGAATGTTTCATTAAGGGCTTATTTCTAAAGTCTACCTACACATTGGATTTGCAGGGTGTTTGCATGGGTATTCTGGGTCATTGCTAAGGTGTTGCTATGTGGTTGCTAGGGTGATCTGGATGGTTCCTACTAGGGTGTTACTAGGCAGTGTACTGCGTGGTTGCTAGGGTGTTGCTAGGCAGTGTCCTGTTGTGCTGATGTTTGGAGCATGGTATGTTCAAAACCCATCTACACCCGGATGACACTACATGATGCACATTACCATTCATATAAACTATGCATATTACAATTATTTTAAGGCAAAGGAAAATATTGTTTCAAACAAGTACATGGCAATTAAACTTATGGCATGTCAATATTGATGTAGTACAAAACAAAGGACCTGCTACATTTCTTCAAAGAGTTTAGGGATTACCGTAATTTATCAGGGCTTATCGGGAAAAGCGGTGAAACATTGAAACAAGTGACCTTCACCCTGCCCCTCATCAAGCTTTCTGTTCTCATCTTCAGATCTGCCAATCATCTACAGGTCCTGTCCTACTAACTCCACTCAGTTCAGACTGAGCCAAGCCACTGAAGCACCTAAGAAGCTGTAAAATACCCAGAACTCGGGAGGAAATGAACGTGCAGACGTCTAGACTTAAATCACAACTCACTGGTGGAACTTGGAGGGAGAGAGGGAGAGGGAGGGAGGGAGGAAAGGGGGCTATTTAGTTTTCCTCTTGTAATTATCTTAATGATTGCTTGGAAGACCACACTACAGAGTGCTAAGTATGTCAACATGTATTTAGTTCAAATCTTATTGTCCATACTAATAGGGGCCTCAAGTCAGTGAACCTGAAGTACGTAGAGCAGCAACAGGGGGGAGCATTTAAATGGGAAATTAAGGATATTTTGTGGCTCCTTGGAGGGTGAGGGAGTGTAATTTTGCAGTGCTTAACCCGGCATTGGTGACATTAAAATAATAGGCTGCTCTTAGTTAACTGTGCAGACATTTTTCACCGAACATGGAAGAAAAAATGAGGGTCCACACTCAATGACTGTCACTGAATAGATCTCTTTTACAATATGTTGCTTACATTTGGGTTACAACTCTGTAAAAGCAGCATCAAACAGTATAAAGTTCCTGTGCTGTTAATAGAAGTATCAGTATTGTTGTCTGATTAAATCAAAGGACTGAAACAAACTGTTATATAAGCTTCTGATATCTTCTAAGCAGGAACAGAAGATCTGGGAGAGATTAGCAGAAAGACATAAACAGCAGATCATCAGGGGACCTATTCCAGACAGGAAGCGCACACTACCACTTCCTCTCTGCCTCATCCAGAGACACTTGGGAAAATATAATCTGTACATTAAGCAAAGGCAGACTGATCTTAACAGTCACTGAAATTTTTATTATCAGCACTGGTAAAACAGTATGCTGAATTACTGTCATGTTGATGGCAGTCAAAAATCATAATATATTGATCTAACCTTCTTCATAGGTTTTAGACCATTGCTGTTATGTAACTGATACATTCATGAAGGTATCAAGGAAAAATTTACTTTTTAGAAAATATATCTACAGAAAACAGGTTATATTATATTTAATTGCACATATACATTTATTTTATATACACTATATGTTTGGGGTCAATAAGGGTTTTTGAAAGAAGTTAATACTTTTGGTCAAAACTGAGATTAAAGACAAAAAACTAGCCTATATTTCAATTAAATGTGTTAACTGATAAATGCATTAATGTAAATGTAAGCACAACTGTTTTTAACATTGATAATAAGAAGAACTGTTTCTTGAGCAGCAAATCAGCATATTAGAATGATTTCTGAAGGACTGGAGTAATGGCTGTTAAAATTAAGCTTTTCCATCACAGGAATTAATCACATTTTAAAATATATTAAAATGAAAAACAGTTATTTTGAATTTTATAATTTTGATTAAATAAATGCAGCCTTTCTGAGCGTAAGAGACTTCTTTCAAAAACATAAAAAAAACTTACTAACCCCACTTTTGGTAAGACTTTTGGTAACTTTTGAGTGGTAGTGTATATAACCAATGATAATGTATGATAATGACTGCATTTCATTTTTCTTGTACTCTGTAAAAAGACCATAAAATTGAATCTAAGCTAATTACAAAAACAACCACAATGGGCTTATGCCAGACATTTGCTTTTATTTTAACAGTTTGTTCAAAAGCATAGCTCCAAACTTGCCAAGTGAACATGCTGAGTTTTTAAGACGCATGTAGTTCACAAACCCATAATTTAATTCGTAAACAAAAACACAGCCACATTTCGACTCGGGGCCTTAAATAAAAGGCTCTGTGAAGAAGAATGAAGTGCTGAATACCAGCTCATGCGTGTCTGCATTCTAAACAGCTCTGGTCTGGAGTTTCAGCAGCAGTTTAGTATACAGTATATACTTGGCCAGAGTAGCAAGAAAATTGATGAGTTTAAGTATAAGAAAAGCAAGAGCGAGAGAATGGAGGAGGACTCTCAGAACAAAATGCACCCCTAAACAGTACCTCTGGTGCAAACTGAAACCTGGCTCAGGCAGATCTATGAGCCCATTGAAGAACCCATGGGAGGAAGAAAACTAGAGCAGAAAGACCCAGGCTTGAATGAAAAGCCTTTTTTTCTAACCCAGCATCTCTATGAGAGGTATTATGTTCCTGAACACTGTGTCCGTTATATTAACAGTGCTAAATCAGAGAAAGTCACAGGTTATTGTAGATGCAAAATGTCATCCATGGAAACTGTTTATCAGACAGGTCTTCAAGGAACTGAAACCAATGCTAGATTAGGCCGATTGTTTTGTACAATTAATGTACACGTTTTTTTTTTTTTCATCTTAGTGGAAGCTTTAAAAAATAATATACATAACACACCAGCAGACAAGCGTTTGGAATAATTAAATTTTTAATACAAATTTTTTTTTTTTATGTTTTCTTTTATGCTCACTAAGGCTGCATTTATTTGATCAAAATACAGTAAAACAATATTGTGAAATATTATAAAATTTTAAAAATAACTTTTCTATTTGAATGAATTTTAAAATATAATTTATTCCTGTGATGGCAAAACTGAATTTCAACAGCCATTACTCCAGTCTTCAGTGTCACGTGATCATTCAGAAATCATTTAATATGCTGATTTGGTGCTTAAGAAATATATTTCTTATTATTATCAATGTGGAAAACTATTTGCTGGAATATTTTTGTGAAAACCATGATACAATTTTTTCAGGATTCTTGGATGAACTGAAAGTTCATTGAACAGCTTTTATTTGAAATAGACCTTTTTTTGTAACAATATACAGTGCTGTGAAAAGGTTTTTGCCCCCTTCCTGTTTTTTTAATTGTTTGCACATTTGCCACACTTAAAAGATTCAGATCATCAAACAAAATTTTAATATTACACAAAGATAATGCAAGTAATACAAAATGCAGTTTTTAAATGATGATTTCATTTGTTAAGGGAAAAAGCTGTCCAAACCTAATCGGCTCTACGTGAAAAAGTAATTGCCCCTAAATCTAATAAATGGTTGTGCCACGCTTTGCAGCAACAACTGCAATCAAGTGTTTGCGATAACTGGCAATGAGTCTTTCACATCGCTGTGGAGGAATTTTGGCCCACTCTTCTTTGCAGAATTGTTTTAATTCAGCCACATTGGAGGGTTTTCGAGCATGAATGGACTGTTTAAGCATAAATCGGATTTAAGTCCGGACTTTGATTTGGCCACTCCACAACCTTAATTTAGTTTTCTGGAGCCATTCAGAGGTGGACTTGCTGGTGTGTTTGGGATCATTGTCGTGCTACATAACCCAAGTGCACTTGAGCTCACAAACTGACGGCCGGACATTCTCATTCAGGATTTTCTGATAGAGAGCATAATTCATGGTTCCATCAGTTATGGCAAATCATCCAGGTCCTGAAGCTGCAAAGCAGCCACAGACCATCACACCCACCATGTTTGACTGTTGGTATGATGTTCTTTTTCTGAAATGCAGTTTTTTACGCCAGACGTAATGGGACACACGCCTTCCAAAAAGTTTAACTTTTGTCTCATCGGTCCACAGAATATTTGCCCAAATTCTTGGGGATAATTAAGATATTTTTTTGCAAATGTGAGACAAGCCTTTGTGTTTTTTTGGTCAGCAGGCTTTTGCCTTGGAAAATCTCCAGGGATGACCGTTTTTGAACAGTGTCTCTTTCGGTATTGTTGATCATGAACACTGACCTTAATTGAGGCAAGTGAGGCCTGCAGTTGTTTAGATGTTGTTCTGGGTTCTTTTATGACCTCTTGGATGAGTCGTTGTGCTCTTGGAGTAATGTTGGTAGGCCGGCAACTCTTGGGAAGGTTCTCCATTGTTCCAAGTTTTCTCAATTTGGGGATAATGGCTCTGACCGTGGTTCGCAGGAGTCCCAAATCCTTAGAAATGGCTTCATAACCCTTTACAGACTGATACATGTCAACTATTTTGATTCTAATCTGTTCTTGAATTTCTTTAGATCAAGGCATGATGTGTTGCTATTTAAGCATACTTCACTTTGTCAGACAGGTTCTATTTAAGTGATTTTTTTGATTCAACAGGTCTGGCAGTAATCAAGCCTGCGTGTGGCTAGTGAAATTTAACTCAGCTTTCTAAAAATAAGTGGTTAATTGCAGTTCTTTCCATGATTTAACAGGAGGGGCACTAATTTTCACGTTGTGCCAGGTAGGTTTGTGCAGCTTTTTTTCCCTTAAATGAAATCATCATTTGAAAACTGCATTTTGTATTTACTCGGGTCATCTTTGTGTAATATTAAAATGGTTTGATGATCTGAATCTTTTAAGTGTGACAAATGTGCAAAAAAATTAAAAAAACAGGAAGGGGGCAAAACCTTTTCACACCACTGTATATATCTTTCCAGTCACTTTTGATCAATTATTATCCTGCTGAAGATATGATTATATATATATAGATAGACTATATATATATAATCTATATATATATACTAATCTATATATATATTTATAATATATTATATTTTAATCATACCCCAAACTTTTGAATCATAGTGTATGAAGGGTGCCATAAAAATATTAAACAGGAAAAAAAAATTCAAAAAAGTAATGTTTCTTAAAGCACCAAATCAGCATATATAATTTCTGAAGGATCATGCAACACTGGAGACTGGAGTAATGGCAACTAAAAATCAGTTTTGCCATTACAGGAATAAATAGCATTTTAAAATGTAAATAGAAAAAAAGTTATTTTAAATTGTAATAATATGTAACAATATTACTGTTTCTTCAAAAACGTTACAAAACATTTGTAAAAATCCTATATAAAGAATTTATCCCTTACATATGTCGTCTTTCAATCTCTCAGGACTATGAGTACCCAAACCATCCTCAGACCACTCAGCACCAGAAGAACGACCGCTGTCCTCCTCCACCGCAGATGCTGCCCGAGCGAGCCTGTGAGGTGCCGGGCTGCCGGTCCGATTCTGAGTGTGAGAGACACAAGCGGTGCTGTTACAACGGCTGCATCTACGCCTGCCTGGAGTCAGTGCAACCTCCACCCGGTAAGAAAACACACCATGATCTGCGCAAAAATCAATATAAGCAATAGACACAAATTTCCGCTTTAACATTTCTACAAGGCATAGTGCTAATGGATTTTTAAAATGAATTGATCCTCTCATGAAGTAGGAGTTACTGAGCTGGATGTGTATATGGTGAATCCTGAGTACATTTAACCATGCTGATATTGTGCATTGATTTCTTATTGGTCAGTGCTGGACTGGTTGGTGCAACCCAAGCCACGGTGGTTAGGAGGGAACGGCTGGCTATTAGATGGACCAGAAGAGGTTCTGCAGGGTAGGTATCGATTAATCAGTGATTGAGTACCGACTCACCAAATGTTGTTTGGAGCAATATTTAAAAACATCTTAGTTACGGTAGATGCCATATTACATTTTCCATGAATTAAAATTGAGGCTATTGAGGGACAGGCTAGCAGTCTTTCAGGTCAGGTTTAGAGGACTGCCTTTTGTTTATTTATCAAGACTCACAAAAATATATACGAATATATATATATATATATATATATATTATATATATATATATAATATAAAAATTACCGTGAGAATAACTATCCAGAAGGGTCTAACTGGCCATGCTGCAGCCTAAAATTTTGACCCTCACTATGTTACGTAAAGGTGAGGTCACCAAGAATGAAATGTGAGGTTATCGTACCCCAGGGCATCCAAGATGTAGGTGACTTTGTTTCTTCAGTTGAACACTCATTCTTGGGTGAACTATCCCTTTAATGTTATTTAATACCTTTTCTAATGCAAAACACTGCCATCGGTAGGTGGGTTTCTATTATTACTAAATCAAGTAAAGAACAAGGATCACATGAACACTTTGCCCACAATAAAGCATTCTGGTGCTCAAACCAATGAATGATATTTTGTATCAGAATGCACTGGTAGCTTGCTTGAACACAGATATGCACCTCAGCAACTTGCTTGACTGTCTTTACGTGTAGCTGAGGCCTGTAGCACCACAGAGGATGGAGACGAGCCTTTGCTCTGCCCAACTGGTTACGAGTGCCACATTATCAACCCGGGAAACCCCTCAGCTGGGATCCCAAACCGAGGCCAGTGCATCAAACAGCGTGGAAACTCAGGTCTGAAGGGGCTCCTTTATCCAAACTTTCATTCATACATTAATCACGCCATCCACACACACGTTATGTGTAATGTGTATATATAAACATTGTTTCAGAAAACATCTAAGCAAGATTACATTCACACATTCAACAGCAGATTTTATAATTAATATATTTTTAAAAATATATTAATACCATAAACATTTAACTGCTCTCCCTCTAGATGGACGTAGCCTGAGACACAAGTCCTTCAAAGATTACAAGGATTTTTTAGGTTAGTACGACCACCAATTTATTTTGTGTTTCATCTGTAGGGAAGGGAAGAATAAAAGCGGCCATTATTAATAGAATGACAATGAATTTAATCTTTATTCTTCAGGAAGTAACTCCAACAATGCAGTGAGCTATGAGAAACATCAGAACAAGCATTTGGGCTGAGACAGGTGAGCTGAGTTTCACCACTGAATCCCAACTTTTGAATCCTATTTTTTGTGATTTAATGTTTTACTTTTTCTCATTTAGGTGACTGAAAGTTGGTTCCATTTTAGAGGACTGAAGAAACCAGTAACCGGTGACAATTATACTTGAACCCCAACCATCAAATCCAACAGAACTGCACAAGCCTTTCTCATCAGCTCAAACCAGAGATCGGTTCATATCTGGTGCTCTTTTTCTTAGGTGCTTAATGTGGAGTGACAGAAATGCAAAGCTAAAATTTCCTACCTCTTATAAAAGCCAAAAACAGACCACAGAAAGTATCAAAGAACTTATACAATAACATGTCTTATACATATGCCTACTTTGGGTTAAAAAAAAAGCAGAATTAACTATATGTGAGTTGTGTTGAAGGAAGATACTTTGTGTGGTTTTTATGCTGCTGAGTCTGAACTCTTTTATTTTCACTTTAAACACCAAAAACAGCTAGTTAATGTATGCTGAATGCTCAGTTACTATGTCTGTGGATTTAAATTTTGGTACAGAAATGCTCCATAAAGGCTTAAAGGGGTCATAGGATGCTACATGCACTTTTACAAGTTGTTTGAACTGAAATGTGTGTAGGCACTGTGTTTACACAACCACCCAGTGTTTTTTTTAATCTGGTTAAATGTTTTCCCCTTCCTTAAATCGAGCCGATCAGATGCTTGTCTGTGTGACGTCACACAGACAGGCCCCTCCCCCGATAGTTTGATTGACAGTAGCGTTTCAGCACAGACTGGACTGGCGTCTTACTTTAGACCCGCCCTGAGTGAGCTGTCATCAGTCCGCCATTGTTTCACCGCCGGAGTAGATGTAGACAAGAATGACTCCTAAGAATGATGAGGTGTTGTTGTGGGATGTAATAATGCCACATAGCAGTCTTCATTTTACTCGACATCTGAGCCGCTGAGACGCAGTGGTAAGATTACTTGGTTTGTGAAGGGAATGCTCCAGATTGCCTAACTGCTGTCAAGGTTAGCGCAAAATCAATAATGATCCAGCCTCATCTCAGAAGAAAGTAAGTATAATGTGAATGTATAAAGACCTTCCCTAATAATGTGCTAATTAGCAAGTTTCACAATGAATGCGGCTAAAGTAATCAGTCCCTCAGAGAGCGGTCAGCAGAGCTCATTAACATTTAAAGGAAAATGCTACAAAAATGCTTGATCTAAAAAGAGCTGTTTTTGACAGGGTAAAAAAAGGTGTTTTTACACTACCATTGAGAAATTTTAACAAAACTATGTTACATACTTTTCATTAAGACCCTAAAGAATCAAATCAACTTGTGGAAAAACAAAAAATGGGCATCCTATGACCCCTTTAAATTCCATACCACCCAATTGTTTCTCCTTTGAAGTTTTTTATTTTTTCAAAAATCATGTGTTTAGGTGCTTGCTTAAATACGTCCACCAAGAAAACAGTAAATTCCAGATGTGCCCTATTACTGCAAGTTTGGGTTTTATAGGGTGCTCCAAATCAATAAAACTGTGGTTGTTGTTTTTTACTCATTGTGCAGGTTTGTGTTTTACTCTACTGCTTTCTGATAAGCTATACCAGTCTGACAAGTGGGACAAACCACAATATAGCTTTTAATCAAGCAAACATGAAAATGGTGCTGCATTTACTGCCGTAATCCACAATAAAAAACCAGGTGACAAAAAAATATATCTATGTGTCATGTCCGTGTGTAGATTCAACATGTGCTAGAACATGTACTGCTGGGGTTTGATCTCCGCTAAAGAACGAAAGTCTCTAGCAAAATAATTATTTACAGAAAAAGTAACAATGTAAAAAAATCTCTGTAATAACACTCTGAAAACCACCTTTATTCAGTTAGTGGTTGTCATAGCCTGTGAAAAAAAAACCAGCATATGCGGGTTAGGTATGTTTTGACGCTGGGATGGTCCTTTGCTGGTTTATGCTGGACCTTTAGCTGGTTTATGCTGGTCCTTTGCCAGAGGCGGACAGTAACTAAGTACATTTACTTGAGTATTTACTTAAGTACACTTTTTGAGTATCTGTACTTTAATTGAGTATTATTTTTTTCTGGAAACTTGTGACTTTAACGTCACTACATTTGAAAGACAAATATTGTACTTTTCACTACACTAAATTTCTATCAAGGTCCTCGAAGTAGAAAGGTGTTACTATGTAGCAGCTTTGAAAGTCTTTTTTTCTTCTCTACAACTTGACTTTCTTTTTTTCAGACAGCTTATCAGTAATCACTCTTATAGGGCTACATGAAATGATTTCCCAGCACTTTTTGAACACTGACCAGCTGCAAATATGATATTTATTTACAACAATTCAATAAAAAGAAATTAATATTGTGGTATATATTACACACAACATTGTCTGATTTTGCTAAATTGTGTAAACGAAAATATTACCTATAAAGCCACAGAAGAAATGTTGTGCATCTCCTAATAAAACACAAAAGGTGCACAGACGGTTCTGTGTGTGACATCAAAGTACAGTACAGCGAGATTAGACAGCATTTTTTAAAAATTTTGTTTTGATGTCAGATAAGTCTTGCTGTTTTGCTTTTTTTTTAAAGCAGTGTTGCTGTTGTAAAGTTAAACAGCTACAGTTGTGTTGTTTTGTTTTAAAGCAGGCTTGATTTTTTTTTTTTTCTTATCACTCTGTATTTACAGGATTTCACTGTCCACTCTGTTCAAAGGTGGATGAATGGGTACACATAGATGTGTCCAGAGCTGTGAGATCACTACCATCCTGCTTTTACGAGCGTGGGTAGGGGTGTTAATTTTTTCCCCAATAGGTTTTTAACATTCTAAAAAAGATTCCAAAGAATATACAAGCTGTCCGGATTCAGTAGGTGTAATGTATTCTAGTTGGCTTCAAAGTATGCAAGTATTACGGCAACAAATAAAAACAGTGCAGGACCTTAAAAAGCGAAATGTACTTTGTACTTAAGTACTTTAAAAAGCAAAAGTACTTCTGTACTTTACCAAGTAAAAATCGTTGTCTGACAACTTTTATTGTAACGGCGTAATATTGACTAACAGGTGTCTGTACCACTCAAAGTAAATGGAGTTGAGTACTTGGTCCGACGTCTGTCCTTTGATGTTTATGCTCGTCAGTGCTGGCAAAAGGATCAGCGTAAACCAGCAAAAGGACCAGTGTAAACCAGCAAAAGGATCAGCGTAAACCAGCAAAAGGACCAGTTAAACCAGCAAAAGGGACCAGCATAAACCAGCAAAGGACAGCATAAACCAGCAAAGGACAGCATAAACCAGCAAAGGACAGCATAAACAGCAAAGGACCATCTTAAACCAGCAAATTACCAGCTTAAACCAGCAAAGGACCAGGCTAAACCAGCAAAGGACCAGCATAAACAAGCAAAAGACCAGTTTAAACCAGCAAAAGACCAGCATAAACCAGCAAAGGACCAGCTTAAACCAGCAAAGGACCAGCATAAACCAGCAAAGGGACCAGCAAAAACCAGCAAAGGACCAACAAAAACCAGCAAAAGGACCAGCATAACCAGCAAAGTACCAGCTTAAACCAGCAAAAGGACCATTTTAAACCAGCAAAGGACCAGCTTAAACAGCAAAGGACCAGCATAAACCAGCAAAGGACCAGCTTAAACCAGCAAAGGACCAGCATAAACCAGCAAAGGACCAGCTTAAACCAGCAAAGGACCAGCATAAACCAGCAAAGGACCATCTTAAACCAGCAAAGGACCAGCATAAACCAGCAAAAGAACAGCATAAACCAGCAAAGGACCAGCAAAACCAGCATCCCAGCGTACCTAACCTGGGTATATGCTGTTATTTTCAACAGGGATATTTATTAATTAGCCTACGTACGTACGTTTAAACTTCACAGATTATCATGAAGGTTTTAATTAATGTACTTCTATTTCTAACCAAAGTTCAAAGAATTTACGGTTTTGTTGACTTAAGTCAAATCCCTTTAAAAAGTCTTTTTTAAGTAAGGCTGTACATGGGCAGTCTTTGAGCTTTTTTCTTTTTTTTTTTTTTTGAAGGAGCTTTAATGTTGAGACGTATTTGCGTAATAGTATTTTATATATATATCATTACCTCCCCTGGCACGTTTTGGTTAACTATTTTATTTTTTGTAGTTATTTTTTCTTTTTCACCCTTATTTTTACTGTTTTGTAAATGGTTTAAATACTTTATACATACGTGTAATGTATTATATTTGCAACTGAACAAGAAGTGTATAAAGTTAACGTTTCAATATCTTTACACACACGCGTAATTTTGATTCTAAATCTGATGTATGTAATTAAATTGTAGCTACATTGTAATTATAGCTTTAACTGGCATATCGCACCTACATATTTAAATATAATTTTTGTTTTATTTTGTTTCGGGACCTTTGTTTTGAAATTTTTTTTTTGTAGACAGCTTCCGTTCCGGGTCAGGGGTAACCAACGTGGTGTGTCTTGCAGCTCAACGTGTGCGCTGCTTCTAATAATAAGTGGTAAAACATCTGAAAGAGAGTAATATATAAGAAAAGAAGGTAAGGAGAAAGACTTTGTCATTTTGAACTTGCATTCAGTTCTTCTCGGATCATTCGGCATGAAGTATGTGCCACCTAAATCTGTAGTTAACCTCCTTCAGAAAGACATTTTCATGGACAAGCCAAAATATGATGCGCTTAGTCGAATTGTCAAATAAATATGCAAGTTATGATATTTTTTTAAATAGTGATATTGCAGTAGGGGGGGGGGGGCTGTGCGATATTGAAGAAAAATGCGAATGCGATAACTCATTAAATATGCGATATTCATACGAACATGCTTAAAGTGCCACATGCTAGATGAAACAGTTTAACTCAGCTGTGCGAGTCAGTTCGTGAAATTTCTAGAACTGATCTTGTGGCACCTAAATTGGTGATTTGCTATGTGAGTATTAAAGAGCGACTTTCCTAACTTCTTTGCCCTCTCGCTCTTTTTTGTTCTTATTCTTTTCCTTGTTTCTGCTTTTACGCTTCCTATTTCCGCTCTGCTCTTGTCCTGCGCTTCGTTCTTTTTTTTTCTGACTATTTCTTTCTTTTTCTCTTTCTTTTCCTCCCTCTTGATTCTCTTTTCTTGTGGCTTCTTTTTTATCCTTCATCATATCTTTCTCTGTTCCTTTTTTTCCCACATACCTCGTTTCTTTTTGGTTTCAGATTTTTATTTTTTGTCCTTTGTTCTGTCTGTTCTTTCTTTGTGTGTTTCTTTTTTTTTTTTTTTTTTTTTCACATTTACTACTTTATTGGTTGTATGCTTTTTTTTTTCTTTTGACCTTTTTAAATATTTCATATTCATTATGTACTACTTCCTTATTTGTTTCTCTACTTTTCTTGTTTGGGTTTTTTTGGGTTCTTTCTGTCGTATCTTGTCCCTCTTTTTTTTTTTCCTTTCCCTTTTGTTCATGTCTCCTCCTGCTCTGTTTTGTCCTTTTTCTTTGTTTTTGTGTTTCATCCTCTTTTGTTTCTTTCTTCTGTTTTTTCTTCTTTCTGCTTTTCTGCTTCTTTGCTCTTGTTCATTTCCTAGTTTTCTGCTTTGTGTTCGTCTTTGTTTCTTGTTCTTTTTCGTTGTCTCTTTCTTATCTGGTCTGTTTTTTTTTGTTTTCTGAAAAGCACAACAAATGGTTGTGTTTGGCACACTTAAGGTGAATAAAGCTCCATTCTGGATTCGAAGATAAACTAGCATACATGGTTCCCTTTTTGTGAGAAGAAGCACCCCTACAAAACTTCTGAAAGTGAACGGTTAGGTAGGGTTACTTATAGCCATACATACAATTCATTTGGACCTTTAAATTTACCTAGAATTCAATATGCACTGATTCTTACTTAAGCTACAAAAGTTATTTAGGTAAGAGCAGTGAGTGATTTTCTCTTTGTCTTTTGTTCATGGCCCCAAATATTGCGAGCCGTAGCAATATGCATATTGAGATATGTACATTTGCGATATTTCGATATATTGCACAGCCCTAATTTGCAGTTATATAAACATTTATGCTCCTCTTGTTGTTCAGGATCTCTGTATTGGTCAGTCCGCACTGATTCAACTACTTGATCAAAATAGTAGATGCTTCTTTGACTAAAACAATGTTCTTATGATGTCTACAGATCTCAGATCAGCGATGGGGGAGTTTAAAGTTCACCGGGTTCGGTTCTTTGATTACATGCCATCGGGAATCAGAGCCTTGGCTTTCAACCAGGATACCGAAAGGATGGCAGTGGCGAGGATGGACGGATCAGTGGAGGTTTTCCACTGTTCAGACAGATTTTTCCAAGAAAAGGTTCGTTCAGTCATGTTTGGCAAATCGATCTAATTAAGGGGGGGGGGGGGGGGGGGGGGGGTGGGTGGGGGGGGGTGACAAACGCTGTCATATAGTATTGAGGACCAGATATATGGTGATAAAATGGTTTTTGATCAGCAGACAGTTTTTAAAGATGCTTATTTATGTTTCCCATGTCCACAGATCATCCCTGGTAGAGAGCAGTGTGGGATTGAAGGCCTGTCCTGGGTTGGAGAGCGTCTGTTCAGTGCGGGACTAAACGGTGGAATAACTGAGTATGATCTGACAAACCAGAAAGCGAAATACACCATAGATGCGTATGGAGGGCCAATTTGGACCATTGCAGGCAATCAGCAAAGAACACACTTAGCGGTAGGTTGGGTTCCAATAATGCTATGTGTACAGTAATGCTTAATGTATGTATATCTGTCATTGTATTAGATAATGAAAAATTTATTTTAAAACACATTACATTTATTTTAAGGTAAGCTAAGGCAAGCAAACACTTGTGAAAAAGAAGTATGCATAATTGTATTGAATGTCCACTTGTAGTGTACCTCAAATCTAAAAAATATATTAAAAAAGCTTTACTTGCATATTATATAATACTAATGAAATAAAAGGCCACTTAATGGTACTTAAAGAAAGTACACTTTTATGACTATGTTTCTCTTATCACTTAATTATCACTCATCAAGTTCAACTGTTTGCATTTGAAGTAAATTTAAACTATAACATATTTTCATTTAATTGTAAATAAATATTACATTCAGCTCACACTTGAGTACATTCTTGTTAATTATATTATTCCTGTAGTAAGTGCTGTTTAAATGTGTGCTAAAGTGTACTTCATAAAAAGACGTTTGTTCAGTTTTTGTGTTTTTAACGTTTGTAGGTTGGTTGTGAAGATGGAACTGTGAAACTGTTTGAGGTGAATGAAGACAGCATACAGTTTGAGAGAAATCTGGACAGGCAAAAAAGTGAGATTGTGGTCATATTTGAAACTTTCATATGAATGTCATGATTTGTTATTGCGTTTAAAAAAAACATTTTAATCTGAACATCTGATTACCTGTTCCATAGGCCGCATCGTCTCTCTGTCTTGGCACCCATCAGGCTCCAAAATAGCAGCTGGAATGATGGATATGATCCAGGTTTTTAATATAGAGACAGGTAAACAGCGTCTTTCTTCCAGAATGTATTATTGTATTCAGTGATGTAGAATTAGTACATAAACTGGAATATATGAACGTAATCAAGTGTTTGATATGTTTTTCAGGCCACTCTTTGCACAGGATGCTGGCTGACAGAGGGGTCGGGACATCCCGCAGTAAGGAGTGTGTGGTGTGGAGTGTGGTCTACCTCTCAGATGGGACAATCATCACTGGTGACTCTGTGGGAATGGTCAAATTGTGGGATGATCAAACTGGTACACTAATCAAAAGCCATAATGTCACAAAATGTGATGTGTTGGCATTATCAGTCTCTCAGGTGAGAAGATTGCTGTGGGTTTGTGAGCAAATGTTATAGTTTCACCTTTATGACTTGATTCACTACTAATGCTCAAAAATGGGGGCAGTAAATGGTTTTTTTTTTTTTTTAATTCTCACCAAGGTTGAATATAAATACGTTCAAAATAAGTAAAAACTGTAATATTGTGGAATATTATTACAATTTAAAATGACAAATTTATTTATTTTTTAATATACTTAAAAATTTAATTTATTTTCTGTGACGGCAAAGCTGAATTTTCAGCAGCCATTACTCCAGTCTTCAGTGTCACAGAGCTCAGAAAATCAGTATCATGTTTGAGATTGTGGAAGCCATGATACATTGTTTCAAGATTATTCGATTAATAGAAGTTTACAAAACCCGACATTATTGAAATATGAATGTTTGAAACATTTAAAATGATCTACGACAACTTATGCATCCTTGCTAAATAAAAGTGTTAATTTATTTAAAAAAATGAAATCCCCCAAACTTTTGAATCCCCCTTAAATCTTTCTCTTAAAAAACTACATGACATATTATAACAATACGAACAGGATAACATCTTATTGTACCCTCTTGAATGACAGAATGAGGACAGCCTAGTTGCCGGGACATCAGAAGGAATTGTGGTACAGTTCCAGTTCGTCTCTATGGTTTTGGAAAAGGATGACAAAGAATGGGTCAGAACCAGAACATTTAGGAACCACACGCATGACATCAGAGCTGTGGCGGAGATCACGACGGCTGTGGTTTCAGGAGGTGAGCTGCCTCCATCACACAATTCATCATATGACTGAAGTATTTTTGTTTAAAATAGTTTAAAAGAGCATTCTCGTCTCAGGTATGGATGCACAGCTGGTTGTGAGACCTTTATTAGACAAGATCGAAGAGAGGTCAGCGGCCTCGGCTTTGAGGAAGATTCACTTTCCACATGTGAGTATTGTGAAATTGTGACTTTCACATAGACAACATGTTTGTAATTGATTCTTAATGAGAGGGATGTGTTCTGCTCTGTTGCATTGCAGAGGAGACTGGTGTCCTGTGCAAGGAAGTCAGGTCTGGTGCTTTTCCAGTACCCTGGTCATCTGGAGCTCTGGAGACTGGGAGAGAGTGAAGGAAAAGGTGAGGATGATATTTAGTGTGATCCTTGATATAGAATAGCTGTTTGGACACTCCTAATCTTTCTTTGCAATTAGTACTGCTCACATTTTAGAAGAATAGTAAAGTAATCAGAAGCTATGAAATGGCATAGATGGAAATAAGGAAATTGTTTAAATTTTTAAGTAGCTGTTTTCAACATTCAAAATAATAATAAATGTTTCTTAAGCACCAAATCAGCATATTAGAATGATTTCTGAAGGGTCATGTGACACTGAAGACTGGAGTAATGACTGATGAAAGTTCATCAGAGGAACAAATGCTATTTTAAAATATATTAAAAGTTATTTTAATAATATTTCACATTATTACTGTTTTTGCTGTAATTTTGTCCAATAAATGCAGCCTTGGCTAATTTTTAGCTTTGTCTTTCTCTCAACTGTCTTCATGAGGTGTATTCTGGGAAGCTTTTATACAGTATTCCCATACAAACATTTTTATTTCTGGTCAAACTCATGTTGGAATGTTTTATAAAACTAATATCAAGCAGAAATATTTTAAATAATTAGAAACAAGTTTAGTCAAGTGTCTCCAGACTTTTGACTGATAACACATGGAATCATTTCTAGAGTTGACTTTAGTATGAAAGGTCAAAATTTATTTTGTGTTAACTATTGGTCTTCTGTTTTCAGGCATACCAGGAAGCAGTTTATTTGTAAAAAGAAATCCAGAGAAGCTGCTTCATTTGAAAGTGAAGGTACAATGCTTGTTTTGAAAATCGATGCATTTTTTAAGGCACAATGTAAATATTTTTTTAACATTAAAATTGATTAGAATGATTTCACAAAATACCCATATCGAATAATCATCTGTATAATTTGATGCTGTTTGTGGTGAGAGTTGTGACATCCATAGTGCTGCTGAAATGAATGAAATGCTGTTTATCTGCAGGGTGAGGATCACATCCGCTGCAGTGCCGTGTCTCCCTGTGGAGAATGGATTGTGTACTCCACAGCCAGCACTCTACGGCTCTACAGGCTACACTGCGACAATAACAACATCAGCATCACCAAGGTACTGTAGATTTCTACAGAGCTGCATGAAAACGCATTACATGGCACTGAAGCTTGCTAAAGAAATGCATAATTCTCATTGCAATTTGAAGAATCTGATGATCTCCGATAAAGGGCCCATTAAAACTTTTTTTTTTCTTTCAGATATCCAAACTTCCAAAGGTACTCAGCTCAGCCAATCAGCTTTGCTTCTCCTCAGACTCCTCCCATTTGTTTTCCGCCTCTGCACAGTCATCAGTGCACTTAGTTTCTATCAGCCCATCAGGATGCAAGTTTGTTGGCACCCTTAAACCTAAGTCAGGTGAGAGGACTATAGGGTTTCTTGTCTAGGCTGGTGTGAAAATGTTAGTTTTATAATTAATACTTTATTTTCTAAGGATGCATTAAATGGATTGAAAATGACAATAAAGGCATTTATAATTTTATAAAAGATTAATATTTCAAATAAATGCTGTTCTTTTGAAATTTTATTCATCCACTAATCCTGAAAAAAAAAGACTGGAGTAACAAGTTGGTCTATCCAGGTTCCCATCAGGCCATTCACTTATTAGCAGCCAGCGAGGATGGCAAATGGTTGGCTTCCGCAAACAGTGACCACGAGGTTCACATCTACAACCTGCAGACACGGAAGGTGCATTTTATGACCACAGTGTTTGTATACACTTGTAGATACATTTGACAGAAGATGGATGATTAACGTTGACCTGTGTTTCAGGCTCATTGCACAGTTCCTGTATACAGTTCTGCTGTCACCGCCATGGGCATTCACCCAGCAACAAACTGTGTGTGCATGATGCATGCAGATCAACAGGTAAGCACTGAGCTGTTATGACAACCTCCATTGAATAGTGAAAGTGTGACATGAAGTGGGTTTGATTTGTATTTCTTGGTCTCATGTGTTTGGGCCCACCCCCACCACAGATGTTTGAGTATTCCATAGAGCAGAAACAGTACACGGATTGGAGCAGAACGGTGCAGAGGAAGGGCCTTCATCGCCTCTGGGTGGAAAGAGACACACCATGTCTCAATGTGATGTTCAATCCCCAAAATCCTTCCCATGTCATCCTGCATGATATGTACATGCTCTGCATCATTGACCAAAGCCTGGTGAGACAGACTCGTATTCAGAAAGCATTTGCTACTCTTATTGAAGACAAATAATCAAAAAGTGCTATTATTTTTTTCACAAAATTGTTTTAATTTATTTTTCTTTTTAATATTGTATTATTATATCTGAATTCATCTATCTTACAAAGTTGAGAGCCTAATATTTCTAATATTGGTAGATTTATATATATATATATATATGTTTGTTATTTTTCTAGCCACTGCCTGATGACAAAACTCAGTTCTACAATCAACTGACTTTGAAGAGCCTCACAGAGGAACAGAGGAAATCTCACAGCCATGCATTCAAAGTCTGCAAGACCTTCAAGGTGTGTGTGAGCCACATAAATGTGTTTTTTCCCCTGAAATTTTGGATGGAAAGTGTATAACTTTACTCTCTGTCTTTTAGGATATCCTGTGGGTTGAGCTGATGCCGGATCAGTCTCTGGTTGTGGTTGAGCGCCCTCTAGAGGACATTGCCACTCAGTTGCCTGCACCCATCAAACAAAAGAATTTGCCACATAAGGATAAACATCTCCATCGTAGTGTGTGTGGCCTCAGTGAGGAAGTGTGTTTTATTAAGAGACTGCAAATTGTTCCTTGTTTCCCCCAATGTAAGAACTGCTGAGACAGTATTAAAAAGAAATATTTACTGTACCTGCTGTGTTGGTCTTTTGTCTAGAATTAAGTTTGATATCTTCAGGTACTTTCTAATATTGTTATTGTTAACAATAAGAAGTCTTGAGTAATTGAAACAAAGCTGAAGTAATATGAACATTATTAAATAAAGGAAAAGAAAAACTTATTAGAAATAAAAATTTGAAATGTTGCCTTTGCATCTAAGGAAGAAGTTTAAGCTGAAGTACTATAATTGCTTAAAGAATAAAACTAATAAACAGTAAAGTTATATAGAAATAAATATTTGTAAAAACTTGAAAATGACAAAAGCACGTGACAAAAATGAAAATACAATATAAAAGCAAATGCAAATATTTCTAAATACTGCAATGATATACAGTATAAACAATACTGAAATAACACGGTATAAGTATTAAATTATTACCTTATTCACATATCATTGTAACAATACAGAATGTAAGGTATTTCAAAGAATTCAACGGCAGGGGAAAAGAACAAAAATAGTTATAAGCAATATAGCCACTTTTTCTTATTTCTGTTGTAATTAATATGTATGCCTATTTTCTGAATGTTTGCCTTATTGTTATATTTATTATATTTTAGTTCCTAATTAAGGTCTGTGGTTACCATTACTTGAAGAGGCTTTTTCAAGAAAACATTTTTTTTTCTTTTTTTATAATTTTTTCCCTATCATAATACAGGCTGTATTTCTTTGTTTATTTAACAGTCTATGGTTAACAGCTATGTTTACATCTCCTCCTTTTATTTTGAAAACGCAGTAATTACGTCACTAGAGCAGCTTGTTGCGGACTCGCGCGATAGTTTTGGCAGGATGGCCGCCTCTGTAAGTGACAGCAGTCAGAGACCGCTGCAGAATGCCATGAAACTTGTCAAATTGGCAATTCAGCTGGATACCGGCAACAGACACAAGGTACAGATGTTTAAATCTTTAAACCTGCCCTGTTAGGTCCAGATATGATCATATGTATCTAATAAATGCACGCGAGAGTGAGGTAATTTATCAGCGTAAACACGGATCGAAGCCGATGATCATCATGAGAGAACCCCAATGATTCTCCCCGAAAAACTACTGCGGTCCAGCCGATCGGGATCCAGTGATATGGAGTGTTTACCTTTTGATCTTAACTAAATGTTCCTGTTTCCTAATCTTCTGAAATTAGAGTGTGTTTAAAGATTAATCAGTGTTAGTTTGAGTTTATGTTGTGAAAATACACATTCTCAGTCCAGATTTAGATCAAATATTTAGATGGTACATCATGTTGTGTCTGATTTATTTTTTATTTTTTTTGTGAATGGTTGTGGCAATTCAAGAGACACCAGAAGAGGACATCTAGCAAAGACTTTAACATAACTTTAAGGCACTGTGTTGCAGAGCACATCCAATACAATCTTCCTGCCACCCACTATGATTATTTATATCCCTTTATAGGAGGCATACTGTGAATACTTGAGAAGTATCAGCTACATCTCTCACGCTTTGCTTGAAGATGCCACATCTAAACGTAAGTTATTCATACTTAATTAAGAAACGAGTTAGTTTTCCAATTAGACATCCTTCAAACTTTCTATTCAAATGTGATGTGGGCTTTCAGGCTTCAAAGGTTATTTCACAATGCATTTTATTTCCTCTGTATTAGTCATTGTCATGTGGTGTAAACTGGCTTCCTATTTCAAGAGAGAACTTTTAAGGAAGAGATTGTATGTGCTAATGTGTCACACAGATTTGTGTGCTTCATCATGACATCACAATTCATTTTACTGATAAGACACACAAGGTTCAAATGTATCTTAACTTCTGTAGATTGCATTAAATGATTCTTAAAGCTCTAATTAGATCAGGCTAGATCTCACCTTTGTTCATAATGAACTTTTCAGGCTTATTTAAAGTTTGTCTGGTTGATTAGGCAGGAGTAACTCCACCGTCAGATCGTAGCTTTGAAGTTCTGTTCTCATGGGCTGAATGAGACATATGACTCTTATGCACTTCTTCTGACAGAGATGGAGTCGGTGGAATTAGAGAAAATGGTGAAACTAGTTGAGCAATGTTTAGAGAGGATTAAATCATGCATCATAAGAAAGCGAGAGTCCCCAACACCCGTCATCTCCTCCACTCCTCTGTCCGCTTCCCAGCAGACCACCATTCCTGCTATTAATGTGACAAATCATCCCAAAATGACAGGTGAGCCTTGATTTTCTTTGTTCAGGGTTTTCAGTCAGTGTCTGTGAAGTTTCTTACAGTTAAAACAGAACAAACATGCATTTTATTCTGGGACTAGGCTTAAGCCTTGTCTGTGAAACCCGGGGGGTAATGTATTAACCTAGTAGCATGTCTTAAAAATTTATTTATGCACTACTATTTAAAAGTTTGGAATAATAAGATTTTCTAATGGTTTGACAAAGTCACTTATGCTCACCAAGGCTGCATTTATTTTATCAAAATACAGTAAAAAAACAGTAATGTTGTGAAATATTATTACAATTTCAAATAACAGTTTTTATTTGATAGATTTTAAAAGTAATATTCGTGGATGACAAAGCTGAGTTTCAGCGGCTTCATTGTCCCAAAAAATGAATCATATCAGAATCATTTTATGACTTCTAAGTTGGTGCTCCAATTATTATGGTGCTTAATGTATTAATAATGGTCTTATTATTTGATGTTGGAAACCGTTTTTATTGCTGTAATATTTTTTTGTTAAAACCGTGATACTTTTTTTCAGGAACTTTGATGAATAGCAATTTATTTGAAACAGAAATCTTTTGTAACATTATAAATGTCTTACTGTCAGTGTGGGAACCTTTAAGGCCCCCCTTGTCCCGAGATGTAGAAAAATTATTAATTATGGATTTGTTTTTGAATAAATCTGTCCACCTTTAACTTTGAATGATAGTGTATCTCAGTTAGTCTTTGCAAAACCTCGAATGCGACTACGGCAATTCACAGGAAAATCGCATGTCGATTTTTTACCCGAGAGCCCCCCTTAAACTCAGTTGAGAACAACTCATGCTCCCTCTGTCTGGTAGAAACAGCCTAATGCGCTGCATTTGGTTCTGAGTACCCAAAGTAGACAAAGATCACGACCGACCTCGTGAAGAGTCCTCTCTGAGGGAGGGAAACCGCCTCCCCCTTCTAGCCACCTGAAGTTTCCAGATCTTCATCAATGGGAATCACAAACCCGAAATATAAGTCCGTGGGCTAGTGAAGTTTCTAACCACGGTGTGCTAACAGCATGTGGGGGAACCTCAAAATTGCGGTAGTCCAGGAAGGATCCCCAATATGCCGTTGCTCGTGGTCAATTATGCGTGGTCCCCAGAGATGGATGATAGAACAAGGACCTACAAGATAACAAACACAACCAGAGTCAAATAACACTGAAACATAGCAGTTTACTGTTATATACTTCTAAAGGCTAATAAAGTGTGTCATAGAATTGTCTCACCACTCAGAGCTCTCTCATTAAAATAAAGTGTGTGTATATTCCTGTAACTTTCTCCTGTAATGACTCCCCAGTTTTATTAAATTTAGATTATGCCAAGAACATACCTGGTTTTAACACGCCGAAGACGACAGATACAGGCCCTACGGTCAATACTTGAAAACTGTATATGGAAGTGGTTCATTTTAAATAGATGGCATTTCCAAAAAAAGGTTATTTAATAAAGCATAAGCAATACTGGCAAACCAGATTGTTTTTCATCTGGATGATGCCTCTGTAAGAAAAAGAGACCAAGACAAAAAAAAGTGCAAGCTTTGTGTTAAATGTAAATAATTATTATAAATAATTTATCATTGTAAATAATCTCTATTTTGTTAGCTGCTGTCCAGAACCTTTAAGCATATGGGTGTTCATCACCGTCTTTTGTGTTTTTGTTTTAAATAATGGTTCACATGATGCCCCACGTTTCACACAATTAGTTATGTGCACTTCCACTGACCCCGACAATTGATCTTTCAAGGCTATCAGCTCTTCTGCATCCATATGAAGGAAGTTAATAGGACATCATGTTCTTCTAGTCTCACTGTCCCTAATGTACAGTATGTACACAGTAATAGGTTTTGTATGTGCATGACAGGGAATTAACGCCTATTGAAGAAGCATCACGTCTCAACCAGAAACTTAAGGCTAATTATGAGGCTCGGCTGGCAAGACTTACCCCTGGTCAGGCCACACAAAAAACTTCATTGGTAAGTCTGGGGGGGAAAAATTGTATGCTTATGTGTGTGTCTAGGAAATTAATAAATATATGCAGCGAGAGCCCTAAAAACATAAGGTTCTTGAGTCTGTTTGTTTTATTAGCATTCTGCTGTACTTTTTTACATTTCCCGTTTTTTCCATATTTATCTCCATAATTTTATTATTTGTATTTGTATTTATTTTTCTGCTTTTTTTTCCATTTGTAAACAAATTCTGAAGAAAAATTTATTTGGCAAAAACATAAAAATGAATAAATAACAACGAAGAGGAAAAAAATGAATTAAATAGACCCAGAAAGGCAATGAAAATATTTCACTTTGTGATTATATCCACCTTGTGGTTCCAACCGTTCATAATATATATAAAATTGTATATATGTGTGGAAAATCCATAAACAATGAACTTACTCTTTGACCCGATTGCAGTTGTTTACGCACATGGTTTGTTACTTTATTGCGCGCATGCGTGGAACACATGTGACGCCACACCTCCTGGTTTAAATGGCTTTGCGCGATTCACTGAACTAACATGTCCGTGTGGAGCGACGCCTGCAGTGGTTTTGGATCAGAGCGATAGATTGCCGCACGCAGACCAATACAATTCATATTTAATCATAAGGTCGCTATCGCAATACTATCGTAGTTTTAATGAGCAATATCGCATTTACTTACACGGTATAAGTTCTTTCGTTTAAGTTTTGGTGGCGGGTCAAACTTAATGTTGTTCGGCGGGACACACACAGTGTGTGCTGTTCAGTTCTCAAGAATGATCCGGAGACGCAGAGAAACACCGATGGATATCCGTTTATACTGGAAAAAAATCAAGACATTCTGGAAGGTTCGTTTTGACTTATTGTATTATAATTTGCGTGACGACAAAGTAAGATATCTGATGCTTCTCAAACGATTTACATATTCAATTATCTTGTGGTTTGGGGGGAAATCGTGTACATTTAAATGCAAACTTACTGTACTTGGTATGCTATGTATGCTAAAATGTTTCCGTTAATCACAATGAATCTTTGCCATATGAAAATCCAGTGCGTAAAATGACATGAAAATATTGAAAGTTTGAAAGTTGGCATGTCATGCTGTGACATGGCCCATCTAAAAGTATTTGAATCTGCATTTTACTAATTCTGCATTATGCATGCGACTTTTTAACTTAATTTTGATTGATGCACTACTTTTTGTATTTTTGAAAAGCTCATTTGACACTACAGGATTATTCTCATTCATAAGTCGCTTTGGATAAAAGCATCTACTAAATGACTAAATGTAAATGATTATTTTAAATTAATTAGGCAGAAGTGTGATTTTTCAAATAGGGAAGAACTGGTGGCCAGTTAAAGTAATTGAGTTTTTGTGATTGGAAGTGGTGGATGTTTTCAAACGGAATATTTAGTGTGCTGCGAGTTTGTTTTAAAGCTGCAGTGGTGCTGCAGTATTAGGTTTAAAACTATATGCACTTTGTCATGTACATTTCTTCCATTTTTTTTCTTCTTCTTCCAATGAGTAAATGTTAATATAGTTGAACCTGAAATAATGAATTGTATAACACTGGTCTTTTTCTTTTTCTTATTATAGACTCTCTCGCTCCAGAGGCAGATGATGGAGAATCTGATAATAGCCAAAGCCAGGCAAGATGCAGTATCCTTAACCCTTTCTTGAGCTGTGGCTTTGAATGAGATCTGGTTTCAGATTTTCCACCTAAATGCATTGCATTGCGATTCTGTTGAAAAATCAACCTTGAATTGGACAGGTGTTAAAATTGAGTGAATAGTGGCTGTAATTGCTATCGAATCTGTTACGTCTATTTTCTTTCCATCAATAATTTCTGTCAATCACTTATGCTGTTGTGGAGGTTATTACATAAGATTATCAAAGGGGTTTTGAGGTCTATTTTAAGTGTATCAGTGTTTGACCTTTGAGATGCATGTGTCACGAGTGTTTGGGAGGAAAAGTTTAGGGTTGGAAGGTCAATGCCTCTGTGACCTGTTGTTCTTTCTTTGCAAATCAGAGGCGTCTATTGTTCAAAATGTCAATGCTCAGTTTGTTTTATTTGCAAGTTGCATTGAATCATAGTATTTGCAGTTTATTTTATTTTCAAAAAGTATTTAATCAGTTATAGTTAATTCGTGTCAAAATCTCACTTTTTTTTTTCAATTTACTGAAAGCTTAAAGCACTGCCTCATTGATAATGTGGACATGTGAACACCCAAAACCGAAGGCTTGAGCATGTTGGGGTGGGGGGGGGGGGGGGGGGGGGGGCGGGGAGGGGGGGGTTGCAAAGGAACGGGAGTGGGGGGTGGGCAGAAGAAGGGAGGGGGGGGGGTGCATGTTAATCAATGCGCTGTGTGCAAGGTTTGCCTTCTGCTGATATCTTTTTCTGAGTGTGGTAATTTTTCAAATGTTTGGGAGTTTTCCTGAGCTCTTGCAGCTTCAAAGAAAAATGGAGGAAAGGACTCGGCAACGACAGAAGCAAGCGAATCAGCTGAACCTTCTGGCCATAGGCCATATAAAGTCGTTAGCTGACTATTTATTTTGCAGTAAATTAGTATTTGGAGTTTGCCTGGTTCATAATTGTTGGCATGACACAATTACCCGTGTAATAGCAAAAGAATTATGGAACACACATGTAAGCTGTTTGTAATAATGCCCAAAAGGTTTTTTTTGTTTTAAATTATACAATGTTTAATTTGGTGCAGAAATGTGGTGCGTTTTTGCCGGAGTTTTGACCTGTGGAACCATGCATCGAGCACAGAGCAGCGGGTTCTGTATGCAATGTACTCGAATAGGAGTCAGATCATGTAAGTAGTATAATAGTAATTTCGAATGTTCCAAACCATTATTAAGGTTTATAGACGGATTATATTTATAATCTATATATTATAGATATATATATTATAATATATGTGAATAATATTTGATAATACAGTAATAACGTAATATTGTAAAATATTATTATAACTTACAATGACTCCTATTTTAAGATTTTTAAAACATTTTATTTCCTGTGATGCAAAACTGAATTTTACTCCAGTCTTCAGTTTCACATGATCCTTAAGTAATCATTCTAAGATACTGATTTGGTGCTTAAGAACATTTTCTTATATCGTCATTGTAGTAAAAAGTAGTGCAGCTTAATATTTTTGTGGAAAGGCCCCCCCCCCCCCAAGATTCTGTTGATGAAGTAAACAGCACCATGTAGTGGTAAGTCGTGAGATACTATATAAAGAGTGGGTAGGCACGACATCAATGTCTTTACTGTCACTTTTGATCAGTGTAATGCATCCTTGCTGTATAAGAGTGTTAATTTCTTTCAACAAAAATTCGTACTGACTGAACATTAGTGTATATACATAAATGTATAAATAATGATTTTATTGGTTTATTCATAGGAATGGCCAAAAATTTGGAAAGCTAATCTGAAAAAGAATCCAAATGATCCAACGTTGGTTTCAGGTCTTATCTCATGTCTTCTCAGGTAGGTTCATGTTGTCAGATCATCTTCAAGCAGAAGTGTTTCTTCCGTGTCTTATGTCATGTGTTTCTTTTCTTTCCCGATCCCAGCTACCCAGACCACCCAGTCATGAAGTTGCTGAAGAGGCTTCAGTATCGGGTGTATAACAGACTGTATCCTATAGTGAGCCAGTGTGTTCCTCTGAGCACAGCGCCTGGTCACTCACTAGTACCCTTAAAGCCCTCCCGCAGTGCCCAAAGCCTGCTCCTGTCCGACAGTCCTATCTCTCCACAGCAGCAGCAGAGCCCGCTCAAATCTGCTATGACACACAGTTTATCTGACGCCTCCATCTCTTTTTCCCCATCCCACGACCTCAATGCCAACAACACAAAGTCTGAGACAGACTCGGATGAGTTCTCAACTCTGGTCTCTACAGATAGGGAGAACTCTTTTGAGGATCTAGAGAAGTTTCTTACTCAGCTGGACTGGGTTCCTTCTCACAGTGGTGATGATACAGACTCTGATGTGACCTTCGACACAACACACATAGACCTAGAGTCTCATGTTCATCATCTTGAGGATCGTGCTTTGAAGGAACATTTGAAGGCCATCATCAAAGACATCCACATTTCTATTGGTAAATAAATGTCTGTTCTTGTGTGATTGGGACCTTAATTGTGACTCTAGAAATGTGCAGCATGGGAGTTCAGCATTTTTAGAAATCCCCTGTTATAGCCAGTGGGATCTGTATGGTTGTATCATGTGTTTATACTGCGTCAGGGTGTAACCAACGCCTGAGCATCATAATCCACCATAAACGTGTTTGTAAAAAGGTCCTTTCATGAAATGGACTAGTTGGCTGATTGTCTATAGTAAATGGATGTATCTTTGTGTAAAACAGATCGCCTGCTGTCTCTGTGTCTTCTGTCCTTTGAATGTCTCAACACTGCAAATTCTAAGGACCAATGCGTGGCGAGTATAGAGGAAGTCTTCTTCACCCCTATTTGGTGCCCTCTGTCAGCACTTTTTAGGTAGGTCACAAGATACATTTTTAAAAACATATACCACCATTCAAAAGTTTGAGGTCAATGAGTGGTGTTTTTTTTTTTTTTTTCACCAAATCTGATTTACTTGATTATATACAGTAGTACTGATTATATACAGTAGTATAGTCTTATAACAATTTAAAATTTAATTTATTTCTGTGATCAAAAAGCTGAATTTTCAGGAGCCATTAATCCAGTCTTCAATGTCACATGATCTCAGTCGTCTTTCTAATAGGCAGAGTTTTGCTGGCTAGAAACCTTTCTTTTCAAATTTGAAAACGGTTGTGCTGCTTAATATTTTTGTGGAAACATGCTTCCAGAGTCGTTTTTATGAATAGATGAATAACATTTATTTAAAATATGTCTTTAAAAATGTCTTTTTACTGTGTGTAACTATATGATACAATTTATAGTATGCCGTTTCTAATAGAAGAGGAGGTAGTATAAGTTAAGTGCTAACTGTTATTATGAATATGATATAATAGAAGTAGTTAAGTGCACACCTGTTGCGCCAATCGACCATGTTTGATTTAACATATTTGTGAAAATAGCGTTGTTTACAATTGTGGTGCGTTAAGTGAAGAATACGCATAACTGTTGTATAGTAAAGTGTAAATAAATACCAAAAAAATGTTTTTTCCTTATTCAAAATCTAGAATATTCAAATTACTGCTTTAAATGGCAGATTACGGAGTCATATGAATTGTCTAGATGCTGAGCAGTAGATGGCACTATTAATCTAACATTCAGTAGTCCCAGTATGACTGAAAATAACCATCTTCCCTTACAACTGCTCCCAAAATGCTCTTAGTCATCAAAGCACTTTCATAGAAGCTGTATGGTTTAGATAATTGCATATAAATGATTTATTTGTTCTTTGTGTTGCGGTGATGCTTTAGGAAGGTGTATCGAGAACGGGAGATGGCTGTTGAGGGCAGCATGCGTTTTCATCGTAATGTGTCACCTGATGATGTTGGTGTACCATCCAAACTGTTCCCCAGAGACCCAGCTGTGCTGCACGGTTCCTACCCATACGAGTCAGCGGTGCAGGAGCTGAAGCTTCTGTATAGAGACTATTGTCCTCAGAAGAAACTGGAGTGTATAGGTAAGATCTTACTGTAAATTGAAACCACAAACCCTTTCAGTGTGTCGCTTTTGTGTCTAAATGGAATTGCAAAAATAAAATGTTTTCCAACAGGTTTACCAAACACACTCCCCATCTGATCTGACAAACTGATAGCCGTGCCCTTTTTTTTAAAGATGAAATCAGCCTGCAAATTGCTCACCTCTAGCTGTTTCTGTATATTAAGTTGGGATAGGAGAACCCATTGTAAAATTTTAGAAATTAACTTCTACCACCTAAGAATCATGCTTTGATTATCATAATTATGAATTTAAAGTCTGTGTAAAGCAATATTAAATGTGCTCTGAGTTTCACACCACAGAAAAATGTGTTATTAACAACCCAGCCAAATTTGAATGATAAAAAAGCCAAGTAATACAATAGTTTAGCGCATACAAGTGCTGGTGAAACAAGTAATGTCGGCGCTAATTCTTGCCTCTCAACGCTGGGGGTGTGTTCCCCCATTCCGCACTGCAAACCACAAGGAAAGGGGGCCCACAGGATCGCAGGGGAAAGCTGCGAACCGACTGAATGGAGCATTTGAATTGGATTTACATAGCCATCCCAGTAACTTCTTTAACTTGACGAGGCATGCTCGCTAAACAAACTGTGTAGTAACAAACGGGAACATGACAGGTAAACTCGCTATTGAGTCGGAAGGTGCGAACCACTGATGCTAATGCGCTCTAGTTATTATTGTGTTAAGGGAGGGGCCATGTTCAGTGGCTCCAGTGCATCTTCGAGACATGATTTCGGCTCGCGCCACAAAATCCTGGACACAGAATGGTTACAACTGGTTTAAAAACAGTCTCCACCTAGTTCTAGCCGTCTTTGTAACCTGTTTTCAGCATTACATTTCTAACATTTATGTGTTTAGAAACAATTCTCTGAATTGCCTTTACACGGACTTTAAAAGCCATAATTGTGACTAGTAAGTCATATTTATGAGATTTTTGTAAAAGACAAAATAAAAAAAATCAGTCAAATATTTGACATAGTAATATTTGTAGACTTTGTCATAATTCAACTTATAATTATGAGATTCTAAATTAATATACTAAGTCATACTTATGAGATAAAGTTATGACTAATTCTGACTTGATCTTATAATTGACTTATGTCATGATTATTACTTCATAAAATCAGGTGACATTGTCACGTAAACAAGTGCTGGTGGTTTTTTTCTTACACGCTCTCTCTCTCCCTCTCTCTCTCTCTCCCTCTCTCTCTATCTCTCTCTCTCTCTCGGTCCTCGAGCTCTTCTCTCTTCTCTCTCTCATGTAGGCAGAAATGGGGTTCTCTCATCAAGTGCGATTATTACCCTTTATATTATGTACTCTTACAGTTTGAGCATGTCTAAAAGTTTACACTGCCTAAAACCTGATTGAGCATCTTGATTGAATCCAAACGTTACCAGTAATGTCCTGTCACATTTTTGACTGACAGTGTGTTTTCATGTGCATGTGGAAACCTTGCTACGAAGTGCATCTGTGGCTGGGCGGAGAGAGTACGCGTCCTCGCTGTCTTCGATAAAAAGTGTGTCTGTCCGCCGCGCGGGGGGGCACATCAACGAGCAATGTGTGAGGTCTGACATAAAGTTGGGGAATGTTCCTTGTATACTGCAAAGAACACAGTTTGTGTGTTGCTGTGAAGCTCCATCCTTTTTGCTTTCCTTTTCAAAAAAAAAGTAGATAGAGACATGAAGGATCTCCTGCTTGCGGTGGCCTTGTGTCAGACTTCATCAGACCTCACAGAGGCCAAAGCTAACCCTCTGGCCCCCACGGGGCGCTCGGAGCTGACTTCCTCTCTAAGTGGGTCGCCCTGTCTGGAGCAGACTTTGGCCTTGATGCACTGTGAGAGAGGGTCTGAGTGTAGAACTGCTTGGGTCAAGACAAATTGATCCAGTAATGCTAACCAAAAGGCAGCCTTATCTATTGTAAATAAAGACTTGTGGCTCTGCTTATGTTCTTGTTCATGAGATGTTCACACAGCTTTTGGCCAATGAATTTGCACTGCCCAGATTAAAATGTCAGCTCTTCTAATTTGTAAAACTCTTGAATTCTAGATTTACAGCATGCACGGGTGTGTTCCACCAGAATAATATCCTGATGACACACATTTTCTTAAATATGTGGGTTTATATAGGTTTATCGGAGTGAGTGTACTTCTCCCACAGACCTCAGCGTCTGCTCCACTCTTTTGGAAAACATCTTAAATTTCCTCCTGTCTCGACTGACGCTTAAAGTGCGAGCTCACGCTAGCATCCTGAAAAGGGAAAAACTGTGCTGGGAGATTATGTGGGCCGTTATAGTGTCCGTAACCTTTTGGTCCTGCCACACCCATCAAATCAAGCTGCCTGTTCATCTTTCTCTTGATTTCTTGCTTCACTCTAGGAAACAAAGGTAGATTGAACACTTGCGTCATATCTACATGTCTCTTTGCATCACAGTTTGCAGAGCGGTGGGTCGCTGGTGACGCACATACTCAGCGGTTTGGCTCCCCTTGACAACGGCTGATGTCGATGCTTTTTTTTTTTTATAGCACTGTCTTGTAACTCTTATACAATAACTCACAATTGTGTTTTTCTCTTAAAGAAAGAACATTTAGCTGATGTGAAATGTTTAGAAATGTATCGACTGATGCAGATTGTTAATCATTTCTACTCAGTATATCCATGCTGATGGAATTTAAAAATCAGGCACAAAGCAGACCGTGTTGCAGACAGAAGCTTCAGGTGCAGACAGTCTTGTCACTAGTGTCGGCTTTGATTCAGTCATATGTATATTGGGCTGCCCAATTATGGCAGAAATCATATTCATGATTATTTTGGTCAGTATTGAAATCATGATTATTTAACACTATTTGTGTTTGGCGATATGATTCAAATCTTCTTTCTTTTTGGTTAATTAATGTAGTCCTCAAATGATTATTGAAGACAATAAGATTAAATTTTTACAACAATTACTGATTAACTGATTTGGGTATAAAATTTGGGCTTTTAGGGAGGAACGAAAGCGCACAACTTTGAAGGAAGGTGTGCAAGCATGAATGCGGCACAGTAATCGTTTACTTCAATTATCTTGATTTAATTGTTGGAAGCCAAAATTGAAAATGAAAATAAAAATCTATGAATCGCATTGCCCTAAATTTTAGTTTAAATATATTGATTTAATAATAGTAATATTTGTTGTTGTTTAAAATGACTTAATTTCTGCAGTTAAATAGTAAAATTATAATTGAATATTTTTTTTATATTTATTAATTTACGTTGTTAATCATTTAAATAGTATACATTGTATATTATTTACTTATTAATCAAGATCGCCTAGTTAAAGGTTTTTTTTTTTTTTTTTTGAAGGCGTATTATAGAATTACGCTTTTGTCAATTATGGGGTGGCCACTGCCCATCCCTAATTTTCGTATGTTTGTTGATTCTTACCAGAACAATGTACTATTGCTTTCCAAATCCAACGGTTTTGGTTCGTTAGCATTATTTGGCTGTTTTCAATTCTGTGCTTGAACTTTGGTTTAAAAATTATTATGCTATAAAGGCATCAGCGATCCGAAAGGAAATGTGTCATTGTGAGACTTGTCCTGATTTTGCCCTGGTAGCACAGCCAAGGCGCATTCTGCCTTTGTTTTGCCTTTAAGTTTGTGTTTGGTTGTGAGGGAGAATGACTGTTCTCATGCATGCATGAACATGAACAATTTAGCCATTCTCACCCTTTTTTTGGTTGTTCTGTTCCATTGTCTCTCCTCTTTCTCACTCGCTCACTTTCTTCTTCTTTCTGGATTACGTTCACTCATACTTAAATTTATATTGCTGTTTCCTTCTGCACAGCAGTCATTTCCTCTGTCTGTACATCTTTGTATTATTCTTTTGTCTTTTCTCTAGAGGGGGTATATTGGTCTATAATACATCTTTTGGTCAGGGCGCCAGCGGATGCACGTGGTTTCGGGTGGGGGGGGGCTCCAGCAATGGGCATGGGCAGTACCAGCAGCACCCTTCAGGCACATTGCTAACTCTAGCCCATTTGCCCTCGCTGAAAAAAAAGCTGGTGACAAAGGCTCCGTGTTGCCGAATGGTGACAAACAGCTGAACAAGCTAACAGCCGCGTCATCCCAGCACGCCTTTGCTGTGCATGAGCGTATGGTGATAGCCAGAACGGGGGGGAACGCACGGTATGCAGAGCTATTCTCACCTGTATGAAACATATCGGGTGTCCTGCAGTCCGGCAGGAAAGGGGACACCCGCCGCTATGTTTCTCACGTCAAACGGTCCCGCCACGCACGAAGTCCAGGTGGTTTTGAAAAATGGGGTTGGTGTTTCCCTTTTCGATCGAAGAGCTTCTTCTGCAATAATTGATTTAGTGAATTGGTTTTACATGGCTCACATCATTTCTTAATTCCTCCCATTTTGTCTTCTCAGAAGGTGCTGATTGACGTTCCCATCTGGCGTTCGGGGGCTTTACCAGTGAAATGCTCGCTGTGTCTGAATGTTGTGCTTTGGAAAATTCATTCACGAGGGTGCGTTTCCATATAAAATACTGTGTATTTTTTCTATTCTCCACAGTATTTATGAACTAACAAGGAACTGACTGCGTTACACATGAAAATTCTGTAGAATGGAGAGAACGGCCACCCTCGTCTATGCACGTGCCTCCACCAGGGCATTTCTTATGTCACTCTCCGTACAGTCAGTCCTGTTTTTAGATGTAGATTTTATACAGACTGCGTACGCAGTAGTAACCACAGAAGGGGTACTGACGAGCTTTATGCAGACACTACCGTTAAAAAGTTTGTGGTTGGTAAGATTTTTTAAATGTTTTTGAAAGAAGCCTTATGCTTAAGCTAAAGCTGCATTTATTTAATCAAACATACAGTGATATTGTGAAATAATAATAATATTATAATTAAAAAACTTTCTATTTTAATATTCTGAAATGTTATTTAGTGTAATTATTCCAGTCTTCAGTGTTATATGATCCATCAGAAAATCATTCTAATATGCTGATTTGGAGAAAACAGTGCTGCTTAATTTTTGTGGAAACCATGATACTTTTGAATGTAGTTTGTGTATACAGTTCTTGCCATGAAAATGGCTTTAGATGTAGCATGAAAGTGTCAAATAAATAAGCAAACACAAAAATTGTAAAAGATTGTCTAGTTGATACCTATATTGCTGTGAGTTAAATGTTATTGTTATAATGGGTTAAAAGTTACATTTATAGCCTGATTAAATATTATGCAATAGAAAATGTCATCTCAGACAGTCTCTTAAACCGATTGACAGTCTGTCAAATTTTTGGCATCAGATGTTGATAATGGTGGGATAGATGATACTGTTTGGAAATTTGGCTTGGCATATTTTTTTAAGTGCCAGTCTCTCTGTCGTTTGGGCATGTATCAAGTTTTGACAGAGCATGATCTCACTTGCTACCAATAATTGAAAATGTCATCTATTGCACTGTCTCAGAATTTGTGCATGAATATTTCAGCTAGAAAAATACCCTCCAGTCTAAACATGTTGGAATAAACCCATAAAACAAATATTACAGTTCTTATCGGTAATATGAGTCCGCCTTTGATGCCATCTTTCATGTTTATATACATTTTTGGAGCGGAGGATATCACATCAGTGAGATCTCGGTTCATTTAGGTGACCGTTTGACCTGTTTCCTGAGTGGTGTTGTGGGTATTCATGTCACCCCTCCTGTGCTGTACTCTTGCATGTCTACTCAGACCACAGCCCTGAGCTCTGTTTATCAGTATAAAACTGGACATTTTTACAGGCTGGTTAAATTGGCAATTAACAAGGAATGTTGGGGATATTCTGGTTTGGGTTTTTTCTTTCCCTATAAAAATACAAATAAAATCTCTTTAGATGTTTGTTTCTTGGTGGCTTGGAACTAAGGGTGGAACTCTGCAGCGTGTGAGGAAGGTTGTGATAGGAAGTATATTCATTCTCGGGCACAGTTGACAGGTTTTGTTTAATTAGGACCATCTAAGACTGATTTAAAGTGATAGTTTGCCAAAAAAAAGAGACTATTTTTTCATTGTGTCATTTCAAACTTGTTTGCTGTTATTTTTGACATTGAACACAAAATTAAACTTGTTGTAGTGTCTATCAAGCTCAAAAAAGGATCTAAACGTATCTGTAGAGTGTACATGCACTCACCCTCAGACCATCCAAGATGTAGAAGTTTGTTTCTTCATCCGAAACACAGATTTAGCATTACATCTCTTGCTCACCAATGAATCCTCCATTCCCGTTAGAATGAGTCCAAACAGCTGATAAAAACATCACAATAATCCACAAGTAATCCAAATGACTCCAGTCCATCAATTAACGTCTTGTTAAATGAAAAGCTGTGTGTCCATCAAGACATTTTCAAACCATTGCTTCCAGCTAAAATATGAGTTCTCTGTCCATAATATTGTTTTCTCCAGGGAAAAAGTAATCTCATCTGAATCAGGAGAGAAATAAGCACAGATCAAGCACACAGCAGAAGTGACATTTTAAAGTTAAAACACATTGATGTACTGTATATTTTTCTTTCAAACATGCGGCTTTTCACTTCCCAAGATGTTAACTGATGGAGTCGTGTGGGTTACTTGTGGATTGTTGTGTTTTTATCAACTGTTTGGATTCTCAACAAACTCGGCTACTTCTTGGATGGGTGCGTGTGAGTACATTTTTAGGTGAACTCGCCCAAGTCATATGAGAGATTTTTGTTCATCAATACAAACTTTTATTGGTAATCTGCACCTTAAGCAGGTCTCAGATCAAATAACACTTTATGGCTCAGGTTTAAAATGGCTTGAGGGTGCAAAATGATAATTTTTATATTTGAGCAAACTTCTTTTAATGAATAGAATGATCTGTCTCACACTGCCTTTCTTTTCTCCCTTACTTATTTTCTCTCATCACACTCCCCAGCATGTTACACACTGACTCTTGGCTTCAGCTTGATCTTGTGTCTTAGTCTCATTAGCAGATCACGGGTTCACTTGAAGTTGACCCTCAGTGGAAGAGATCTTGTTTTCCCTTGTGAGCAGAAGCGCTAATGAAGTGTTTGTTTATGTCTACAGGTATCTGATCGGAGAGGAAGGGTACTGCCTGACGTCAATGCAGAGCGCGCTGACCTATGTTGAGTCATTGACCTTGGGTGGGGCTTCGCCCCTGACTGCCAAACCCACCTGACGTAGGTAAAGCCAATCATATCATCCTCTCTGATACACACTGACTCAACTTAGTGAGCTACCTGCATGTAGGCTACATTGTTAGATTACCATCCCAATCCAAGGTCTTTCGTTCGTTCTTTCTTTCGTTCGTTGCTAAAGTAACAGTTAAGTCAAATTTGTTTCAACAGTTAAATCTATTTCAAATGCTGCTCTTTCAACTTTAAAATTAACACAAAAATATTAATCAGTGTTTATTGATGGCAAAACATTTTTTTATTGAGCAGCAAATCAGTATATCGGAATTATTTCTGAAGGATCACGTGACACTGAAGACTGGAGAATTCAGCTTTGCCATCACAGGAAAAACTTTGCATTTTTAAATTTTAATATTTTTTTTCAAATAGGGAAAAAAAAAAAACCGCTCAAAATACTTCAAATTGTAATGTTTTGCAATATTTTTACTGCATTTGTGATCAAATAAATGAAGACTTGGTTAACATGAGAAACTTCTTTCAAAAACATGTTTAAACTCTACCACTCCAACTTTTTTGAATTAATGTGTATATTAGGTTATTATTATTATTATTCATTATTATTATTATTATTATTCTGTATTGTGGTTGGTTGCCTTGATGGGTTTGTGCTCTTCAAATGTCATATTTCAGTTGAGTAAGACTTAGTCATATGGTGGGTCAGGGAAAGATAAACCAAACCACTAACTCTATCTGACAACATTGTTCCGCCTCATCAGTAGTTATCCCATTTTTATCCAAACGTTTAACTTTGCAGAGCGCAATGTCTGTACCGCTGTCACTTATGCTACGGCGTCCCGTGTTGAAATGCACTCCTCTTTCGTCATCCATCACTGAACAGCTTAAATGAACCGAATAGAAAAGGAGGTGCTGGGCTGTACCCCTGGATCACAGCCAGATGTGCTGCTCTTACCTCGATGGATGGATTACATCGACCTTGCTGAACTTTAAACTTCACTTCTTGAAGTGAATTGTTGCTGTTTGTTTTTGCCCACAGGGTGAAGTTTCTATTTGTTACTGAAATAATGATAGACTACGGTGGCTTAAGTTCTAATTAGATTACCCAATGGAGACATGCCAAAACATCAAACAAACTTCCAGCCTTTGCCAGAACGATGGACAACACTTTCTTTTACTTTTGCTTCTGTAACAGTCTCTGCTCTTAAAGTAGCTGGCTGGCTCGCTCACATAGTTTGTGTTCATCCAGTTTAATTAAAGCTGTTTGTGTTTTGGTTCTAGGGGCCTTAGCCTACGGAAAGATCTCATGGTGTTTTGACAGTCCTCAGGAGTTGGTGTACCTCCTCTGCTTGGTCTGTTTAGTCCCAAATCAGGCCAGACATCAGTTCTGTTCAAATCTTCCCCACCTATGGCTTTGAAGGGACTGAAGAAGGTTATTCTCTGTGTTTGGGCACTACAGGGCAGGTTCATCCGAATGTGGTTTAAAAAAAAAAAAAAGAGAGACTGAATGGGATGAAATTAGCAAGATGTTAGGAAAGGACTTGTGGAAAGTTTAGTTAAAAAAATTTTTTTATTATTGTGTGTATATTCTAATGCCATTGATTTTTTTTTTTTATTGATTTTTTTTCTTGTCCAAATGTATTTCCCAGAGAATTTTACTATGGAAATGAAAGACTAAAGCACTACTAGCATTTGTTAACCCTATTTATTAAACAATATAAAAAGTGACACTAATTCAGAGTTTTTGTATTATTTTAGCTCGGAATTTTATCCATTTTGAGCTTAACTGGATAGGAAAAAAATTGAGAACGTATAAAATGTGAAATGTCTTAAAGGTTTTTTTTATATATACTCTAAGCTGCACATTTCTTTTGCAAGTAAATATACCACTAAGCAGAACAGGCATCATGGTATTAAGCAGTATGTGTTTTATCTGTCTCTTTTTAAATATCTTAACTTTATTTAAATGCTTTTCACTCTAATAGTCAAAGAAGTGAAATCAATGTGAAGAAAAAAAAATTTTTGGATGTGCAAGAAAGATTAATGTTGCTGAACCATCTGTCTTCAGTCTGACATTACTGATGTTGAGGGGATTGAATAGAAAATAGGCATAATAAAATTGTTTTGTCCCCGTGCTTGTGCGCAAATTGCTATATGTCTATATATCTGCTTGTCTGTGTGTATACTATATGGGTTTGTATACGGTGTACTACGATATATTTATATATCTATCTAGTATTCTCGATATGATATACAGTGGGTACGTGAAAGTATCGGACCCCTTTAAACTTTTTCAATCTTTGTTATATGGCTACGCCATTTGCTAAAGATAGTGTTAAGTTAATTTTTTTTCCTCATTAAAGTACACACAGCACACCATATTGACAGAAAAAAACAGAATTATTGACATTTTTGCAGATATATTAAAAAAGAAAAAATGAAATATCACATGGACCTAAGTATTCAGACACTTTGCTCTGTAGTTTGATTATTGTAGTATCGACTAGAACCCTTTTGCATCTTAATACATTCCCATGAGTCTTTTTTGGGAAAAGAGCTAACGTCGTTTTTTCACACCTGGAGTGGGTCGGGTCCTCTGCCCATTCACACTCCGCAGACTCCTGCTCCAGTTCCTGTGTGTTGGATGTAAACGTTGGGGAAAGCCATTGTTAGGTTCTCCGAGATGCTCAATTGGTTTTCGTCAGGGCCCTCCTGGTCGGGCACACTTCAAGAACATCTCACACAGTCACAGTGTTGTCGTGAAGACCGGCTTCGTTACTTTTAGAGCGTGGGCTGTGGATCATTGTGTCCTGTGGGTAAGGCTAAACCTTCTGGTCCCAGTCTGAGGCTCTGAGACTTGGAGGGTTTTCGTCCAGGATATCCCTGGATTTGGCTGCATTCATCTTTCCCTCTGATTGCAACCAGCGTCCTGTTCCCCTGCAGCTTGACAAAAGCACCCACAGCCTGTTGTGCCACCCCGCATGTCTTTCATGTTGGCCTGTATTGGACAGGGTTGGCACTGGGGTACTGCCGTTCTTGTCTTTTCTCCCACACCCATACTCGTTAAGAATGGTTATATGCCCGCAATTGTTTGGATATAGTTTTCTTTTTTGGTGACCCTACTTAGATGTGTTGTTCCCTCCTCGTGTGCTTTTAGCTAAACTGACTTAGTTCATGTGCTTGCGCTTTTTTTGTGTGCTTGCTACAGGTTAGGGAGAGCTGCTCTTGCTCTGGTCCGTTGATGTGTGCCACTGATGCCATTCCACAGCCTCACCACTGGTGGCGGGCTTGCCCTCTTGTTGGAGTGGTGATCTTTCTACAAAGTTCTACCGAATCTCCCGTACTTGCAGCTTGGAGTCTCCCAGCACATGTGGTCTTTGGGTTCCCTTCCTGGTCTTTTCCTCATCCACCCAGGTTTCTCCCCGGACTCGCTCAGTCTTTGGTTTTCCCAGCGCCCTCCCTTTTTTCTCACGGGACAGCTCTGGGACAGGGTTCTGGTCACCCCACCCGTCTGCCCCTTTAAGGCATTATGGAGCCACTGTGCCTTTTCCGGCAACTACCTTACGTGGCCGAGACTTTTTTGCCCTGGCAGCTCGGGGGTTTTTTTTCTTGCCACGAACTTCTTCGTTCTTGATGTTTTTTCTTCCTACAGCATTTCCTTGACCCTCATTGATTTTTCTCATTTGCTTGGACATTGCCTGTTTTGTGGTGTCCAAGGTGCTATAGACTATTTTTTTGTTGTGTGCTGGCTTTTCCTAATCACGTCACTCCCTGTTATATCCCCCACCCACGCTTTGACTCAGACGGAAGGGTAGAACATTTCGCTCAAAGGCAGGATTCCAGAATGAACCCCATGGACCGTGCACCTGAGTTCAAGTTCTGCGTGTCCCCACCGCACCCGGGTCTGCTGTATCTTTTTTTTAGTCCTTAGGCCTTGTGCTCTTGGGTTTCCGCCTTTTACGTGTCACCTCGCCCACAAGTCCCACACGATCATCTGGGTTGTTTCCTGTCGACTGCTGGGGGGTGTGTGTTGATATCCATTTTTAATGCGTGAAAAAACCCGTCGAGTACTTCACACGCGCTATTTCGCCTACATGGTCGGTTCCCTGTTGTACCCCAGCCGTGCCAACGTTAATGGGGCTTGACTACTTGTCCGTCCCACTGTTGCGTGTATATATTCTATATCTCTTATATAGTACTTATTTTCTTATAAGCTATACTCCTCGTGTGTTGTGGCGTGTTTTCCTATACCGTAGTGTGTTGTCGGTGTATAGTGACCTGGTTGTGCTTGTTGTTGCTAAACTCGATAGTTGTCCTCGGCCTGGTCCGGCTGGTTTTTTTGTCGTGGTGCGTTTTGCAGGGGAGATCCGTGGCCATTATTTTTTACACCACTTTTCTTTCGTCTCTATGTCTTTGATTGTTTTGGATTGGGTTAATTGACTATTTTGGTCGATGGTTGACAGGGCGTGCCTGTGAATTTTAACACTCAAGACCCCTGTAACCCTGTTTACGTGCCCTCTCAGGGCGTGTTTTTTTTCTTGTCTCTTTTTCCTGGTTGTGATTTCAGACTTCTTCTGAATTGTTAAATTTAGGTGTTTAAAGTTCGTATAATGAGCATTATGGTACCTCACTGAGGTGAGATTCCACCGGATGTTCTGTTGCCATGCGCGGCTGGCAAGTCGCTGATGGGCAGATAGGCTTGGATTTATTCCTGAAAGTTCGGGCAAGGAGGGCGCGTGCGGAACCATGCGCCACCCGATGAACAGGAGCTTAAGGGTTATGGTCTAGCATGATTTTCTCTGTGTGTGTGCACTTTTTGTTTTGTAATGGCTTGCACTGGTGACTTTGTCTTTTATGGGCGGCCTTTAATAAACTCAGTCCATTGTTGTGACGAGCCCTATACAAAATGTCCCATCCTGTCTGTGTTTTGGAGTGTGTCCCCAAAATAACCAGTGACCCAGTTCCCGTGTGTGTTAAACCCAAACCAACACAGCAACGAGTGGGTTGGGCGCCGTGTTGCCACCCTGATCTGGTGTGTTTCCTAGTGTGCATATTAGAATTCTCCTTGGATGATATGATTAGATGGATAATCCACGTCATTCACCCAATGTGCTGCGAGTTGATTGAGAGATGCTTGGTACATTTTGCTAAATTGCATTGAAGATCATGTAGGTTTTGCTATCAATCTTACTGAGACTCTCACCTTTTTGGTGTTCTTATTGTGCGTCTGGTCTGTCTTGTGCGTCCATGCTAGTTGACTGCTTTTTCATTTCTGCTTCATATAATGAATTTTCACTGCCCTTTGTATCAAAAATGAGAGATTTGTACCTATTGTCCTCTCGAGAATGTAATGATGCGCAGGATCGTGGTGTTGTTTATTGAAGCCAAAAAATTATCTTCCCCACCCTTTGCCAGTCAATCCAACGATGATCGGTTGTGACTAACTACTATTGACCCGGAGTTTTCTTTGTGTGTGAGCTATCCCTCACGCCTATGGAGTCTTTGAGTTTTGAACATATTGATGTCTTTGGGCATTCGAAGTGTACCGTCTTTTCCCGAAGGGATTTCATTGGTTGCCAAGTGTATACTTTGCCTTTCGTTGTTTCACTTTTTGCAATTCCCAAAATCTTTGATACCTCAGACCTCTGACGCCAGCTTTGACTGCCTCTTTCTATGGCGGCTATCCAGTCATAGTCAAACCCTCCAGTTGTGGTAAGGTCAGGTGGTCCTCTCAAGCCATCCTAGGCGTCTGCGCGATTGGTGGTTGTTCTCTCTTTTGTTTCTCTTATTTCCCATTCCCCTCCGACCCCAGATCGACGCACAGCCCCCCAGTGAGAGTGGTTTTCCTCCGACAGTCCATTACCCGAGTAACGCAATGTGTTTTGGGGGTTCTGCCACACCCCAGTAGTTTTATTTGGGGCCCCTTTTGCTGTACTAAGGATAGGTGTCCGAGCATCCTTTCCAAACTCTCGAACATCTCAACATCTATTCAATCTAATATTAATTTCCCAATATATGGTTGTTTTCTTCGACGACATTGAACCCTGTTTTCTTTTTGTCCACAGAAGGACAAAGGTGTCCTATGTTGGCATTTTACTGGTATTTTTCCTGTGTTGTTTGTGTCTTTTAGTTTTTGACTTGTTGAGGCGTCTGTTTCCTACGTGCTGCCCCCCTAGAGCATGTGGTGTTTGGTGAGTGTCAATTGTTCTTTAAAGTGGTCGTTTGTTTCACATCCTTCCCTTCCGCTATGTGTTTTTTGGTTTCCCATTCTAACCGAGGTTGGCCCATTTCAATCCCTGTCACTAAGAGTTAGTAATTTTTGTTGAACTGAGGCGCAAACACAGACAAAAGCACATGGTCCTCCACTTTAAAGGAGCAGACATTTTTCGAACCCCCTCCTGCCCCCCCACGTACCGGTGGGCCCCTTCCCCCCAACCCAGCCGCTCCCCCCCCCCCCGGCCGACCCCTCTTGCCCATCCCCCCCCCCCCCCCCCCCCTCGCTTTGGCTCCCAGCTCCCCAACCCCCACCGCCAGAATACAGTCATCTAACAAAGGGACACCAGCGTCAAAGTTACAAATAGCACCCACCAGAACAAAAACACCAAAAAACCGAAGGTGAACAAAGTAAGACAAAGGACAAGACAACAAAACCAAACCCACCCGCCCCAAACATTGCATCAGGTGCCACTTCCACCCCCAACACCACAAGAACAACAATGTGCCATGTTTTTTCTCTTACTCTAACCGTGGAAAAGACCGAGTTTGTTTTCACATCCATCCTCACACGCGTCTCTCTACTTCAATGGCAAACTTACAAGTCTGGGGCTACATTTACGCTCAGCTGCACTCCAAAGCATCTGTACTATTCCATTGGTTATGATATTGATTTGTTTTGAGCACAATGAGTATTTCAAGGCTATGACAAAGCTGGGGATTGTCAGTACAGAAATGTTTTATTGACATGCAGTAAAACAATGCACGCATACTAACAGGATAAAGTGAATACAGAGGAAAATCCGATGGGCCTTGCTTACAGATTGCCCTCCAAGATAACAGTTTTTAGATCGGCAGGACAGCTCACGGGGAAGACGGTGTGGGACGTGTTGCGGCGCTCCACCAGCGTAGCCACGGCCTCCCCTAAATCCAAGTGGTTCAGGTACCCGGGGGCCATTCGGTCTGGGGCCGCAACACCTGTATTGATTTTCACCTGTTGGAAGATTATTAAGACGGGCATCATAGAGGACCCCCTATGCGGCCCTCCTTTCCTGTCCTGGCGGGCCTCTCCCCCCCCCCTGGTGTGTGTTTCGGGGAAACACACCCAGACTTAAGAGAAGCATGCGCCCACCAACAAACCCTGGTTGCTTTGCTGGCGAAACCCCCGTCTGACACGGCACCCAACCAACACAACATCCCCCTCCGCCGCCCCTGCCCCCGCCCGCCAGAGCCCTGGTTGCCCCTCCCGTCCGGAACCCCTGTGCCGGCCCTGGCCGCCTTTTCTCCCGCCCCAACTCCGACCCGATCTCCCCCAACGACCCCAGCCATTGGCTCGCCGGGGGCTCCTTCCCAACGAATGAATGAACCCAAACCCATGACACAGAACCGCGAAAGATTACAGAGAGCCAACCGTTCGCCCCCGACGCCCAACAACAGTTCCACCAACAGGGCCCTGACCTTCTCTTTGCCTTCCATGGTTTTTGCCTCACTCAAATCTAGGAACATCTGCAAGCTGGCCTCTCGTACTCTGCTTATTGTCTGGTGTGGTGTTTCTTCTTTATTCCACAGTATTAAACGAACCTTTTTTGCGCATATAACCCGACAACCTAAACTCAGTATCACAACAACCTATCTCACAACATGTTGTCCATTGTAAACGGTTCATGCATGGCTCGCAAGGTTCCAAAATGCTCAAAGAGACAATTTTTTTTTAAGAGTAGCTCCGTTGGTGCGGCATCTGACCAATGATGAGTTTTTACTGATTTGTGTTTGATTGCTAATTATACTTTGGCTTGGCTTTTTTTCAAATTTTCCGTGAAAGTGGTGCCGTGTAGCCACGTTGTGTCCCTTCCTCCAAACCAAAAGTTGAGGTGCACCATGTAACAGACACCGTTCAAGAAGACTGCCCGCATAACCGCAACAGCACAACAGAATGAAAGCTCAGAGCAGATAACAAACCAGCATCCAAGACACACAAAGACAACCCAGCTGCTTCTCAACGTAATCTCTAAAGATTTTGTTCAGTACATCGAAGAGAAATTTACTGAAATGGTTCTGTAACATTCTCCGCCCACACTTCCCCGATAACAACTCGCCGATAAGAATATATTGTTATTTAGGCCAATCACTGTTACCTTGACAGATTATGTCATTTAGCGACCACCTTAAGCAGAAACAGCGACATGGACAAAAAGACCACAAGAGGACAAACATATACATACAAAGCAGGAGCAAGACGACGAGATATGAGGAACGAAAAGCGCAACACTAAGTGCAATAAATGACAGTCTCGGTTAGGGCCTAACGCAGTACGTAGCAAGATGTATGTATATATATTATATATATAATAGATATATATATAGGATAGTATACACACACACACAAAGAAAAACAAGTAGAGAGAATAGAAAAAATAGAAAGCTAGTGATTATTTGTTTATAAAACAAGAGATTAAATTAGATAAGTAGAATCACAATAGCATAGAGTTAGAGTTAGGGTCAAATATAAAGGTGGAACCAGCAAGAGAGAGAAGGGGAAGCTCAGTTCTTGAAGATGGTTAAGGACTCATTCCTCATTCCAGGGCAGGTCATTCCACCAGGAGGGAACAGTTAATGTAAAGTAAGTGTAAGTGATTTTGTGCCTGTTTGAGATAATCATAATCTAATCATCAACATTCACAACAGAAAAGCAAGCATGGGCTGCTGAGTGCATGATTTGGCATGGCAGAGTTCTTTATTCTCAAAACTTCTAAAAATCAATACAATCTCAGTTCATCGCAAATCTCATAACGCTTTGGTTATAACACAATAAATATATGCACAATGAATCTTTCACAATGTCTACAACTTCGTGTGTTAAAATGAGAGGATTTTGTGAGTAGATTCTATTGATTGGCCATTGTGTTCCAGAAATCAACAGCTGAGTCTGTGATTGGCTACATAAACACGTGTTATAAATAGAAACTATGCCTAGCTTACGCATGTCAATCATTTTAATGTTAATATAAGTTGTTATTTTTGCTTGGAACGAATATATTTTTTGTTTTACATTTACAATATTATACACAATGTATATGTGTTAGGATACTTTATGTTTAGATCATTTCTATTTTGCGGGAGTCCCGCGAATCATTTATTCCTCCCTTGTGCCTGCCCATCCCGCAACAAACAGGGTCTATTACCGGCCCGCACCGCCTCGCCCTAGTCCCGAGCCACACCCTGTTGCGTTGGGTCCCGCGGTAGTGCAAGTCTCTACTCTGCATTTAACCCATCCAAGTGCGCACACACCGAGCAGTAAGTAGTGAACACACACCCGTTTTTGCTGCAGCACCCGGGGAGCAGTTGGGGGTTTTGGTGACTTGCTCAAGTCGCGGTATTAAAGGTGGAAGAGAGTGCTGTACACTCACTCGCCCCACAATCCCTGCCGGTACCAAGACTCGAACCCGCAACCTTTGGTCCAACAAATCCGACTCTATAACCATTAGACCATGACTACCCGCAGGAAAAGACATTTGTGTCTTTTAAAATAGATTTACTAGTAAACTCACAATTATTTTTCACATATGACTAAATAATCTTAAATAAATATGTTTTGGAAGACAAATAATGACGTACCCGTGATAAACGTGTAGGTACAGTTCGGATCATCTTTCACCAGGCTAAAGAATGCTTTCCAAGACACAAAGGTGCTGAAAAGCAGAGTCTCAATAACCTGTTGATCAGAGAGGAAAGAGTTTTGAGCAATCAAATGATGGTGGAGATGCAGACCTAAGGATGAAAGTTTGGTTAGAATGCAAAACGTGGATGGTGAAATGTGCGTCATATAAGCACGTATAAACAATCACTGAAAGGATCGTGTTTAATATGTATGAATTAATATTGCATATAGAGGGCTTGCAAGGGTAAATGCTCTTCTCTTACCCAGTGCAGTTCTTTGAGGGGTTGGGTGTGTGGTGGACCTCCCTGCCACCAGCTGAAGCCCAGAGAGGACACCACATCTGTGATCTTTCCCACAGACTTAAGCAAGGCCTGTTTCACCTCCTCCGCTCCTTCTTCTGAGCCTGGTAGATTAGGAGAGTATTTCATTAGTCACAAACAATCCAAAATCAATGAGACCTTAAAATGTGTAGAATTGCAAAGATAACACACACCAAAAAAAATAAATAAAAGTTGCAAAAGGAGAAGATACATACCAACATTCCCCACTAAAGTGGTCAGGTTACTTTTTGTGCTAGCTGAAACAAACCCCTTGAGTTTCTCCAAGTTGCTGCTGTCTCTGGAGATCACAGCAACCTTGAAACCTAAATATGTGTTTGCATAGTTTACCACACATGCTAATGCTTTAAAAAAAAATCATTTATGCAAAGAAATGTATTTTTATCATTTAACGTAAAAGAAAGGAAAATGTTTAATCAATTCAGAATTAAATTACGGAATCAGAATTGAGATCTGAATTTAAAACATCTAATAGGGGTGGATATATAATTGTTTTCCTATTCATAAATGCACTGATGATAATAATAATAATAATAATAATAATAATATTACTGCTGCTATACTAAAACAATAATATAATTTATATGAATAATATAATACATATAAAAAAATTTAAATAAATATATTTTTTTAAATACAAATAATGCTTACTATTATATATTAAATGTAAATACTTAATATGCTCTTACCCCTGTCCAGGAGAGCTTTGACTATCCCGGAGCCGACAGTTCCTGCTCCACCGAGCGCTAAAACCACCCTGTCCCCGTTTGACATCGCGAACACAACCGCTGCAGCCGTGCAGACGCCCGAGATTGATTATGCTTTAGTTTATGGGTTTCATGTCTCCTGCTGCTCAAGATCTTTAAATGGAACCGCAGCCAGATACCACGCCCCTTTCAGAATGACACGCCCACCTAATTATGCATTCTTTTATCCTTTACCACAATTCAATTACAGTTTCAAAGAAACTATTTTTCAGGAAAATTATAAATGTTGCGCCTGAAAAACAAATCTTATATTGTAGTGAATAACAGTAATATCATCATGTCAGTAGGAAAGGTTGTAATAATTAAGTTTGATACCAAGGCCAGGTCCTGATATTACCAACAGTTTCTATCATATATTATAGCGCCCTCTTGTGAACTAGCACTGGTAGATACACTCAATTGAATAATCATAGCAAACTGCACATTTAGAGTTGTATAAACTGCGAATAAATTTGTATAAATTATTGTAGCCATTTTATTCACAAAATGAGAGATGCCTCGGTGTTTCAGACTTCAGGATCTCAAGATTGATAGGGAATACTTTTCATATATGACAAATGCAAATTTACACCGGGTTTTTTTATTACTTTTTATTCTATTTATTTTTATACAACTATATTTACTCATTTAATTTTCTTTACTTATTTAGTTTGTAAGGTTTGACGACACTGCAACCCTAAAAATCTTCACGTGAGCCGAATACGGAAGTGATGTCAAAAAAGTTTCTGCACTGGGAAACAGCGACGCTCTTCAAAGCAGTTTTTAGTTGGACGTTGATCGTCGATCAAGTAATGAATTTAGTTTAGTTGATTCGATACAGTCTAGTGTGAACGGCGTTAGTCGTGTGTCAAGAGCTTTGTTGAACTGAATTTAACGAGTCAGTGGCTGTGGTTTTGGTTTGGAAAGGCATGATGCGTAATCTTTAAGCATTTAGCGTAGTTTATGCTATTTATTGTTCAACAATGTGCTATAGATTTAATATACTTCTAAAAATCTGAATTTAATGAATTGTGTAAGACGGTGGTTTCAGGTAATCTGATGGAACTGTGTTTTCGAGCTTCACTTTCACTTCAGTCTGTTGATCTAGAAGTAGTATTATAGATGGTTTTTAATAGTTTACATTTTTACATATATTCAATCACTGTTAAGATTGAACTGAAATGTCATCTTTAAATGACATTTTGTATAGTTTTTTGTTGTCTTCACCCGATTATACATGGTGGTTATGCAAAATATAAACTTGCTATATTGTTTCTGTATATCTGTTGTGATTATTGACATGTTTAATGATTATAATTTGGTTGACAATAAATAAACTTCCAATATTCTTTCTTCTAGGATGAATTCTGCGTATTACAAGACAGAAGATGGCCACATTAATAGGTACCAGACTAACTTGGAGAGACAAATTGAAAAGGGGGATCAATGTTTGGTGTGCAGGAATGAGGAACTTTGTATGGACGTCAAGATGCTCCTTCACAATGGCAATGCCCAGAAGATACATCATCTGCATGGATTAGATTCACTGGCAGTGATGGAAAAATCTCTCTACACATTTCCCTCTGAAACTGGCCAAATGGGGCTTGAAAAACTTACCAAGGCCTTTGAAGTGTTGGAGCTCGCTGCTTTAAACCTCTACGTCTACCCCTGGAGAAGAGAGTACAGACTGGTGAAGGTATGTGGAAATACTGGTGCTCCACCTATAGAGCTAGATTTTTAACAGTCTCTTTGACGTTTGTTTGTTTGTTTTCACCACCTTTTAAATAGTCTCTTCCTTCTCGCCAGATGTTTTCAGGTATGTTCACTCATTCGATCAAACCTGCACTAACACTTCAGCAGGCTAAAGAGCTGTTTGGTTTGCTTGGATACCAGGCCTCAAGTCCTAAAGAAGAAGAGGAGTTGGCGCTGAACTCCAAACTAGTTCCTACTGATTTCTTACTCAGCCTTGCATGTGGCTTCTTCACTGCCCGGATGGAGTGCCAGCTGCTACTTTCGGCCTTGGGCTCGGTGGACAGAGGTGTGGAGTGGGTTCTACAGCTAGTTAAGGAGAGGCAGGCAGGCCACAGTTTTCAGGTAGCACTAGAGTACACCAAGAGAAAGGCAGATGCTGCTAGTGTTTCAGATGCCATCCTGACAGGTGGCATGGACACTGAGCTGGATCTGTACACAGAGCAGACAGATGCTTCTCGCGTGACATCCACGTCTTGTTCACCACCTCACTCTTCTTATATGCAACCAAAAGAGACTGATCTAAGCAAGCCTTTACAGAAAGAGACCTCACGGTCAAACATGGGGAATAATGAGGATGCAAGGCAGGGAGGACCACTCAAAAGTCCAGGTCCGAAGGAAAGCTTTGCTGAAGATCAAACTGAAGGTGATGCCCAGAGCCAAGCAGCAGCAAAAGTGATATGCAGCTGTATAAAGCAAGGTTCGTTATATGTATACCAATGTGAGAAGTGCAAAGGTGTGCACAGTCCATTTTGTGACTATTATAAGGAGTACAAAAATAAAGGACATAATTTAGCTCTGTGCCATTTTAAGACTGAAGACCTTTATTCAGCACAAAACCAGCTCAGAATGACCAAGGAAAAATCAAAAGATTCACTCAAGACACATTTTTGTATGATGAATTCTTCTTCTGGTTCATTTTTGGTGTGCTATGACTGTCAGTTGATCCATGAACACAACTGTGATTTTATTAAAGCATGCCAATTTAATCACTGTATTCAGTCTACGGGGACAGTGCAGCCCCCTCAAGGAGAAAGAGTGAATGTTCAAAAGAGAAACACATGTCTTTCTTCTGCACATCATATGCAGTACCCCCAGGAGACGGTTGGATCCGAAACACCTAATGCACCAATACCATATCACCGTGATTGCTTGAAAGCTAACCAAACTTTTCCTGACACTGTATGCCTCACTTGTGAAGTCTTTCATTTCACTGGGTGTCCTGATCTACGACATTGCTCTCAAAAACACAAAATACATAATGTCAGAACATATTGCATCACTTGCCACAGTTCTGAACTTAGCACCTTATGCAGGTACTGTAGTGCTGTGTATTGCCATCTGTGTTGCTATAAAAATACCTTGTTATGCAGGTGTGGAAAGCCTATCCTCAGCTCTTCCTCTGTTTGAAAACAGCTGTGTGTCAGTGTTGACCATGTCTGGTTGAAGACGCTGTTTTTAAACTGCAAATTAAGCCTGTTATTATTTTGGTAATTGCACAAGGAGTCTGAAATTCTGGGGGATAGAAACATGCAATCTGTTACGCTTTTAATTTTTGATATCAGTGGTGTCTTTATGTGATGATAAGAGCCGTATATTCCAAAAATTATTAAGTTCACTGTAGAGTTAACTATCTCTTACTAATGTCACTCAGTAACAAGGCTTGTAACTGTCTAATGGTGAGAGTATGTGATGGCCAGCCCAATATTTGATCATTGTAATGTATTCAGTAACTGGTTCAACACGTTTTGATGGTTGAAAATGATGGTTTGGGGTCTTAGCAACTAACCAATGATCTCTAACCAATCACCATGTTGCTTAGAGAGATATACTGCCATATTATTAAATATAACGCACATGTCAGTTACTGTGATGGTTTATTGGAATTAATATAAAAATAAAGGGACTGAAAGAGAATTCTGCTTTTGCTTTTATTTAAAAATACAAAATAATGTTACAAAAAAAGGGGTCTTACTATTGGGAGATAAAGGTGGTGTAATCTCCATTTAGTTGTATACTATCTGCATAGCCAAAGTGGAAACTAGCTTGATTGTAAATGTTCAGTGTGAAATGTGATAAAATGCTTGTTTCAGATAACACAGGATTGATATCAAATACAAAGGTAAGGTTGCAATGAAGTTCCCAAAGCTTCATTCATTATACTCTTCCCATTTTACGTTAATGAAGGTTTTACTATCCATGCGATCAATATATAACACTCCATTAAGATGATCTATTTCATGCTGCAGTATTCTGGCCGGCCATCCACTTGCTTGCCAGCTGACAGGCCCTGCTTTCTCATTAAGACCTTGTAGAAAAAAACAAACAGTTCTGATTTGATACTATCAAGAATATCAGAATAAATATTTAGGTTGCAAAAATGGATTTAAGTCTCTTAACAGTCACTTCTTATTACAGGTTGAGTCTTATTTATTTATTCATTCATTGTTTTTGATATTTTATAGCATGATGCTTTTACCTGAGACTTCTACAGACACATAGCGTGGAACAGATGCTGAATAGCCACAGATGCTCTCACAAGCTTCTTGGAAGATGACAGTGCGTCCATCTAGTACACGTAACTGGGTTTACAAAAATCATAAGGGGCACTGCCACCAGACCCCGAGCTTCAAAAGAAGCGATTGAGTTGTCCTCCAGCATTTTCTTTGGATACGCTAAGGCTAATATTTGTAGAGGAACACCAATCTGGGGTGCACTCAGGCCGACACACTCAAGCTTCCTCATCACCTTGACCAGGGTCTTTATGACCTTCTGCACTTCTGGTCCATGAATGGCTCCAGGTTCCACCGCAGCAGCCCGTGAACGTAACACAGGATCTCCAACCTGACACACATGGTTGTATGGAGGAGCTGGCGAACCTTTGACTTTCCTTTTCATGTACTGTAAGTAGGAGCGCATCTTGATGTTGGTAGAATGAGTACATGGGGATGCGGTACAAGTGAATGGAGACCAGGGCAAAAGAATCCTAACTGGTTTTGAAAGTACATCATTTGACTTTTTAAGACATAATGTGAAAATGTCCTGCAGTGCCTGAACATGACTGACTCAAAAGCTTCTTGTCACCTGGACAAAAAAGAAATAAAAATCGTCACATGTCAACAAATACAAAATAATTATTAATGCAATAAACATGCATGCCAACTAGTGAATATGTCAAGTTTTATTTTGTCTTATTAAGCTGAATGCACATTTAAATTGACATTTACATAAGCACGAATAAATTAAAAAGTAGCTATATTAAATTAAAGGAGTGAAAAAAATGTGAACTCTATATATTTATTTGATATGAACAATTTTCCAATGACATGACAAAACTATGATTTTTAAAAAGCAAAGGATTCAGTCACTTTTATGAGTAAGTGTCAGTACACCAGCACTCTAATAATTCCTGACGTTAATAAATAATTAGAATTTCAGCTGCAAATTTCTTTAAGCAGTTAGAAGCATTTCAATGTGATGAGAGACCATTCTAGAAAACGTTACTGACACCGACGACACTTCGTCTTTTCTTCAAAATAAAGGTATCTGGGTGAAATTAAAAGTGTGGAATTATTTAATTATAATGTGATTTGCTATAAAGCAGCTCGGATGAGACATCTACATCAGTCATATCTTAAAACGGTTCAAACTGAAACAACACTGGCAAAAAATTTAAACGAAGTCTTTTATTTTAGTTACCTTTTTCTCAACGTTTACAGCTTCCCGTTTCGTTCAAAATGTCACGTGATATAGTCAGCGTGAGGATTGTTTACACGTACGTTAAAAGGACACTCCTCTGGTCAACGATCCACATTTTCGATCAAACAAATCTTGCCATTAACAGAACCTTTTATGAATAATTTAAGAATGAAATATAAATACTTTTTCCCCCTCATAAGTAATTACTCATGTTGCATTATGGACATTTTATAGTCAGGACGTTGTCTTATTTATGCAATTCCATGCTGATAATTGTTTTTAGTCTATGTATAGTTTAAGAAATGTCTTTAATCCTTAACATTTGTATTTGTTATTCATAACTGAAAGTGAAATTAAATAGGCGAAGTAAGCGATCACGTGTTTGCGTCGTTGTAGGAAGAGCGATATCCAGAGTACGTGCTACATCCGTGATTAGCTGAACATGGCGCAGGGGAAACAGGCCATCGGTGGACTGTAAACAAGAGGACATTTTGGGATAACTTCGACATCGTACCATGCACGTGTGAAATGGTCTCAAACTCGATATACTGGACCACTTGTTCTGCTTCATTGATGACTACGAGGCGACAGATTGAGTGCAACACATCCAATTGCATTCATAAACATTTTTATAGGACTTCAAACCCCTGAGCATTCAGTGTTTTGGATATTTAAACAACAAATCCTTGTTTTATTGTGGATGACATACTTGCATGACCAAATGGCTGCAACTGGAAAAGTCAAACGGAGTAAAGATCTGCCTCAAGGCGCTGAGAGGTTGAAAGAGGAGCACAGAAAGGTCAGGAGTAATGTTTCCTTCATATACCATCAATGCATTCCTGCAGATATACAGCTTGATGTCCGTGCACGTGATTTATCATCAGCGGTTGTCATCTCTTTTTTTGCAGTATAGTCGCAGTATTACGCGTTTCGTTCTCTGGAAAGTTCTTTGTGCATCACGTGTTGCTGTTGGCTAGCTGATTGCATGCATGCATGCATGTTTCTGATACATTGCAATAAAAAGCATGTACATATTTATATGCAATGTGCCTCAGTAATGTTAACAGTAAATTCTTTATGTATAGCTAGCAAACGATCTTTATTCTAACACATGTTGTCCACGTTGCCAAAATGCATACAGCAAGCAAAAGCTTACTGTACTGTTACAGTAGGAAGTTTACATGCTGTGAAATGACTCTATGTGAAGGTAAGGGTTAACTGGCCTATTTATATTTGCATGGTATTTTGAGTGACTTGAGTAGGTGAAAGGCAAAGAAACTGTATATTACCGATGTGTTGACACTGGAGGATAAACCTTAGATGGCCAGATATGAAAGCTACTTTTGTACTGCTTTCTTTACAGTCTCCAAAACTGGTGGCTTTTGCTTTGGAAGATCTGGAAACTTCTGTGTTGCACTACTCTAAGCCACATGTCTTTTAAAAGAGAAAATAAGACAAACAAAACACATAATGCATGTTGTTAGACATGCTTTATATTGTTTTATTGGTGGGTGAATCTCTTAAAAGACAAACCTCTGTCATATTGCATGCCAATATGAAAACAACAATTGAAAAGCAGAAAAAGAATCTAACTTTTAAATTATATTTTGCAAAAATAAAACTAAGCCTACTTTTAGTAGCATTAAGATGATTTGAACTGTGACATTATTTTCATGACATTCAAGCACATTAACCTTGAAATGTTAATTGTCGTAATGCCAAAACAATCTCATTATTATTACTGTAATAGGAAACATTATATGTTTATGCAAGTAAATGTGTCTGAGTCTACAGACTATTTTTCACATTGCCATAAATACACCGGTTTGCACTTGCTCTCTCTCCATAAATATGCGTTACAGGATACCTTCTCTCTACATCTCATTAGAAACTTTCAGGACTGTCATTCACTCTCTCTCTATAATGGCCAATTCACATTACCAGAATAATACAGATCGTTTAGCAGTGATTGTCACTGGCTGTCTGTGGCATTTTGGGAATCTCAGCGGTAATGAAATGACAAATTGTCACTGTTTCCACAACAGGTGGTGAAAGATTGCAGAAGTCAAATTGAGCACTGGTGAGTGTCCTTGTGCAATTTAACAGCTCTCTGACATGCATAACATTATTATCATTCATTGTTGCATGTTAGTTTGTCATTGGTTGGTTATTGGTTGTTGAATGTTTAAATTTGGAATGGAAATGCTATTTATACTGTGAATCGCTAGATAGATGTTGATGGTTATGACAAGATTTGACAGGCTTTTGTTATATTCCTTTTCAGTATTTTAAAAAGATTTTCAGTAGGTAGGACGAAAATAGAGCTTGTGTGTCAACAAACAAACAATTTCCTTTTAGAAGATTCATTTTTCTCTGTGACTGACAGGAATAAAGTGGAAAAAGACTATGAATTTCTTCAAGACCGCCTCAGGACTTTGCCTGACAAGTTGTCTTATGATATTATGGTATGGTGTCACTTTTCAAATTACTAATGCACCCAAATTAATCTTCACATCTAGATACACAAACATTTTCTCTGCCTGAGCAACAAAATATTAAGTTATCAACAGAGTATTATTCACACAGTTTTAGCCTGGTTTAAAGGGGTTATCCGATGCTACATGCACTTTTACAAGTTGTTTGAACTGAAATGCAACCACCCTATAATGATAAAAATCTACCCAGTTCTTTTTTTTTTTAATCTACTAAAATCTTTACCCCTTTCTCAAATCGAGCCGATATCCGAGTGGCTGTGTGATGTCCACACAGACAGGCCCTCCAAGGATAGTTGATTGGACAGTAGCGTTTCAGCACAGACTGGACTTGCGTCTTTCTTTAGACCCGCCTGAGTGACTGCATTTCCGTCGCATTTTGCACCGCGGAGCAGCTGTAGACAAGAATGACTCCTAAGTGAATGAGGTGTTCTGTTGTTGGATGTAATAATGAACATAGCAGTAGTCATTTACTCCCGACATCTGAGCAGCTGAAGACGCAGTGATTAGGTGTTTTCTGGAAGAGATGACGCCCCCCGGATCTACTAAATGGTTTATGTGTGCGAATCATCGTGATACTAGCTTCACCACAGAAGCGTGAGATACGTTTTTTTTTAACTAATGTGCTATTAGCAAGTTTCACGATCGAATGCGTCTAAAAGTAAAACCGTGACCTCAGAGAGGGCTTGAAAGAGAGGGGTGGGGTCAGCAGATCTCATTAACATTTAAAGGACAATGCTACAAAACAAAAAACTTTTTGACAGGGTAAAAAAAAAAATGTGTTTTTTACACTACCATTGAAAAATTTTAACCAAACTATGTTACAGACTTTTCATTAAGACCCTAAAGAATCAACTTGCGTCTGATGACCCCTTTAAGACCTGTTTACGTCAAGGACAATAACTATAACCGTAAAGTTTTAATAATCTTTGTTATTCTATGAGAATAGGAAAGTTCACACCACAACTATAACGATAGTGACATAGAGGAACAATATCGTTGGAATCACTTTGAACATTTTCTAGCTGATGAATGATAAAAACATTAACAGCCAATCAGAGCTTGAGCATTTAAAGTGACAGGCAACTTAATTGCAGTGCATGTTTATAATAACAGAACCTAATGTGTGTTGCTGTGGTAGATGTGTAGTTGTCATGATAGTTATCATGCTCGGGAGTGAACAGGCATTTACTTGTCAGATTTGAAAGTGAAAGTGTCACTATTACTTTAAGGCTTGATTTTGCTCATCATTTGGATGTTTTTTCAACATGATAGGTACCATTTGGTCCCTTGGCTTTCATGCCTGGAAAGCTAGTTCACACTAATGAGTTAACGGTGCTCCTCGGGGATAACTGGTTTGCAAAGTGTTCTGCCAAACAAGCCGACACTCTTGTGGAACACAGAAAGAAACGTCAGTTCATTTCTATTCTATTAATATTTTCCATTGACCAGTTTGGAAAAATCCATACAGCTTGACCTGATATATGTTATTTTTCCAGATGTCAAAAATGCGCTAGATGACTTACAGAAAGTGATGAAGAACTTTCAGAATAAAGCCGACTTTACAGATGATCTGGAAAAACTGGCTGGTGTAAGTGTCCGAACCATGACCTCATTGCCATGTGACATTATATGGAAACCTTATACTGATGTTTTCTTCTCTGGAAGAAACAATCATGTCTGCTCTTTTTATTAACAGGATACTGAAGATTTTGTAGACATTAGAGAAGAGGTAATAAATGAGGAAGAATTTACCAAAGGTAATTCTAGTTTTTCAGGTTAGCTTTTGTGTTATCAGGTTGTTTTATCTTCTGTTGATGATTTACTCCCTATTGTGCTTCCACAGGAAAACGTTTGGCCCACAAACCCAATTCTAAACCGAAGCAGGAGTATTTGTCGGAGCTGGAAGAGGACACAGAGAAGAAAGAAGGCGATGAAGAGAGAACGACAGGGCTGCTGTCAGAGGAGGAGCTGTGGGCCCGACTTGATGAACTAGAGCGTGAGGAGGAACTTCAAGATGAGAGATACCGGTAAAATATTGAATTTCCACAAAAAATATCAAGCAGCACAAATGTTTTCAACATGGATTGTCATAAGGAATGTATCTTGAGCACCAAAACAACCTGTTAGTGATTTCTGAAGGATCACGCGACACTGAAGACTGGAGTAATGGTTACTGAAAATTAAACTTTAATATCACAGGAATAACTGACATTTTAAAATGGTAACACTTTAGGATATAGACCAGTTAACTGATGTTAACTAGTTGCTTAATAGCATGCCTATTATTAACATATTGGCTGTTTATTAATGCTTATAAAGCACATATTCTGCATGACCATATTCTACATCCCCAATACCTAAACTTAACTACCATACTAACTATTACTAAGCAGCCAATTAGGAGTTTGTTCAGGGAAAAGTCGTTGTTAATTGCGAGAATTAGACTTTAAAAATAAAGTGTGACCTAAAATATATTAAAAAAGAAAACGGTTATTTTCAATGGTAATCATATTTCACACTTTTATTGGTTTTACTGTATTTTTTAAATCAAGTAAATGCATCCAAGGTGAGCAAGAGAGGCTTCTTTCAGAAACAATAAGTTTTACCAACCTTAAAACTTTTGAACAGCAATGTATAAGTGCGCAAATGATACTAGCTAATAATTGTTTCCTATGTGACACAAGGTGGTGTTTCTCCAGTGTTTAAAATAAAGTATTGGCGCATAGCATTAAAATGGAAATCAACCCCAGATATCCCAATTATATTTTTAAAAGAAAAATCCCAGTAATCTTATCCGGTAATCACAAACTTTACAGAAAGGTCATGGGAAATTGATTGATCTAAAAGTGTTGAAACCCTGTTTATCATACCACATATACATACATCTTTAGGTAAACTGAAAGTGCAATATACATAAAGAAAAAGTAGCTGTTGCACAAACTTTTTAATAGTGTGCTTATAGATTTGTTATATTTTTTCCCCCGTTCTACTAGATTGGACAGCACAGACACTAATGGAGAAGACACCACTTCCTCCTCAGAGGAAGAGAAGGAAGCAGAAGGTGGCAGCAGTGTCCAAGTTAATGGCCATCAGAAGGAAAATGGCTGGGTACCATCATCTATCACAAGTCAGATGAACGGCACTAATGGCTCACACCCTGAGGATGAGGAGGAGGAAGATTGTGATGAGGAATCAGGCAATGGTCTTCCAACTATCTATTTTTCTCATACTGCGGAATTCAAAAAGGTTAGTCGAGTGCTACATAAACCCCTTTTAGATAGTCCTACATAAGACGAAGATCAAATAAATGCTGCTCTTTTGAACTTTTTTATTCATCAAAGAATTTTGCGCGCTCAGGTTCATTATTTCAAATGTAGACATGCGGCAAGCACACACAAATAGAGAGCGATGCGGTCGCGACACGCTGGTTTTTTTCCAGGCGCGTCTGCGTCGCAGCGATTATAAAACATGCTTAGCAACGGCAGGTCCCAAGCACTTTGGAAATGAAGGAGAAAGCTAGGTGTGACATGTGAACGACCCCTTTGTTTCCACAAAAAATATTAAACAGCAGCACCGTTTTAATCATTGATAATAAAAATAAATGTTTCTTGAGCAGCAAATCAGCATATTAGAATGATTTCTGAAGGATCATGTGACACTGAAGACTGGAGTAATGATGCTGAAAATTCAGTGTTGTTATTACAGGAATAAATTACATTTTAAAATATTTGAAAGCAGAACAGAATTATTTTAAATTGTAATGATATTTCACATTTTACTGTTTGTACTGTATTGTTGATGAAATAAAAAAAAATAAATCAGCCTTGGTAAACCTAAGAAGCTTCTTTCAAAATCATAAAAAAAAAATAATAAAATTTCCGACCCCAAACTTTTGGACAGTAGTGTATATTAACCTTTTTTTTTTTGCATTGAATTACTTTCTCCTGGTGTCTTGAAAAATACAACGATTTGCATAATCTTTCTTTCCCTTGTCCTTTTTCCCTGTGAAGGTCAGGAGAAATACAGAAAAGAACACCACTCTAAAATTCAGCGAAAGAAATGAACAAAAGGCACAAGCCAAGCGGAAAAAAAAAAGTGGCAAAAGTAACGGCCTTTCTCCTCATGAAAGTTACAAGATCACAAGCCCAGCAGACATTTATAGGTAACAGCCTAATGGGAAACATAATCTATTTTTATTGCTGTATTAAAAAAAAATCGTTTGTTTCTATCGGTTCAGTTTCAACGCAGTGTTTGTTTGTAGGGTGTTTGTGGATTTGGGGAATGGAGAGCCGATACCACGCAAGTCCATTTTGAAGTCCCGCAGCCGTGAGAACAGCGTGTGCAGCGACACCAGCGAAAGCAGCACAGCTGACTTTGAAGAGCGCCGTGCGGCTTTTGGACGCTCGTGGAGCCATGATGACGCCACACACAGTGATACCAGCGATGGCATTACAGAGGAGGAAAGCCCCACTGGAACGAGCCCCCGCACTAACGGACGCTTTGAGGTACAGAAGACTTGTTGCTGTTGGTTAAAGTCTGCATGAAATGGAAATTCACCCAATCTATATTCTAATTGCATGTTATTGATCTTATTGTGAATGATCTATTCACTGTAGTGCAACGTGATTTTAAAAACCACTCAAAATACTGCAGCAACACCATAGAAATGCCCTAGCAACTACACAGAATAGACTGGAAGCCCCAGCATCATGTCAGCAAGTTTCACATGGAAAAGCAGCAGTCAAAAACTGTAAACTTTTATTGTTTATATATCTTGTGACAAAGTATTTTTATTTCTTTACCAGTCCAGAAATGATATTAAATGCATTGTTTTTTTAATATGTCTTGCTCAGAAACAATATTCTCATTAAATATTTAAATGGATTTTGGTGTTTAGGCTTTTAAGGCACAGTGATGAAAAGGTCCCCTGCCTTGCTCCATCCCACCCCTGACCATCGCCCATCCTGCCTTACCCACAATCCCAGAGAGAAAGCTGGAGGAGGTGGGCCCCGAAGCTCTTCAGGAGCCACCCAAGAGGATGTCCAAGTTTAAAGCTACACGGTGCATCAGGACATGAGTTCATATCAGCAAAACAAACGTTTAATTTTATTTTTTTTTTATTTTTTTTTTTTTTTTTTTTTTTTTGTAATTTTTTTTTTTTTTTTTTTTTTTTTTTGTTTTTTATTAGGGTTTTGTACAACAGTAACTCCTATAGTCTGACTTTCTCACTAGCTGTCCTCTCCTCTGCCTCCACACTAATTCATATTGTCACTATCGGGTTTTGTTAATGCACCTGGACATTTATTTGCTCTGTAAGAGTAATTACTAGAGTGATAAATGATTCTCCAATTTGCTTTTTAATGCAGATGGTGTTAAAAAGATAGTTCACCAGAAAATTAAAACGGTTCATCATTACTCACCGCTGGCCCCTTTGCGTATGATGTTTTTTCTTCTGTGGAACAGGAAGTTATTTTGAAGGAAGTTGGACATCGTTGTTTCCCAGCAGAAAGTCATAAGGTTTGGCTCTCTGAGATTGATAAATGTGACAGAATTCTTTTGGTGTGTGTGAATCCACCCTTTCTTAGGCAAAGGCTGCCCTTTGTGGATCTTGGTGTGTTTTCGTCTAGCTAACTCATAGTTCAACTAGGAATGGGCACCCACTTCCATCCTACCATGTTTTCCGGCCCACCCTATGTCGTGCTAGTGCCCTCCATGCTCGTCATTGTGTGCTGGGTCTATGATGTGGCTTTTTGGGGCACCTCCTTATCAAAGTTACTTTCATTGTGTATCTGCGTTTGTGCAATTTGCCCTATGTTGGTCATGACAAGCTGCCCTTTCTTGTTTCCCCCCCCCACCCCCCCCCCCCCCCCCCCCCCCCCCCGTCCCCCCCCCCCCCCCCCCCCCCCCCCTCCCCCCCCCCCCCCCCCCCCCCCCCCCCCCCCCCCCCCCCCCCCCCCCCCGCCCCCCCCCTCCCCCCACCCCCCCCCCCCCCCCCCCCCCCCCCCCCCCCCCCCCCCCCCCCCCCCCCCCCCCCCCCCCCCCCCTCCCCCCTGCCCCTCTTTTCCCCCCCCCCCCCCCCCCCCCCCCCCCCGCCCCCCCCCCCCCCCCCCCCCCCCCCCCCCCCCCCCCCCCCCCCCCCCCCCCCCCCCCCCCCACCCCCCCCCCCCCCCCCCCCCCCCCCCCCCCCCCCCCCCCCTGCCCCCCCCCCCCCCCCCCCCCCCCCCCCCCCACCCCCCCCCCCCCCCCCCCCCCCCCCCACCCCCTCCCCCCCCCCCCCCCCCCCCCCTCCCCCCCCCCCCCCCCCCCCCCCCCCCTCCCCCCCCCGATAACAAAAAATAAAAAAATAAAATCATTTCGAACGAGTCTCAGATTCTCTCATCTCTTTTTTTATCTTGTTTACAGAGTTTTGGCTTTGTACATCAGCTTTTTTGTGACTGCCGGAAAAATGTTGTGGTAACTGAAAAGGAGAAACAATAAATGATTTTGACTGTACAAGTGTTTTAATTGGTCATTAGGACATTATTCATTTGGTTTCGGTTCTACACAGGACGTTCATTTGTGCATTCATTTCTGTGCATGAAACAAGTGGCGGTTTTACTGATGAAGCAACTCCTTTGTCATTGTGGTGGTGTTCAGTCAGAACCATTAGAGGGCACTAAAGCCTTTAACTTTTTTATCTTTAAAAATCAAAGCCAAAACAAGTTGATGCCTATGGAGAGGGGGAAAAAACTAGACATTTAGCAGCTGAATCTTGGGCTTCAAATATTACCAACAAAAAAATGTTTAGGCTTGTCAGATTAGGTGTTTTTATATAAGCATTCTTTTTAAATTTTGAGAAAATATTTAGAATTAATAATTTCCAATAAATTATTTTGAATGTAAACTTTGGGCCAACATATATATGGCAGCATGTCTTTGAGTTATTAATGTAATCGAAGGCATTATATTTGTGTGAATGAGGCGTTATCACAATAAATCAATCACGGGCACATCTCTACAGTCGTTTACAAGGTTCACAATGTGGCATTCAAGAAAACGAGAATTTCAGCTTCTTGGAAAACAAATGTGTCAGAATAATCCAAAAACAAGATGCTCATAAGTGCCCCCATTATTATTCTGGCATTTAAAGGCAAGGATGAAGTATTCTGCGAGGACTGGCTCCATCAATGCCTTTGTTTGCACCGGTATCAGTCATTTGTGTTTGACTGCAGACTTATCCATCAGCACATTGACATTTGGATGTGGACAGGTTCTGAGTCAGCAGCTGGGCTGAACACAGCTTTGTCCATTCAATTAATTTCTGTCTGGAAAGACTGAATGATCACCTCAAATAAAAAAAATTTCAAGCATGATCTTCATGCTTAAAATGGCTTAGAGTTGATTTTTGATGTCATTTAGCAGGGCTGTTGCGAAAAACTCTGAAAGTCATGAGAGATATTTCACATAGAATCTTATACAGCAGGCTTTAAAGAAATAGTACACTCAGAAGATACAAATTACGCTCTACCCCTCAAACCTTAATCAGGTTAGCCACCCCCCCACGCCCATATTGAATTAAATGTAGTTCACTTCCAGAATGAAAATTCTGTCATCATTTACTCACCCTCCACTTGTTCCAAACCTGTTTGAGTTTCTTTGTTCTGTTGAACACTAAAGAAGATATATTGAAAGATGTTAGTATCCGAACAGTTGATGGGCACCATTGACATCAATAGTAGGGGAAAAAATACTATGGAAGTCAATGGTGCCCATCAACTGTTCGGATACCAACATTTTTTCAAAATATCATCTTTTGTGTTCAACAGAAGAAAGAAACTCATTCAGCTTTGGAACAAGTGGAAGGTAAATCATGACAGAATTTTCATTCTGGAAGTGAACTTCTTTTATCCTGCATGATAGTCCTAGTCTTTATAATGGCACACACTGTATAAAGGTCCTAAATCAGGTAATTTTCATAACTTTTAAAGTTTTTTTTTTTCTTCTAAGAAGGCTTTTCGTCAGCCGCACACTCGGTGCAGTATATTGTCAAACAATAGTAGCTACAATCCATTGAACAGACTGTACTTCCATCTTGCACAGCCTCATTCCTGTCAAAAATGAAATATTATGCTACCCTGACTAAGATCTGCTCACCATCGTGACATTCCAAACCTGTTTGGGTTTTTTTTCTTCTACTGAACACATACACTCTTAAAAATAAAGGTGCTTCACGATGCCATAGAAGAACCTTTTTGTCTAAATGGTTCCATAAAGAACCTTTAACATCTGAAGAACCTTTCTACTTCACAAAAGGTTCTTTGTGGTGAAAGAAAGTTCTTCAGATTATAAAAAGGTAAGAAAGAGATGGTTCTTTAAAGAACCTTTGACTGAATGGTTCTTTGTGGAACCAAAAATGGTTCTTCTATGGCATCGCTTGAAGAACCTTTTGAAGCACCTTTATTTTTAAGAGTGTATTGCTTGTCATTGGTCATTTTTAACAACCTTTATTCACTGTTGTTCACATCCATTTTACTGAAAAGACAAACATGAACATTCAACTAAATGTCTCATTTTGTGTTCCACAGAAGAAATACAGTCAAACACGTTTGGATCAACATTAGGGTGAGTAAATAATGACAAAATGTTCATTTTTGGAAGAACTATCACTTTAATTCTCACTCATAAGTCAGTGTTTTCAGATTATTTTCTGTGCCAGTAAATAATAAATCTAGAGGCACTGTGGTGCCTTCTATTTTATGCCACTGTCTCAGCGGGCATCTGTGTTACTGAAACTGTCACTGATAAGGATCGCACTAATAATCGCTGCTGGGCCCATGAGCTCTATAATGTCCAGCTGGTCTCTCATGCTGATCCACCATTTTAGGGGTCAGAGTCTCTCCGAAGTGGCTGAGTTCAGTCTGGATGTGTCATCATTAGACTCAACATATCAACTATACCAAACCATAGTGCCTCAGAGTGGCCATTTCACCCCATAATTGAAACATCTGATACTCATCACCAAGCAACAGTTATTAAAGGCAATTTCACACCAATTAGTTGTGTAGTTAACACATCTAATGGAGCCAGATGGGGAATATCAACTCAAGCTCGAATGACAAACCTGCCCTGGATTTTGCTCGGGTGCAATTAGTAGTATGAAGGAAGCTGAAAAGAGTGAGCTGTTTCTTATTTCATGCTTGCGATGGACCCATGTTCCTTATATTACTGTGCATGTTTCGCATCTTAGTCTAAATATATAGCCTATTTCAATCCTCAATAAAATTGTTAAGCAATTACATTTCATTGAAGAATGCAAGGAAGTGTTCTATTTTTTTTTTTTTTTTTTTTTTTTTTTTTTTTTTTTTTTCTATGCATGTGTTTGACTGGTAAAACAATAGATCACCACGGGCAGCTATGTTACCTCCCTTGTTTCCATGGGAATGCTGCTGATTGACAGTTGCCCTGACAACTCCATTCAGCCACCACCTGCTAGCTGTCAATCAGACCTGCCATCCTGGGGCTATTGACAGAGCTGTCAGCCTGTGTGAGAAGTGCCTGTCAAAGCTTCCAGCACTTGTGGTGGCAGGGAAACATCTTTTTCCTCCATTCAAATTGTCTTCTCTTGTAGCCTTCTTAAAAGTCAAATTTGGTCAGAGCCATATCCTCTTAGATTTACATTTGCATTCACATTTATATGCCTGGCACACAGGTTTTTGTTAGCAAAGTGAGAATAGAGAACATTAAGACTCCATTATTTGTTATTGCTACCTGTATTTGCTTGTCAGTGTTGTATGAATGCTCATTTTCAGTACTGTTAGAATGGAGCTGCATGGGTGAATAGTTGACTAAAAGACAAAGTATTCTTGTTACAACAGTTATTCTATGTAGATGATACTACATTTATGGTCATAAACTAGGACTGTAGAAATGTACCTTTACTGCTGTTCTCAAATACTGTAAGTAGAAACAATCGAAGTCAGCAACTCTTCTCGCTTGGTAATGAATTTTAACCACTACACCAAAAAAAAAAAAACGTCTGAAATATTCGTTCACGAAACAGAGAGCCATACGCACAATATTAAAATATGTATATAATTGCTTACTATATAATGCATAATAAAATGAATTGGATGTATTTTTTTACTTAAATGTATTATTAGAGTTGGTTTATTGAGTTATTAAACAATAATGACTGATTATTGAGCTTTATTTCCTTACCAGCTTTGTTCACACCTGACAGATGACAAGCCACAGCTCGGAGGCTGACCCTGCAATCAAAGTTCTGTCACACCCGTCAATATCCTACTGTCATAGCAACACTTCTTGTGAATGATGATGTGAGAGAGGGTGGTGCTGGTGGGTTGGGGTCTAGCTTTACATTAACAGTCAGTCACCACCACACCTCCAGATGAAACGTGGTGTATGTTCTCCAGGTTTCATAACTTCAGAGCTCTCTGTTATCAGTGCACTTGTTATAGGACTTTTCTTCATTTAGAGTTATCTAGGGAAACGTGCATTCAACAGTGATAGAGTTTTTATGTATTCACTTTGTACTGATAATGCAGAGGATATTAATGTTCTTTTTGTAATTCACTTCCAAAAACCTTCAACTTTAAGTGGTTATTTGTATCTGTACAGCATACTACTTAACCCTCATGTTTTGTTAGGAGTTTTTAATATCTCAAAGATATACAAAAAAATATAAAAGATATAGAAAAAAATATATAATCATGTTGTAATCACGTTTTTTTTGTTTGTTTGTTTGTTTTTTTGCAGCTGATGAACTATAAAAACATTGACAGCCAACCATAATGATCCTACTTTGAAGAGCTCGAGCATTCAAAGCGGTGAACGACAAAACTAATAAACAGAATGTTATCGTGTGTTGGTGTGGATGCTAATATAGTTATAATTTTTCTTTTACTCAGTTTCAATCTGAAAATATGCTTACAGCTTGGCATAATTAGAAAAAGTATATTCATTATAGAAATTCCCTTGGAGATTTTAGCAATTTACATGATTTTTCCAGGTCTGGAAATCACACTTTTAAAATGAGACTTCCTCATATATCCATGTTTTTCAAGACAATAGCATCTGTTTCATAAAGAAAAAAAAAAGTTGTTAAGGGGTTGAATTAAAATAAATAATAATAAATAAAAAATGTTAGTTGTAATTTATTTTAATGCTTGTTTTGTCATTTTAAATCATTTTAAGTCATCTTGGGGCCCCCTAACAGGCCCTGGTCCCTTGTTTGAGAACTGCTGCTTGACCTTTTTTTCATTAAGTGTGATTATGCTCCCAGTTAAATTTATCCCAAACAGAAACAATGTTACTTTAATCAATCACATTTCTAAAAATTGCATGTCTGCTTTGTTAAAAAGAGACATAAGGCTTCAATAACTTTACTGTTTTCTAAGGAACTTGACAGGAAAATTAGACATTAATTTCAAATTGCTTTTATTGTTCTTACACTTATACTCCAAACATGACAACAATAAGCTTAATCTCAACAGAACATGAGGATTAAATCAAATAGCCTATTAAAGAATGCTCAGAAAATTGACATATGCAATTTAATGACTGTCTTGCATTTTGTTATATATCACATTTGAAATCCCATGATTAGGTCAGTTCAGGGGAGGAAGGTTCTATTAAATCTGTCTGGATGAGGCATTCACAGTTTTAAAGACTTTACAATATCCTGGCCATATTTCAAAGCCTATCATCGCCTTCAGATTAAAGCTGACGCTGATGTCTGCCAACTCACATTAATCAGAAGAGTGTCACAATGGGTTTTGCAACAGTCAGTGCTAATGATGTCTGCATTTCATGTTTCCTCTGCAGTGGATTATTAATCATGATCTATGATATTTGCTGTTGAATTGTTGTCTAATCATCCAAAGTGTTTGCGTTTACACTTTTTTTTCCTTTGGACATGTTTGACTTAAAAAAAGATTTGATTCCTGCCACGCAAAAGTCTAGTGAATGGAAACTCGTCTCCTGTGCATTTACAAGACGTGAAATCGAAAGGGACAGGCTCGTTCTTGACAAGTACACCTGTCACAGGGTCAAGTCAGATCACATTGGCATATAGTCAAGCATGTTGCGCTTGCTGCTTGGGTTTGTTTATTTCAGGATAAATTTGTTGTAGTAACTAGCTGGCTTGTAAAGCAACAATGAATGAAGTAAAATGTGTTTTCAGATAGTTACGCTATACCACATGCTTTATAATAAACAGAAAATGTAAAGCGATGAGAGGAATCGTACTATCTATCCATTTACATAGCAACATTTAATCTTACTTTCTATATGCACATGGTAATTTACACCAGCAAATATATTTTGTATTTAAAATACTTTTATTTCACTGTCTACATTTTTGTATTTTTTTAGTCACAAATCAAATGACAAATTATTATATAAATATTGAGATATTTGTATTCTTGAAATAGGTAAGCAAATACATCCAAGTATTACACGGCTGTATGAATTCCATGAAAAATAGACAATAATGATAATACTATACAAATGGTAGGACTATTCATTTTGTTATTTCTATGAGTTAAATCATTATATAAATGATTTTTTTTCACAAAGTTTTTTAATAAGAATTTACTTTTTTTAAAGGGGTCATAGGATGGTACATGCACTTTTACAAGTTGTTTGAACTGAAATGTGTGTAGGCAGTGTGTGTACACAACCACCCTAAAGTGATAAAGATCCACCCCCGTGTTTTGTTTAATCTTACAAATATCTTAAACTCCTTTCTCAAATCGAGCGACCTTAGATGCCTGTCTGTGTGACATCACAAAAACAGGCCCCTCCCACGATAGTTTGATTGACAGTAGCGTCAGTCTTTGGTTTTATCACAGTTCCGCCCTGAGTGTGCTGTCATCAGTCCGCCATTGTTTCATTGGAGCAGATGTAGACAAGAATGATTCCTAAGCGATTGACGTGTTTTGTTGTAATAATGAACATAGCAGTCGTCATGTACTCCCGATATCTGAGCCGCTGAAGACGCAGTGGATTTGAATGTTCGCGCGAATCATCGTGATCCAGCTTCACCAATAAAAGAAGTATAGAGTATAAGGTTTTTTAAAGAATCTTTGCAAATCGCCTTCCCTAATAACGTGCTAGTTAGCAAGTTTCACAATGAATGCAGCTAAAGTAAAAAGTCTCTCTGAGAGCAGCTCAGAAGAGAGGGGCGGGGTCAGCAGGCATTTAACATTAAAGGAGCTCATTAAGATTTAAAGGAAAATGCTACAAAACTGCAAAAAAAAGAGCTGTTTTTGACGGTAAAAAAAAAAAGGTGTTTTTACACTACCATTAAGGAAAATTTTACCAAACTATGTTACAGACTTTCATTAAGACCCTAAATAATCATATCAACTTGTGAAAAATGGGCATCCTATGACCCCTTTAAAGGGGTGGTTCAATGGTTTTTTTCCTAAGCTTGATTGTGTTTATGGGGTGCAATCTAACATGAGTTAATGGTTCGTTTTTTTTTAAAGATTATTTTTCACATAATTTACCTTTATTCCACAATGCTCTGTCCCTTCTCTGAGAAACGGGCTGGTCTTTTCCTGTTTTTATGAAGCCCCTCCCTCAGAAATAGGTGATGGGCTCTGATTGGTTAGCTAGCCCAGTGTGTTGTGATTGGCTAAACCGCCTCTAGTGCGTGCCTAATAGGCCCGCCCCTCACCTCAGCGGCATGTGATCCGGCTGTATTGTAAACAACGGCATCGTTAAAATAGATATCAGTTTGAGCCCGATTGAGAAGCAGAGGATATTTTTGAAGAGGATCGTGCAGAACCTGTGCAACCACGGCTTTTAATGGTAGGCCTATGTTTTTATTTTGCTGTTTTATACTTTTAGATACGCTGTTATTTGTAAATGCTACTGCTTATGTTAGCTTTTAATATACGGTTTTATCCTGATTAAAGCTTTAATACAGTACAGCAAATGCACGTGCGTCCATGTTTAATGCTTCTCATAGCTATGTGAAAATAAGTGTATAATTGTAACAGTTCATTGCTGGAGCTGAGCTGAATGAGAGACAGAGAGAGAGAGAGAGAAATGCAGGGCAGGGGGATGTGTGGAACAGTACTAAGAACAGCTGCTTTAGAACATTGATTTTGAAACTTGTGAATCCATTAGAATCGTTAGAAGACAGAATCGCGATTCATATATGAATAGATTTTTACGTGCACCTCTAGTTTTCTCTTCCTCTTCTCTAAAGCAACGCAGCATGGCCTTTGATGCTTTTTCCCGAGGGCGGGATTTATCTGGGTTTGTTACGTCACGAACCCGGGAAGTAACTTGTTGTAGTACCTACCAGCCGTTTTTGTAGTCATTAAACTGCCAGAATTTTAAAAGACGATATCTCCATTTGCATTGAACTTTCAGCTTCATAACTTTGCAGATATTGTTTATGCTCAAACAGCAACATTACACACTAACTAACGTTAAAAAAGTGAAATCGCAATGAACCACCCCTTTAAGGCAAGTTCAAGTGGAAATAAGCTGTTTTGTCAGATTACTGTGCCATAAAATAAAGACCAGGTGGGATTCTTCTTGTGAATTTTTATGAAGGCAAAAATGCATTTTCCACATTTACTTTATATACATGTATCTTGGAAATTATTTTATTCAGATTTGCAATACTGTGTTACTGTGGAAGTAAATGCTAATTAATCTTAAGTATTGATTTGATTCCAAATGTTTAAACCTCATGTTGTGTTCTGGTCATTTTGAACCAGAGAGGTTCAAAAATGCTAGTTTATGTTATCACACAAGACTAAAGCTTACTGACTTTGCTCACACAGGGTATAACAACAACCTCAAAAATAGTGTTTGGTGAGTGAACATTGCCAAAATTATCAATCAGAAACCGAGGTGCATAGGCTCTGATAAAGAGGCATACGACCATCAGTAAAAAAAAAAACTGTGCAATTGAAGAAACAAGTTGACCAAAAGATTTAATCTAAGATTTGGTGATAATGTAGCATAATGACCATGAACATCAAATTAGGTAAAGGATTTTCAGCACAGCACAAGGGTTAATTTGTTCAGCATTCTAGCCATTTATAAACGCACAATGAGCCATTCTCTATAAAAAAATATCTACAGATGTTTTCCTCTGTGAATTCTTTCTTAGGTAAAACAATATCCTGAAACCAAGCTGATGGACAGAGTTGACACCTCTGTCTTACAGCTCATGTTATTATTGGGGCATTTTTTCATGAGGGAAGGACTCACCCTGCCAAGCACACAGGCTGATGTTCACAGCTTTTGACAAGATTCTGCACCTCTTTGATGTCTGTATGCAAAAAGATGTACGTGTGTGTGTGTTCTCCAACACGTTATCACGTCTCTGTCATTCCGTCTGTGCTGAACTGACATGTTGAAGGTATGGGACAGCAGCTTGAGATACTGTGGGTGGGTTTGTGTTTATGTTTATGCCGTCTGAATGATATTAGAAGGCTACAAATAAAATATAACTTATATGATTGATTGGATGAAGTAATGATCAGTCACACCTTTGTCAGGATAGTGCCATATTTAATTTTTGACAGGAATGAAAACAAGAGTGTGAGGGACAGGCATAGTCAGTGCATTTGGATTGTGCTGTTTAACAACTTACTGATTGTTCAGCTGATGAAACATATTTCTGAAAATGCCTCAAGATGTATTTTTTAAAAGTTGAACTTTAACAAGTGTAGTGGAATGGAAAAACTCATTCTGTGTGAACAGACCCAAGTCTATCCCACATAGCCTCTTTAAATTCAATATGGCATCTAACCTGACTAAGGTCACGGTTCCCACTGGATTTGACAGATTTTAAAGTGAAGCTAGACTATATAATGTGAATTATTTTACTACTAGACCTTGATGTTACATCCGTTTTTCAGAGATAAATCAACAATCCTTGACTCTAGGAAATAAAATTAATTCATTTGTTCTTTTTTTCCCGTAAAACTTGCTTAATTAGTATAGAAATGACTGCGTTGGCCATTAAATACAGTAGCACATGGCTGGTATCTGCTGCTCTGTAATGCAGATCAGAGCTGGCACTGACGTTGAATGAGAGGTGACCAAACATGATCATGACCGTCAAACAGAAAGCCCAGACAAGCAGACAGATGTCTGATCAGTGATTTTCAAAACACTGTATTTCAACTTCCTCAATGTCTGAATAAAGAGGACAGGAAGTGGCAGTTTGGCAGCTCCAACCAGGAGTGTCATACTGAATCGTGTCCCCTGCCATCTCTGGACGGCTAGTGCGGCCCAGGAGGTCGCATGAAGCTCTCAGCTCATGCATTTCTGGGATGTCGCATCTAAACGCCACCTATGCATATGGTTGAGATGTGCAGAGAGGGACGATGGACAGGGACGAGACCATTACCACATTTCGAATGAGCTCTGACAGAACATGAGTGGATGCCTTGTCAGATCATTCTGAATACACAATGTCAGAAGTCATGCCACCATGTCAGACAATTCTGGCGGTGGTAGAGAGCTAGCATGCTACAATGTTCGGCTTCTTTCTGAAATCTTGATTTCTGCTCAAAATGAGGTCATTTCAAGTGAAACAAGATAGACAAAAAAGCATTTGTTTGAGACTACTAGTGAATATGCTTCTATTATACATTATTTTCACATTTAAGTAGTGTATTTTTTAATGACAAATTACGGCATGACATTTTTTCTTCAGTTTTCTTTGAAATATTTTAAGTTCTTACAATTTTGTAGTTATTTTCAGGTTTAAAAGGGGGGGAAATGTATGTGTCTTAGACATTTGGACCCGACTGTATATACATTCATACATAAATGGACTATGAAAAAACAAGTAAATCTAGTTTGTTTTTTTCTGTCAGTTTCAGTAAGGTTTTGTAGGGTGGCATATCCAAGGGTCACATCTTCAGTAGAAAGATTCTTGTTTCTAAATTCTGTCAAGAGAGGTAAAGAATAAAATAAGAAACTACTTCTCAGTGAGATTTCCAACTCGGGTTCTCTTGGGGGTTGTTCTAGAGTATAGAAATTAAATATATGCTCTTATTTATACACCAACCGATCTTGTTTTAGACCTTACTTTTCGTGCAAATGTTGCTAGATCAGCTAGTGTGTTCCTCTCAAGCGTTTTATTTGGTCAGCACTTCTCTCCTAGTCAGAAATGTTGCTTAAAGTATCACTTAAGGTGTTGGAAGACAGGATCAAATGGATTGATACATAGCTTTTGACATGCTATTTGAGCATGTAGCTCACTATAATTGGTCGTGTCATCATGCATTAAATTAACAATGTATGGTGTAATGCCCTGAAACGAGTGTCTTTTGCAAATCTGTCAGATATCATGCTAAAATACTCTTGACAGCTGTCTGGGGAAATGCTAGTGAATAGAAATTCAGCTGCTCAAAATATTCCCTGTCCAGCTGTTAAATATTTTGGACAACAACTTTCTTGAGTTACTTTATTAGGCAAATGGATGAAATTGATGTAATGCACCATAGTTCTTCATACTGCTTACATTTTTAACTAACGACCTTCCATGACTAAAGCAATATCACATTTAAATAATATTTAAAACACTTAAGCATAAACGTTGTCCAACTTGATTTAAACTGACTGTACTTCAGCAGTATGACAATTTTCCCATTCTTTAAGAAAAGGAAAATGACCTTAACCCGTACCCTTGTGCTGAGAATAATTCAGTCAGTCTGGACTCTGTGGGCAGCTACCTCCATTCTGTCCCATGAGTGCTCTGGTGCTGTCATACACTGTCACGTCAACTCAGGGCTGGCCACAATATGAACTGACACTCAAGTAGCGGGTGAACATGATTTCCAAGAGGCCATGATGAGATGAAGATTGTGCTAGCTCAGTAAACAATTTATTTTCTGGTTAGCCATGAATCTAAGGAACACTGCAAATTACACCCGAACGGAACTCAGCTTTACAAGTTACATGTTGATATATTTATGAAAATCTATGTTTGAGATCATGTCACTTTTTTCAGGTACTGGTTTATATGACGTACACATACAAGATGTCAGACAAGAAATAAGGATGACGCCAGTACAGTCTGTACAGAATTTCACATCAAATTCAAGCTACTGTTTTCAAATCAACTTTTTTTTGGATTGGCACACGTGTCAGAATTCCTGTTCAAACTTGTCTGATCAGGTTGAAGCTTATTGCGCTGTCAAACGTAGCTCTCTTCTCATTAGTCTGGGCCCCTTCCCATCAGTGCATGTACTCAAATTAGATTGACATCCAAACTGTTCAGATATACAAAGCAATTTAGATGATATTCATTAGAGCGATGACATAGGCTGACTCTGACAGGGAGCACTTCTTTCTCTTTCTCACTCTTATTTTATTACCACTGAGGCGTAACTACCCCACTGAACTCACCGTACCAAAGGAACAAAACAAAAAGACACAATGTCAATTTAACTCTGCCAGTATTTGATGGGAAACATGCTAAGATGACAATGAGTGCATATATTTGACTATGATTAAATGTTTAGACTTGGCATGGTAAGAGTTAAAATATATGCACTAAAGAAGAAACCGCAGCACAATGGGGAGATTTTAAAAATGAATAATTATTTTTTAAATAAATAAAAAAATTTAATGTAATGTAAAGAAGCCTTTGTCCAGTTGTGACCAGTCATAAGGATGCACTCTTGGGACAAAAAGTGTTTTTTGGACTGTTTTGGATGACTAAAAACAATGGTCTTTGAATGTCTTATTAGAATACTGATATTAGGTTGAAATTATGCAGTTTTAATAATATTAAACATGAAGTCAAGTATTTGAAAAAAAGACAAAGAGGCTTTGTTTTTTTCTAATTGCATTTTTTCTTTAAAAAAAGATTACTGATTCTGTCCTATGACAGATTTTTTTTTTTTACATTTACATATATAGATGGCATGCCTCATTCAATGTATTAACATTCAACCAAATTGATGTAAATAAAAAAAAATTCAAAAATGTCTGACTAAATGAAAATGAACAGGTGATACAATTTGGAGAAAACAAAAACATCTGTATAAAAAAAAACAAGTCAAGGCAATTTATATAAACAAAAATGTTTTAAAAATGTTTTAGATTTAATTAAAATATATACAGTTCTTTAGTCATATCTATAAATAAATCAGATTATGCACAAACTACGTATTAAGCACAGGCAAAAATGAGAGAAAATAAGCAAGCCATATTTTAGAATATATGCATAACATAACATAGTTTATGTACAATGTACATTCTTCTCTCATCAGAACAGAAAAATCCCCAAAAGCTGTTCATCATGTGCATTCAAGAATGTTCAAAACGTTAAGACATTTTTATATATAATAGATTTCTTATACTGTGTATCTACTTGGTAAATCTGGTGGTAGCCACCTTAACTTTAAACAGGTTTTTAAAGTTAATTTACCATTACAATATCCATGATCGCAAAGCTTAACCTACAAGGCCAATTGTGTATGTTAATGCAACAATATATAAGTAACTGTGTATGAATCTTTACATTATGATCCTATTGTCTGTTTTCAACTTAGAGTACAATAAATATCCTGCCATATGATGTTAAATGTATTGTTTTATATGTTTTTATGTATGTTACAGCGCTGGTACTGGTGGCAATTGCTCCTGACATCCTCTAGCTGGCAGTACAGCAGGAATCACGGGTTTTATGGGAGGGCTTTTAGAATGCTTTGTAATCCTCCGGTTTAGATCCTTAGAAGTAAGTTTAGCCAAGTCTTTTATTTTAAACCCAAGGTGTGACTCAAGGTGACATATGTATGTAGAACGAGCTTGGAACGGTGTTGCACATTCACTACAGTAGAAAACTGGGTGTCCGGAGTCAACGTTCTTTATGAACTTTGTTCTGCCTGTTCGTCTGAGCTGATATTTCACATTGGCCAGCCAGTGGCTGATGGTTGTCATAGATAGACCTGTTATATGTGATATGACCATCCTTTCCTGGGAGCTCAAGTCTGATATCACATACTTTCCATCAGCTGTCTGCCTGAGGCAGGATGCGAACTGAGCCTGCAAAATCAGCAAGTGCTGGGGTTTCCAGTGCGACTGCCTACCTTTACGTTTATGCATCATGGATGTATCCTCTGCCTCATCTGAAGTATGAGAACCCTCGATTTCTGACTGCTCTGGCCTGCATAGAACTGTTGAGGACTTCAAAACACGAGAGTCTGAGAGATTGCGCAGCATGTCTGATATGTCAGAGAGGGCATTTTCACACAAAGGACTCACTGGTGTTACGATTTTGGAACTAGTTGATTCACTCACAGATGCACCAGACACAGAGGAACTCAAAGCTTTGCCTGGGAGAGCGGCAGCTCTGAGACACTGTTCACTTTTTCCTTTGGACAAGTCTATCGGTTGGTCTCCACAAATTTCATGGCAGTCAGAATGCAACTGGCTAAGTTTTGCCGAATGTCCAGATGGACCGGCAAGAGCGGCCCTTTCGGCCATGCTGTTGCTCATCCTGAGAAGCATACTCATAGGGTCCTGGACAGGCCTTACCGGTTTGGCAGCTTTACCCAGATGAAGGTTCATAACAGACTGAAGGGCACTTAGAGGACTGAAAGAGGGCTGTTTTGGCTCAGGGTGGGCAGAGAGTAGACCAGCATCATCATACAGATCTGAAGTGGAGGTGAGGCGAGTTCTGAAATCTTGTGTGTGCATCTGAATTTCCTTTTCGTTTGTGTTACCCTCAGAGACATTGCTCATAGATGTAACTATGCTCTCATGACTTGGAGATTTTGACATTAGCGATTTCCCTTTAGAATTCAACAGCTGCCAGTGTGGGGATCCCTGTCCATTCAAGTCATTAAATTGTCTGTCTACTTCAAAAGCCTCTTCTGTTACTTTCTTTTCCAGTTTGTCCACCTCCTGGACATTAACTGTGGTTGATGAAGCTCTTGGTGGAGTGCTTGGAGGGATCAAATGACTTTTGTCTATGGACTGGCCTTCCTGACTACTGGCTGATTGTTTTAAAGAAAAAATATAGCCCAAGTTGTTTAGAGCAGGTTTCAGTTGGTTTCGTAACTGATAAGCTGCATGAATGCTCTGGTAACCGCCCCAGCTCGGGGCACCCCTCTGTGCTTTGTTAATGGCCGATGTAACTGTATTTTCCAATGACTTGAGAATATCAAAATCCATTTTAGGACTCTCTTTTAGATCATCTTCAGTTAGGTAATCAGACTTTGATGATATGCTGAATTTCTGCTTAACATCATTTATATTTGCAGACTCCTTGCAATCACTGTCTTTCTGAGAAGTAATTTCTTGTGTCTTGTTCTTGCCCCCAGTTGTTACGGATGGGAGGGACGATGACTCCAAGATTCCTGTGGCTAAGAGAGGGGAAGAACGTGGTGTACCAGACTGAGACTTCACAGACTTACTTTTGTGACGAGGAGACTTGTCTGTCTTTTGTAATGTTTGGGTGACTTTAACAAAGTGGCCGGTCAACATCATATGAGCACGCAACTGCTGCAGAGAGTCATGTGAAATTCCACACTCCATACATTTGAGGTTCTGAGGCTTGAACTGTACACCACGGGTTGTCTTCTGATCTATCAATTCATCTTTGTTGGTTTGTTCAGAATACTTCTGAAAAATATCACTGGCCTGCCCTCTGTTGGGATTTCTTGTCTGTTCTGTGGTGTGCAAAGATTTTGCAACATCCAGCTCCACTGGAACCCTCTTCCTGAGCGAAGACATAACTTTAGCAGCAATTGCTGTTCTTGGCTCTCTCAGAGGAACCTTCTGGTAATGCTTAGTCTTTATCATGTGCACGCTGAGGTCTTGCAAGGATTCAAAAGAGTGTCCACAATACATACAGCGTAGGACTTTCTGGGCATCTTCCTTTCCCTCCATCTCCAAAAGAGAGCGCTTACGTGGCTTGGACCATGACTTGGCACCCTTACTAGCACTTTCAAGGTTATCATCACGGTAGTGGTCTGTTTCATTCATATGAACTGTGAGATCAAGCAGTGTGTCATATGATGCACTGCAGCTTTTGCAGTGGAACTTGCTAGCACCAGTAAAGATGGATCCGTAGGTTTTAGTACTTTGGCGGTAGAGCTGGACAGTGGAGAAAATACTTGGTTCAAGCACAGCAGGTTGTTTCTGAGAGACCTGTTGGAGTGTCTTTGCGATAGCAGACTGATGCCAGTCATAGCTGTTGCGTCCAGGACTGCTGTTGCTGCTACTGCTACTGGCTGGCTGTTCGTCTGCATGCGGTTGAGAGGAATTCAAGCTCAAAAAGGACCAGTAGGGATTATTAAGGAAGCTTTTGTAAATAGCCTTCATCTGTTCTAGGCTGTCTGTAATACATACTGAGTCCTCAGAACAGTCTTTTAGAAAGTCTGTTGTGGCCTCCTCATTTTTGATCGGGGTGCTGTCTGAATCTGACATGGGGTCACTAGATTCACTTATGTGAGATTCACTGTCAACATCATGACCTGACAGCTCAGGAGTGGGGGAATCTTGTTCATCCACTGGGTTATTGAAGTCTTCTCCCAAATCACTTTCACAGTGTGGTTTCTTGGTCACCGAGTAATCACTTCCAGTGCCTTCGGTCTGTATGGTGGTCTCCTTAACATTCTCTGAATCATAAGCTAGAGGGGGAAAAAATAAAAATAAAAGTTATTAATGCCACATAAATTGCACTGAATGAGGTAAACAAACAAAACAATCATTTAGCCTAATGATATTCTTCTTGAAAATAAAGTGAATGGGCCACATCCCACAAGAGGTTGAACTGGAATTGTTCAATACAGGCAATTGAAATGAAGGAAATGAAGTGTTCCTCCACCCTGGCCAACAAAAGTCAAAGTCTTGTGTTCACATTTGAATTGCAATTATGTATCCTGCTGTCTGCCACAATTCAAATGCAAATCAATTTCTGTAATTTAACTGGAATCTAAAAGGCATTAATTAAATTCTGAATGGCACATAAGCACGGGAACATCAACAAACAAATATCAGAGGACCAAGAAATGACCTATATTTCTTCTAGAACTGAGATTTTGAACTAGTCTGGTATAGTCTAGTCAAGTGAACATAAAAGATTTTTATCTAATTGTTTGCTGTTAAGCATATAATCAGGCTATTTACAAGAGGCTGCACCTGCTGGCATTTGGCCCACCTCTCCACATTTCGACACACCTGTGCACATATGAAGAGACAAATAGATAAAGGGAAAAGGTGGACAGATAGATTGAGAGGTTAAGGGGAATGACATAAGATGGCGGCACATAAGCCACCTGTCACTTTGAATCCCACCTGATGACTGTTCACCTTGGACAGGTGACGTGTTGCGAGAAAGGTGTCTGCTCGAGCACCTCCAGATGACAGATCCAAGGGGACACGGTCGCCCTTCTCTCTGCCAGCTGCCCTCACACCCTCAAAAGAGCCCATCCACCAGTGTCCTCTGGGACTGACGATCCAGTCTCCTGACAGCCTGTCCCCTGCTAGTTTGACACTGTCACTCTGACTCCGTAAGTGGAACAAATGCCCCCTTGAAAGCCATACCCCACCCACCACTATCTCTGTTCCACTCTATTCACTCTTATTTTGTGTGCACATTTGTGATTATGTTGCTCATGTCAAAAGGAAAACGCTTGACATGTTAGATGTTTGAAAATACAGCAGGCCTTGCATTACAAGCTAACATGGTATACCGCCACATGTGTGATTCAAGTGCATTGTGGCTTGTTAATGGTCTCTCTTTCGCTCTCTTACAAGATCCACCACAGTCTTGACAAGAGTGTTAAAGCACAAATAGCTCTCATTTCCAATGATAATACACAATCTCACAAGCCTGCGCTTCTCTCATTTAGCCTCTCACTGGCTGTCAGCCAAGCGGCCTGCAGGATGGGGTCTCTAAAGGATAACTGGCAGGTGCAGGCCAGTCTTATCCCCTCTGTAGATTTGGATTGTCACTAGGTATCCATTACTTGCCAATCTCCTCTGATCGTGCCCGACAGCCTTGATCAAAAGATGTCATTTGACTGGCCTGATTTGGCATGAACTCCAAAGCAGCTCGAAAAGAGGGTGAACCAGGTGTAACTACAATGACATGATCATTTTCCTGCCCTCTCATATCCCGGAGACAATTATGGTGACACACTGAGGGTCCACAATGGCAAATAGCTTTTTTCTAGCACAAATGCAAAAGGCTACAAGAGTGTAACTTTTTTTTTTTTAAAGCGGGTGGAAAAGTTAAGAAGATACTCTTCAGGAGATAACCTAAGACGACACCATATACTCTCACAAATGTGTATGTGTGTATCAAGACCCAAGCCCACTAAATTTGAACACAATTTTTAACCTTGAATGATTTATAATCCATCTCAGGAGGCACCTACTATAACCAATTATTCTCAAAAGGCTTGATTGACAGCCTGGGTGATTTATTAAACTAATAAAATGTGATGTGTGCAATGAGCTCTAGCAGAACAAAAATCCAGGAGACTTTAGTGGCACTCGCGTTATGTCATTTATGTAACTATAACATTTGTCTCCATATGATCAGTCATTAACCCCCTCCACCTTATAGACAAAAACAGCACCAATGACATTTGAATTGGAACATCAAGTTCTATACATAATAAAAAAAAAATATGTGCGTGCATAATTACATACTCTAAGACTGTACATGATTGCAGTTAAAAGTTGGCATATTTTTGTTAATCGCATCTAATGTGATCCTCTAAACTATCTAGATCATCTAATTTTTACATCAAGTGAAAATCAGGTTGCTCATCTTGACGTCATTGCATTTAATGCCATACACAGGTCTTGTTAGGTAACTTTGCAATAATAACCAATAAGATGATTGCTCAAATTAAAAGCTTTCGTCCATAAATACTGTGGCTTTTTTCATCCTTAGAGCTCACATGACTCACACACAACCTCATAGAGAGATACAGATTGAGGTTAACTGTGAGAATTATTCTTGCTTGAGGCCATGCTAATGTGCAACACATGACACTTTGATCAAAATAATGCAGCGTTCAGGCAACATGTTGAGATGTCCCCATGCCAAATATAGTGTGTTCTTCTCTGCAACTGAAGCAAAGAAATGTGTGAATTATTTAGTTAATAAAAGTGGGCAGTCAAATCAAGAAAGAAAAAGAACTGTGGGCGTATAATGTTATCCTGGGTCTTGCCCTTTCTGTAGTGTTTCTCTTTCTCTGGCGGAGAAACTTAAAACTGACCATTTACAGTAAATGCGGGAAGGCAAACAGTCTCTGCTGACTGGAATTCCACTGACCACAAACGTCCTTTCAGGGGAGATATCTCTCCAATTATCACTCCGTGTGCCTTTGATTCCTTTCCCCCCTTGACAACAGTGTGTCTGATGTGCCTCAGCTGCCAAGAGTGATTGGCAACAATTCTATGTGTATCTAAGCCAGCAGCTGCTGAGATGATGGCCCAGCATCAAAGAACTCAGTGAGATGGATGGCACTCATAATTCTACTCTGCAGGGACAAGGTGGGGAGGTTGGGAGCAAAAACCAACATCAAAAAAACCCAGACTGTCACCCACCCACCCCCAACCTTTCAAGCAAGGCTTTGTCCCCGAGTTACCCTCCTTTAATAAGCTTCCGATAACTAGGAATTGGGTTCACTGAGAATACTGGAAGGGTTCGTTGGCAATGCAATACTGAACTCCCAATCTTATCCGGCAATGACCACCCGGTGGACAGCTGGTGTCTCATAACAAACACCGAGAGAAAGCAAAGCTATCCATCATAGAGAGGACATCTAAGACCCTGTGCTCTGTCTATGCCTCTCTAACTCTCAGGTTACAGGCTTACACAGCCGTCCAAATAATATTCACTGTGATAAATGGTCCTCAAAGCCGCCTACCTCTCATTAATCTCTTTCTTTAAAGGAGCATCCATCATGGAGCAGTGCTAGAGCTGTGGGAGAGAACGTTAGAGTTCATTTATAGGCCAGCTGAGCTTGAGTGATGCATGTCATTTTAAGCTCGGACGGGAATGCGCATGTGAACACGTACAAATGTCAACATACATGAATACCCACAGACAAAGGTGGATGCATGCACAAATGTGCATTCTTGACAAACAAAGTCAATGATTGATGGACTGATTGACAGATTTAAAACATGGTTTGGTAGGAGAAAATTTCGAAATGTGTAAAGCAAGACTTTCCCACCTTTGCCTAAAGTAAAAATGATCATGCATTAAGCTAAATTAGAACTCATTTGTTGCTTTACTTGCTCAACACGTAATATATCTGTCTGGCACTGGCTGAGGTCTCTACCCAAACAGTGCTTTCAATGACTTAATGACCTAACAGCTTAACTCAGCAGTGCGACAATTTATAAATTTTCTCGCCTGTGTCACTTTCTTTTAGTCTAATGACAAACACTATACAGAACCACCTCCGCTTTGCTTTTAGATATTTGACCTGTATCTCGGACTTCCCAACTTTCTCCCCAGCCTTTTCTGTCTAATTCTCAACAATATTTCTTCTTTCTTCCCTCCCTCGGCATCTCGGAAAGCCTCCGTGATAGATGACATGTGTCAGGATGCCAGAAGTAAAGGGTGGCAGCGTGATTAACGGCTCTGTTGAAAGGGTAATTGACGGTTTGGCATTGTGCTGATCTTCTCCACCAGGGTTTGGTTTCTGGACCCCTGAGGACCAGACTGACTCATTTTTCTAAAATGGACCGCCAGCTAAAAGCCACCTCCCATGAGAAAGGAGATGGATTCTTGTCTTTTACAGAAGATGATGTCTTCATGCACAAAACAAAGTAAAATTCATATAGTTTAACCCCCCCCCCCCCCCCCCCCCCCCACACCCCCTACCACAATAGAGTGCTAGTTCAAATGAGAGTTTGGACAGTAGGTCAATGTGATGTTTTTGTGGGGGCATGTGGTGATACAACTGCTCTGATATCACAATTAAGAAAACATGTAATTAGAAGATATATATGGCATATTTTACAATTATTTCTAATAAAATAATAATAAAATAAATAAAATAAATTAAATAAAATAAATAAAATATTAGCTTCAGTTTATTAAAAAGAACTTGAAAAAAAAAACTGTCAAGGTCAACAAGTCTCTAAAAAAAAATCTAAACAGTATTTAAGTTTTTATGACAAGAAATATAATTAATGTGGTGTGAATGGTAAGAAAACTATTTATTGAATATTCATAAATATTTGTAAACAAAAAATTCGTTTCCTGGGAACAAAAAATATTATATATATATATATATATTTATTTATTTATTTTTTTTTTACTTGAATATTAAGATTCACCTTACATGTATTCAAGGTGTAAGTACGCAGGAATGTGTATGATTAGATTAATTTTTTGTCGCAGCCGCTGTGTAAATCAATGGAGTTCTAGCAGTTTGGAAGCTGTTGGCTGTGATTACAGGCATGCCTGGCTGGAGAGGTATGTTGACACTGGTTGGGATTAGGGAATGGTGGGCCTCTATGATTTCCTGCCCTTTCATCACCACCACCATCAAGCCCAGCTCCTGCGTCACATCCATGCATGACTGATGGCCGCTTGTCCGGAAGACCTGCCTCGCACCTTAGATCTGACAGCGACTGATTTTACCCTTAGAAAGAGGGAGAAGGCAGGGCCTGGAGTTGTGCCCAAAAGAGCCTGAGAACCGAGAAGCTTTTTGGCCAGGGTGGCCCGTGGGATTTGCGGAGGCGTGTCCAATTAACTCACATTATCAACCCACACACAGACGGAGAGAGATCTAACTAACAGAGTTGAAGCAAAGTACAACTCTCAAAATAGATTTGATGTCTGTCATTCCAAATATGGCTCAAAGACAGATGAAAACATTCGTTTCAGAAGGACTGTAGGTGTTTCCACATGTTTGTCTTCTCATAACAGTTTGGAATCGTCTAGACTCCAGACTGGCACCAAAAAGCTAATTTGTCACGTAAAGGTGTTAAATTGGGTTATGGCAATAGGAAAGGCCAGCAGGAGTGCTAATATCAACTTGATTACATCAAGCGAGCACAAACCTAATATGACTTGGAGACAGACGCATAGCTTGTCAACCCCAATCATTACACCTGTCAGGAATCCATCATGTTTACAGCTAATTAAGTGTGCTCAAATTAAGCAAACCAATTTTTTTTTACACAGAGCTGTGCAAACCTTTAGGGCAAGAGAGAAAGATGGGGAAAGAGTACATTTCTCTGAAATCTCTCATTAAGGCTTCACCTACAAGATCGCGATTTAGCTTTTCATCACCTGTGTAAAACAATGCATCAGAATCAATAAGTTAAAAGTAACAGTCCTACTTTAAGTGGCTCAGTCTGTGACCACATCACTAAATGTGTTCATACCTGTAAACCATAAACCCATACTTGTAAACCACACGGCCACCACTCTGCACAGCGCCCATGAGTGAAGTTTGGAGGAGCATACTGATGAAATAAAAGCTCAGGCAAGCTTATGGGGGAAAAAGAAGGAGAGCACTCACATGGCCTTGCTCTGATTGACCATTAAAGCCTTTGATGGATGAGGCTGTCACAAGGATAACAATTAAATCCAACATGAGACAAAGCTGTTCTGACAGGCCAGTCTAACAGAGCAAGCCATACCCCTCCATTAAACTCCACATCATCTCTGCCTCAAACACACACACACACACACACACACAAACAGTGAAGGCTATATAATAATGGCTTTGTATCTCTGTTTCAAAGAGCTCTGCTATAAATATAAAAATGCCCCAGAACTCCTCCTCTTTTAAATAATAGAATAGAATCTATTTTATTAAGCAGACAGATAATGTTAACATTAAGGCAGTTTCAGTGGTTCCCACCTCTTTACAGGAGTTAAAATAGACTGAAATGGTTACGTGTATGCATGTATGTGTCAATGATGCATAAAAACACAAGGTCTGAGCTGATAAAAATGATACATTAAAAAAAAAATCTGGTTAAAAATGCTAGCTAGTGGTTTCACACAGTTTTGACAAATATACCAAGTTTTACTAAAACACTTTGCTTGCAACTTAAATATAATGTACATAACTTAATCATTATTTTAAAAAAATAAACATGCTTTTCAAAGTAATATATACATTTTTAATTATTTATTTTATATTTACCTTTCTATCATGCATTTCGAGTTACAAATGTCAAGTTTTATTAGGGTTAGTCCATTTGTCCTTTAGAAACAACAAGCTTTTTCTTAAAAAATATCAAAAGCAACAACAACTTAATGACATTGATATACAGATGTGTCCTTTCTAGTTTATGGTTTTCTTGTCACATGACAACAAAATGGCTTCCTGACTGTTCATCATGCCACAAAGTTTTTTCAAATATTAATATTTTAAAACAAAACTGCTTTGCCCCTTTAAAAAAAAAAAATTTGCAATATCCCGTTACACCAGACAATTTTGACTTGTCTTGAAGCCACATAAATTCCATCAACATGGCTTTTAATAAAATATTAAAAGCATGGTCATAATTCAAAAGCTGTATTCAAGTATCTTTTTACAAACTGAATTTTGTGGGGGAAAAAAGTATCCATCAGCATGACAAAAAGTATGACTGAAATTAGAAAAAGGAAAATGAGTTATACACGAAAATAAAAATCCATGCAATTAAACGCGATTATATATAGGCCTACACAGATAATCTTCTTTATGGTAGGTTGTAAATGCAAGGCACTATAACCAAAATGTACATAACGGTTTAAAGAGAATAAATTCAAGAGGACGGATGCAAACGAGCATCTTAATAAAATGAGTTCAGATAAACTTACCTGCCGCTCGTTTCGGCGCCTGCTGTTTTCTCCTCGGCATACTTGCGCGCAGATCGTGTGTCTATAAACGCAACCTGAAACGATATTCAACAAAAGATGCTCCTAACCAGACGTGTCACCATTAAAGAACAGTACGGCACAGTCACAAAAGCTACGACACTTCGCATTAGGCATAGGAGAAAGCCCAGGTGCTCCGTGTTCAGTGGTAGTCTTTGTTTAAAACCCGTCTGTTGGAGTGATGATGAAACTGAACGGCAGGACAGTAACGCCTAGCCGCTCGCTCGTCGCTCAAAAGTCCGCGGACACTGATTCCCTCAGAACGCGGAGTAAGGGGGCGTCCACACGTCCGGCTGCGTTCAAAACAGCTAGATGTAGTGAAACGAAATGGCGCTGAACGCAGGGGTTTTAAGTCGAAATTAGAAGTTAATAGAAGTTACACTCCTTTTAACTCGACAACGCTGATGGCGAGAGGCGGTGAGACATAAGAGAGACGCAACCAAGCAAAGACATCATGTGTGGATTAAAAAAAACTAAACAATAGCAGCCGAAACGCGTCCTGTGCTCCTATGGTCACTCCCACGCACATATAACGCCCAAAATGCAGTCCAAGTAGGCAGCTCATAAACTTTTGAGACACTGCCAGTATGTCACTTAAGAGGGCATTAACAAGACCGCTTACACCGAAAGGAAGGAAGGATGTAACTTAACCTTTTAATGGACACACCCAGGGAATTTTTTTTTGTTGGGACATTAACAACAAGCAGTATTTAGTGTTTTTTTTAAGCATATACCAAATGGTTGATATGTAAATTAATGGTTAAAATGCATTTTTCATTATTATGCATTCACTTAAATAATTTACTTCGAAATAAGACGTTCGTTTAATCATCATTACACTATAAATAAACTTGAAATCACTGTAATCAAAAATATGTATGTTTTCTAAATACATGCTTGAAAAAAAATCTATCAGTGGAAAGCCCTAGGCCTAATATTAATACAGATTTGAAAGTGTACTTTAACTAGATAGCTCAAATATTTTTTGAGCAAGTTTACTAAAAAGAAAACATCATGCTTTTGCTATGTAGTTAATTGGATCCGCTCAGCAAACCCTCTGAAATTAAATTACATCAACATATGATTTCCTTTAAAAAAAAATCACAAAAATGATCCCACATGTTATGATTGATCTCAGTATGCTTTACATACTGAAATGATGCTTGTGAAAACAGTGTATTCTTGAAAGCTGCATTGATAACCAGTGAATTTGTGCATACAGAGCCGAATGGAAAAGATGTCTCAGTCAGTTTGCCTTTAGTTCAAAACATTTTTCAATTGGATTTCATAAGCCAAAAAGTGGTTAAAGGGTTACATAACCTTCCCTGATTATACCCTGATTAAGCTGTAAATAAACTTTTTTTTTCTCCCGTTGTCAGTCCTTTAAGATCATGAAAAAAAATTCTTTTATTCAATAATAAAATAGCCAAAACAATATGCATAGTTATATCATTCAGATATTTATACAATGTTCACCAAAACTTTGATTTAGGCTTATGTATCAGTTGTTCATATTTAAATGTACATGAACTGAACTATAAAACAGTAGGGACATGAAAGTATTATTAAGTGTTTTTAAGAAAACAGACATTTTTGCCACTCATACTTCCGTAAGAATAATACGTGATTATCCTTATTATTCCATACATAATAGTGATTTTTTTTAATCACACATTTTTTTCCTCAATGTTTTGAGGAAAAAAATAAGAGAACAAATCTGAATCATTACTGCCATTTTAAAGGGATACCCCACCCCAAAATGAAAATGTTGTCATTAATCACTTACCCCCATGTCGTCCAAACCCGTAAAAGCTTCGTTCGTCAATGGAACATAATTTAAGATATTTTGGATGAAAAACGGGAGTCTTGTGACTGTCCCATTGACTGCCAAGTAAATTACACTGTCAAGGTCCAGAAAAGTATGAAAAGCATCGTCAGAATAGTCCATGCCATCAGTGGTTCAATCTGAATTTTATGAAGCGAAGAGAATACCTTTTGTACGCGAAAAAACAGAAATAATGACTTTATTCAACAATTCGTCTCCTCTGTGTCTCTCAGCATCACCGTAGCGCCATTTTGGAGAATATCCACTGAACGCAAGCAGCGTACACTCTTCTGTGTAAGCCGCGCCACACGGATACGTTTTCTACATGTATTTACGCTTTGATTTGAACGAAAACAGCGCATCCGTGTGATAAAGTCGTTATTTTTGTTTTCTTCGCGTACAAAAAGTAGTCTCGTCGTATTTTCAGTTTGGGGTGGAGTATCCCTTTAATATTTTAATGTGTTAGACATATTTGCAGCAATCAAACAATGAGCAACAAAATACAATTTTCTACAGGAATTAAAAATGTAAATTTCATTCTCAATGTTTTGCTATTTTGTAAGCCTCTCAATGTTGAATTCTACTGAAAACCAAATAAAAGAAGTTTGTCTCTGTTGGTTTTCCCTACAAACAGTCTCTTGAGTAATCAAAACTGCATGACCAAAACAAGCTTGCCCTGAGGACTTTCTTTACAAATCAGCACTGTCTGAGGATGTCTTTTTAAGTACTGTAAAGTCATTCATATGTGGGGTCAGAGTTCTGACCGTGCCATTAAAACGCAGGCAGAGACATAGTGCTCTCATTTAACTGCTCGGCTGCATCATATATCATCCCACTGCCACAGAGCTGCATTAGAGAGGATCTTTGATTTTTACTTTTAGAGCAACATAAATCAAAAGCAAGGCGAGGTCTGCCAGTGACATCCTTGTATTGGTCCTCACGGAATGGGATGGAGAGGGTTTGTTGATTGAGGTCAGGAGCAAACAGATATGTTGTAGGCCTACTAAACACAAAACAGTTGCAAATGAGCAAAATAAAATACTGTATAATCAATCAAAATTGGTTAGTTTTCATGAAATGTAAAGGTTGTAACATTTTAAAATGTAGCAAATGTTATTTCATTGCTCATTATCTGATTTCTGTAAATAAGTCTGTTACTTTGCTAAGTTCATTCTGTTTAGCACTCTAAAGGCCGTAATATGTCTTCTCGTTTTGTGCCTGTGCAACGATGTCAGAGCAAACATTAAGGAAGCAACTGTCTCATTACCTAGACCGCTTTGGTCTTCCCCACCTCAGAGCAATCTTGTCAAGCAGCATCTGAAACTAGAAGGGACATCTGCCAGCAGGACACCCACCCTCCCTACAGCTCACAGGAGGGTGTATTTGAGCCACATGTCCATCAGTCCTGTTGTGAAGATTTCATTTTATCTCCTCCTGCCCGCTCTCCGCCACTGTTTTGAGAGGTCCTGTCCTCCACTTTGATCTGTGATGAACAGATGACCTTTTTCCCAAGTCAGGTGTCTGACTCTGTAACATCATGTTCTAACAGTGTGTCAAAACAGCATGGCTCACCTTCTCCAACTCCGGTTATTTGTCTCGGGATAGACTCACAAATCTGTTTTGAAGAGATCTATGGTGAGGTGAATGTGTTGGGGATGGCAGCACCTGGGTATATTATAAAAAAAACAGAGGGAAAGCGATGTTGATTAAAACAAACAGAGAAAGTATCTGCAAATACTGGTTTCAGCAATTCATTCTGACTCGGTATTGATCAGGCAGAGAAATTACAAGCCTTATGAAGTTTTGATCACTCCTTTTTTATTCTTAACCCTGAAATAATTCAGTGTATCTGCAGTAAAATGAAATAAGTATTGCCTCCAATACAACAACCTGAATTTCATTAGGAACATAATTGTGTGGCCAATTTATGCAAACAGGGAAGACTGGGGCTAGTTGTCACAAAGATTCTTTCTTTGTAACTATAAGGTATGGAGACACACAAATGTTGGTTTCCTGGTTCATAAATCTATTACATTTGAACAATACTTGGATAATTCTATGCTAGAAATAATATTTCTCATTCTCATTCTATGGCGCCACATTGAGAAAAAGCCCACTGACCTGGATCGGCACAGTTTCCCACCGAGAACTGTTCAACCTGATGGTGGAACTTTTTAGTCTTTTTTATTCTTTTTTAGGCAATAATAATGGAAATGCACTTTTGGAACTTTTTGAAAGGCAATAAGCGGTGCTGCAGTATTGTCTGTAGCTTTAAAAGATGGATGCTAACAGATTGTCATTGTTTTGTAATGATGACTGTGCTATAAATTTAGAACGATTTTTAAAACTATATCGTTTTCGTACATGGTGTGAATGGGCCTTTAAGGTGCATATACAGATATTATAATAAACCTAGCCTGAGAAATATTCACTAAATATTCTGTATAAATTATTCAATATAACTGTGACAACTTGCCCCAGTCTCCCCTATTAAAAGACATTTCATTTATGCAGTTATTATCACTGAGAAATGTTTCATTAATATGACCACACCACATTCACATTTCCACTAATCCAACTTCCTCTCCAAGATGACAGCAGAGGCACGGTCATAGGCCTCTCTGAATAGATAATTAAGCCTTCATCTTAAAATATAAATGTACAGATGGGGCTTATGGCAAAAATGGAAATTTTTCACCTTTAACCACCATTAGTTTGACAGTGACGCAGTTTCCCCTCAGCGTGAGAATACAGTGGGCCGAGTTCAGTCAGGTGAGAGGTGACAGAGCCGTATGGTGTATCTCCTGCCAGTGACAGGCTGTCATTTGGAGATGTGTGCCATGTGGCTGTCTCTCAGCCTGTCTTTGAGCTGAAGGATGACCCCTCCTGCTCATTGGGGCTTCACCGGCCATGCCATTCCTGTCTCTCAGTTCACACGTCTGACAGGAGACATGACGTCCGAGACACATCGACTCCATCTTCAGGTAGGCCTGTCTTGCGTTTTCTGGGATAGTTCAGGCAGGGAGAGAAAATGAGAGAAAGTGTATTGTGTCTCATTCTTCCTGTAAGTGTAAAAGAGGTATGGCGTTATGCTTTAGAAATTTGCATTCTGAAAGGTATTGTGTGTCTTTCAAACATTCTGAAGTGTTTTGATTGAGGTGAAAGATGTACTTATTAAGATTTGGAGGATATTTATACCAAAAAATCCATCATCAATGACATAAATGCATTTTTGCAATTAACTGTCATTGCTGATGGAGTAATTTAACTTGATTTGTGGCTATTGGCAGGAGGACAAAATGTGTATCAATTCTTCAATAACAAACAAATACATCACAAATGTAATTCTCTGACACACAGTTTAGTAAATATTAAAAAAAACATCCAAAGAGTCAGGACACGTATGGACCTCATATTATATACTTGTGTAATGTACACAAGCATACATTAGATATTTGGGTATTGGATCTGTCAGTGTAATATAGCATAATAATAAAAAACAGGAAATATTCAAGTTACCATTCACCACATACTGCACATCTTCAAATAATACCCATCTATCTACCCAAATAATAAACTCAATCTACCCGCCCAGCTCTCGAGAACTTCCTGAGAGCTTTCTGACCTGCTGCATCACAGTCTGCTATGACAGCTGCACATCCTCAGACCGGAAAGCCCTTCAGCGGGTAGTCAAAACTGCCCATCGCGTTACTGAACTCGGCTACTGGCCATCGAAGTCCTGAACATCCATCGCTGCCGGCAAAGAGCTCTCCAGATCATCAGGGATTCCATCCACCGCAGCTACAGTCTGTTTTCTTCCCTGCCATCTGGAAGCCACATAGACACAAACACGGACCACAACATTTTCATCCCTTGAGCTGTTGCATAAGCTAAACTCTGATCTCTCTTTCACTGTCATCTGACTTACACAAACAAATCATCTATACAAACCTAATACCAAACCACAAAATACAGATGCTTTATTTTACTACTATTGCAAAACAGCATTTTTTGCTTTTATTTCATGACTGATACTGTCATAAAATTGTCATAAACATACACACACACACACACACAATATACTGCATAAACAAATCTTCATCCCACTTTTTAACTCTGAAAGTTAAAAGTAATAGAATAATAAGTTTTTTGTTGCAAAAAAAAAAAGTGCTAAATGCTTTTGAAAAGGAATTAATCATTTTCGAGACAAATGTGGATCTGTTTTTCTTTGCATATGGCCCCAGAGCAACAGCAATGAAAAAAACATAGCGGAAGTGCTCTTCATTAGATAATCTTTCTCTCAAATGAAGTGCTTTTTAAACTATGTTCTAGACTTTATTCATTGACAAGAGGCACAAAATCAAATGGGGTAAGAAGGATAATGAGAAACAGGAAAATAAGATCATACAGGAAAATTGATGTCTATAGGCCTATAAACTAGAATTATAACAACTACTGTTAATATAATATAATATGTGGTTATTATCTATATATAATTTATCTACATCTTATTAGCTTAACATGGTGAAATAAACATCTAATGAGACAAAGCTTAATTCACATTAACAAATGATGCAGCGGAGATTTCTTTTCTTTTTTCATTTTTAAATGTAAGCACATTGTCCTCCCCTGCTGCAATATCAGAGTAGCTGGACATATTTGCATGCTCAGCGCTGTGTGTCTGCAGTAATTCATCATTGGTCTCTGAGGTATTGAAAGCATCAGCATCCGTCAGCAAGCTTATGTCAATGGCTCTGTTAAAAGAACAAAAGATTTATTTCTCATCCGTAGAGCACTTATTTTTAAATAGCCTGTTTTATGTGTCTCCAAAAATATCCCCAACTGCAATGGAGAAAAAAGGCGTACCTAATGGCCTGTAAGATCACAATATTGACTAAATAATTAGAAAAATAATCAATGGCCAAACTGTGTAACTGTAGAATGAGACTGTAGCCTTTGCCCAGTGTAGCATAAAAATACTACAACAGATCTGCTCTAAAACCCTATTAATAATCAAAGATTTATAGAAATACATACACTGATAACAATGTCCAGTTGGTGTATTACATACACTGCTTACATACACTATATAAAAATGACAACAAAAGACCATATGCTCTAAAATCCTAATAATTAGTTATAAATATAAAAATATGATTACACTAATATTCTAAGATCTAAAATGCATGTTTTAATAAGTCATTGTAAATAAATGACAACTATATCTGTTCTAAAATCCTAAAAAGAAATCACAGAATTTATATGTTGGCACAATGACACAGTATGCACTGTTACTGAAGGCTTAACTTAGGCTATTGTATAGTTGATATAGCCTGTATAAAACATGACAACAAAAGTCATACCAGCTATAAAACTATAAAACTTATAACACCCTAAAGCATTATATATGTTTTTTTTTAAACACATGTTCACACGTTAAAGCTGCAGTCCATAACTTTTTTTTGGTTAAAAATGATCCAAAATAAATTTTTGAGCAAGTAGCCTACATAAGCAGCCAATGTTCAACTGTCTACTTACTTCAGCCTGATTCAGCGGTAAGCTTGTAATAATGTGTTCTAATTTGAGTGGTACTGTAGGTTTTCACAGGAAATATGAGCTTCTCCTCTGCCAAGGTAACTCGGGTGAGAAGAATTGTTGAATAAATGATGTTATAATGGAATAGTCCTTTATTTTTGAATTGTCTTTGCGCCAAAACGTCATCCGTACCTTGGAAATTATGGTTGTGAACACTGGTGATGTTACATTGGACCATTATTTTAACGATGTTCTTATACGGTTGTGCCTTGACGGAGGGTCAGAGAGCCTCTCGGATTTCATCAAAAATATCTTAATTTGTGTTCCAAAAATGAACGTAGATCTTACGGGCTTGGAATGACATGAGGGTGAGTAATTAAGTCAAGTCAAATCAAGTCACCTTTATTTATATAGTGCTTTTAACAATACAGATTGTGTCATAGCAACTGAACAGCATTAATTAGGAATATTGTGTTTCAATAATGCAAAATGACAATAGTAAAAACTAAATTTTCAGTTAAAGGCAGTTCATCAATGAATTCAGTGACGTCATCATCCAGCTCAGCTCAGTTTTTAACTAGATTTTGCCAATCCTTTGCAATATGTCACCGATTACCGTGGAACTGCGTGTCCACAACTAAGCAAGCCAGAGAGGCGACAGCGGAAGGAACCAAAACTCACTCGTGACGTGACAGAATCAGCAGAATGGAAGAGAAAAACCTCGGCGAGGGAAACCAGGCTCAGTCGGGGGGAGGGCAAAGCTAAGTTCTCCTCTGACAGACGACACCAGCAGTTTCAATTCCAGGCTGCAGGCAATGTCACATTGTGCTAGAGGAATCATCTGGTTCCTGTTGGTGTGTAATTACTAATTAATGACAGAAAGACTTTCATTTTTGGGTGAACTATAGGCTAGCTTATACCTTTCGTAGCAGCAAGTTGGGGCCCCTAGAGCAGTTAGCTAACCTTCAACTTTTGTTTTAGACAAAAGACTAAAGTTTTTTTTTTTATGTGTAAGTCAATAATCAAAAATGATAATACTTTTATTTAGTTTATTAAGTTTAATTTCCTTTAGCGCACTCTGACCAAAGACCATAGAATACCTTTAAAGGGACTTTGGTTGCGTTTACACTTGGCATTAACATACGATCACCATGATGATCGACAAGGTCAATCAGAACACAGGCGTTTACAATTGGCAATCAATGGACTTGTCTCTCTGGTAACCGATGGATCGGTCTTTCCCGCGCAAAATATTTAACTACGGTCTGCAGGAGGCATGCCGTGCTAAAGTAACTTGAAATGGTGGGTTGTCTGTGGAAAAGCAGTTTCGTTCGCGGGACATTTTAAAAAGCAAAGAAAGTTTTTGTAGGGTCTCACTAGCGGTATCTTACCCGGGTGTTCCCGTCTTGTTGTTTGAGTCGTTCGCGAACATTATGTTCTTATCTTATACACCAGAGGGGGCAGTTGTCGGTTGTTTTTGTTTGTTTGTTCTGTCCTTTGACGTTAATGTGCGACCGCGAATGCCGAACACGATGCGTCGTCGTACGGTGGTAGACAAGTACAAAGAATAGCACAATCTGAAAAACAATATAATAAATTATCGTGTTTCTGAAAAAACTAAAACTAGACTATTATTTTCAGAAAGCACAAATAACAATCAGAAATACATTATAAACAGTCAGAAAATCTATTATTTGACAAATTCGAAAAACATTTTATTTGTAACTATGTCAGAAAACACAGACAAACGACAAACCCGATAAAGCGAGGGTTTTTTTTTTTTTTTTTTTATTTATTGGGTATTTGACAGTTTCTGCCATGTGTTTTGGGATTACCATCGCTGATGGATCCCAAGGCACAAATCTGTAAATAAACGTATACAGGGATTATTGAATATTAGTCGAAGAACAGCAGAGCGTGGTAGACAGTTCCGAGATGGCATAAAGTCGCTGTACAGTTTTAATATGTATTGGTATGAATTGCCTACGCGAATATTTAAAAATATAGGGGTTTTTTTTTTTTTTTTTTTGTTTTTGTTCTATTCTAATTTAGCTAAAAGTGGCTTAAATATCAGCCTCCAGTCTTGGTGCCAGTATTGTCTTTTGTTTGATAAGGCGTGCTTTGGCTTTTGACGGCAATAGACCCGGGGTCGATCCGAATTTGCCTAAAACTTTTTTTTTCTTTTTTTCCACTTTAAATCTCGTATAATCGTAAAGGAATTTATTTCAATAAAAAATTAAGGCCATAATCAAAAAGTTGAACGTAAGTATCGGGTAGGGTTTAGGGTTCGGTGTTTGTTAGGGAGGGGGCTCTTCTCCTCCTATGTACAACAAAGGGTGGCTCCATTCATAATTGTAAAGTAAAAGGAATAACGTACACCAATGTATATTGCATATGTTTCATAAGTACAAAAAGCTGAAAGTGCAGCTCATAACAAGATCATTGCCACTATTGCAACAAGTGTATACTTGATAGTAGAAATGCCTGTACTTAACCTAGGAAATAGGGTATTGCATTTAGGGTAAATAGCATATTGCTTAAAAACACCCCCCTCTGGTGCTATTTTCACTTAGTGTGAATAGAATCCATTGCTAATACGAGATTAGAAAAGGGAGGAAAAAAAAGTTCGGCAAAAAGCAGGATCGAACCCGGGTCGATCTGGTCAAAAAGCAAGACACACATTGTCCATCGTACCACTGGGCTGTGATTTACTAACCACATTTTAACTAAAGGTAAATAGATCACGCCGTTGTTTTATTTTCAGAAGAAGGGCGCAATTCATACAATACATTTATAAACTGAGAGATAATTTATACCATCTCCGAAACTTTTACAATGACTCTGCTGTTTTTCGGCTGATTATTCTGTATAGTTGATTGACAGATGTCTGTCAGGTCAGCGGTGGGAGTAATCCCAAAACCCAATGGCGCTGTCTAAAACTAATAACCTACCTTTTACGGCCTGTCAATTTGTCATTGTGTGTTTTTTCTGGACTGGTAAATTGTTTTCGGAGTTGTCCGTGGTGTCGTTGGTTTAGGACTTGTTATTTGTTGCGATTTGTCATTTGTTTCTGACTTGTTATAATGTTTTTGAATTGTTGTTGTGCATTTCTGATTGGGATTTTGTTTTTTTTAGAATTTGCTTGCGTTTTGTTAATTTGTTATTTGTTTTCCAGGAATTGTGATTTGCTTTTTGCACTTCTATGTTCACAGTACAGTAGACCCTCACTGCAGATCAACGATCCAGGGGGGCTGGGGTTGGATGCATAATCAGGGGGTGGAGATGGTAGGTTTAGGGTTGGAGATGGGTGAGTTTAGGGATCAGAGGTGGAGACGAGTAGGTTTAGGTAATTAGGCTTTAGGTACATGTAAGTGGGAGATGTTGGCTCTGGAGCAACTCCCGCCCCCGGATCTTGTTGTTTCTGCAGTGAAGGAACATCTCACCGATGGTAGGATTGCGTGGTTTACATACACTGAGATCCGATAACTCGGTCTGACTCCCTCGGACCAAGGACACGATGATCGGATAAACATTCCGACCAGAAGGCGTTTACACTGGTCTTTTCACTGTGTATGTGGACAAACATCTCCGGATACGGCTGCCATGTTCATGCCCAGGGTAAAGCGCAGCCTTTGACTTGACTAACTCTTAATCTAACCTAGTTACTGAAATTGTGGACTGTGTTTTATTAAAAATGTGCAGCTCACTTAAAAAAAAAAATGGCCATACACTAATGGCCATCCTGGCAATCACAGTACTTTTTAAACGCCAATTACCCCATTAGAATATATAGCGAAACGATAAAATCGATTCCCAAAAAAAGGCCAGTATGTGCAGATAAGGGTAAAAAACAAAGCGTACCCAAGTGTCACTGGCATAGTTGCTTCTGTCCCTCTCTAAAAACCCCTATCTATCAGATCACTGATCGAATTGTCAGATGTGTTTATTTCTGACTGACGTGGGCGTGTTTGCGAGTGGCTCAATCATTATAAAAATGTCTCGCATTTGCAGCGGAGAGGAGGACGCGGGGGTTAAGCAAGCAGACGAGCCGTCTGTCAGTGGAAAAATATGAACCACGCGTGCCACCTTTGCTGCGCGAACTGGACGGCGGGAGACGAGCAACAGTGTCACATACCTGTAGTGTTAGGCCCGGAGGGGTGTGAGTTAGCGCAAGTGTGGAAGGTCAGTCATCAGAAGAAAGGGGTGAGGAGGATGAGCGGCGGACCGGGGATGTGATAGGGGGTGAGAAGAAGTGAGGAGTGTATGGAGCGAGGCTTTGGCTATCCTCATTCTCCAGAATCTCCAGTGCACATCAAACGCCTCCTTCAGCCCTACGTAGGCTCCTCTTTCATACCCATCAATTTGATTAATCGCAAGGCAATGGGTAATAACCCAAATGAGGGTATAAAATCTCGGGGCCCTGCCTGACACAAAAGTAAAAGAAGCCATCAGGATGTAAATGGGAACACACACTTTACCATGCCAGTTCTGTGCATAAAAAGTGCACTAATAGTAAATATACTACCCTGACAACAAAATACAGTAGTATCATAGTAAAGTATGTATCAGATGGTACTTTGATATAGTGTAAAGCATGAGTTATCCTTGTCTTTTTATCGATAACATAGCTCTATTAGGTGCAAGTCACCAAACCCTAATCCTAACCCTAGAAGTACATCTTAATTTATAAGTACATCTCAATTAAAGCAGCTCTACAGAAGACAATCGGATTGTCATAGTGATATTAAATTGTATTTACATGGTATCCCATGACATAATGCTCCATGACAGGAAACCACAGTATTACAATGATACTGCGTATGAGAAACATGGCAATACTATGGTACTTTGATATATAGCATAGTATTGTATGACTGACATTTTCATGTGCTACATAAATTAAGCATCTTACACCACCTGCTGGACATTTCTAAAATAGAACCCACACCTTCAATAAAATCACCCACTGGTATTCATTCAACAAGAACAAAACGATAAATAAATCTCTGGTCTAGTACAACTGATGTGCTTTATTTGGCAGTTTACAGCATGTGCGGTCATTCGATTGCATGGTCCATCTGAGACTGAGCTGCGGTATAAGCCGTTTTGTGCAGCTTTTCAGTTGAGAACAAGACTTTGGCTTTTTACAATAGTTACACGTGGGAAGAGAAATGTCTCAAAAACATAGCAGTTACATAGAAGAACATAGTCATTACAAATTGCAACTCCAAAAAGGAACAAACGGCATAACTAGCATGTTAATACACATTTTAAACATTACATTCTCATCCATCATAATATGCCTGTCAAAGAGATATTAGTCCAAATCTGGTGAATATAACTACAACAATAATAGTCCGGATGAGTATTGTGTCCATACGCACTAAACATGTAACATTGACACTGGCCTTTTAGTTGTTAGATGCCAGATTTTAACACTGAATTAACACTGAAAAATCACAATCTTCTCATATTTTCACATAATATATTGTTCCTCTTCATTTGGAGTCTGTAGCAATAGACTTAGCAGGATAAGCAGTATTAAACTATCGCAAAATCCTCGGTGCTGATCTGTCATTGCAGGTTGCTTTCCTGAGTCGCACTCCTCTGCGGATGGTCTTCAACATGTCTCCTCCTTCCTGCTCATGCCCTTGATCTTGCTGGTGGCCCTGGCTGGCCTGAGGGTCCGTGGGAAATGGGAACTGGCCCTCACCGAGTGCGTGAGCATTAGCAACCAGCTCTCCAATCTTCTCCACCAGACTATGGCGATTGGCGGCAAGCATCTGCTCTTCCTCTGAAGTGAATCCCGCAGCTCCAGTTTGCTGGGCGTAGACACTTCCACCACCAGCTCCCCACGTTGGCAGACTCATTCGCTTGGGAGAAGCTTTGTAGTCCAGAATTTCTAACGATTCGTCACTGTACAGGTTTTCCTCACTTCCATTGTGCTCAGGAGGAGGGCTGGGAAATCCAGGTGAGTCTGGGACGGTCGGGGTCTTTACAGGGACGATAGGTGGTCGAATAGGGATGGGACCCACACTGGATGGGGTGCGTCTCACATTGGTTTTAGACGAAGGGGTTCTACGAATGGTGGCTGTTCCTGAGGCTATGATACCACTTCCTCCTCCTTTCCCACTGGTTGTTGGGGCTCCATGCAGCCCTGCAGTGCTGGCGGGCCGCTTGGTCTGGATCATACGGCGGTAGTTTTGAGCCAGGTTGCTATGGCGAGGGACGGTGCAGGATTTGTTGAAGTCTGTCTGTGCATCGTTATCAGCATCGCCATTCATGGAATAACAATCATATTCAGATCCTGCAAAGAGAAAATGGGAAGAGTACTCAACTCTCTCTGCCTTACAAACACTGACTTCATGCAATTGATTGTTTTTGTGTCTGTTATAGGTCTCTTATTAAATTGATAACAGTTTAATAAATTGCTAAAAATGTGTCTGTGTTTCAAAACATAGTGAGATTTATGGCCTATTTGGGCAGTATTTGAAGGCATCATAAGCACAATCCCAACTCAACAGCTGAAAATAAAATACCTTGTTTTGGTGAAATTCTACACTACCGATGGGTTTGGTAAGTTTTTAAAAATGTTTTTTAAAAAAAAGTATCATCAAGGCTGCATTTATTTGATCAAAAATACAGTAAAATGGTAAAATTCTGAAACATTCTTACAATTTAAAATAACTGTTTTATTTTAATATATTTTAAAATGCAATTTATTCCTGGGCTGGCAAAGGTGAATTTCCATCAGTCATTACTCCGGTCTTCAGTGTCACATGATCCTTCAGAAATCATTCTAATTTGTTGGTGTTAAAGACACATTTCTTATTATCAATGTTAAAAACAGTTGTGCCGCCTTACAGTTTTGTGGAAACTGATTTTTTCAGGATTAAGCTCAAAAGAACAAGCATTTATTTGAAACAAATATTTTGTAACATTATACATTTCTGTGCTGGCACTTTTGAACTATTTAATGCATCCTTGCTGAAATAACTGATCCCAAACTTTCGAACAGTAGTGCACTTATAGTTCATTCATACTGAAAAATATCAACAGAAATGGTTACATCTATTTAAAATTGATAAGTTTATTTTTTATGATTACATTATTTGTGTTATGCATTTTATGTTTATTACAGTATTGTTTCGTTAGCTTAACAACATATTAATGCCTGTTGAGCCCACCATTCGCATCCTGTGAGGGGCATTATTTGTAAGCTGTATAGAGTTGTTGCCTTTGTACAGCAATCCAAATTGGTCACTTTTGTTGTTTAGTTTCGACTAGCTTTTGAAAAAGAGCCTGTTGGAAATCTTTGTGTGTGTGAATATGTATTTTTCTCTGAATGAAATGGACAAGTGTTGTAATGCTGCACCTGTATTTAAAGTGTTTGTTTGTGTGTGTGTATATTACCCTGTGAAGGGATAGTGTCCTCTGAACATGATGGTGTCGTGTTCTGTGTGCTGTATCCACTGGAGTACTGCAGAGAGTCACAGCTGCTCTTCTGCTGCTGTTCTATAGTAAGCCCACGAGTCAGAACCATAGCCAGCACACTAGCGGCGGATGACAGTGGCTTACCATGCTAAGAGAAAAAAAGAGAAAGAAGTTAAGTATTTTTGTGGAAAACATGATTTAATACCATTCAAAAGTTTGGGATTATTAAGATAAAAAACATAATACTTTTATTCAGCAATGATGTATTAAATTGATCACAAAGGTGACAGTAAAGACATTTATAATGTTACAAAATATTTCAATTTCAAATAGTTCTTTTGAATTTTCTATTCATCAAAAAAAGTATAATGATTTCCACAAAAATATTAAGCAGCACTGTTTTCAACATTGATAATCATAAGAATGATTATTAATAATTGAATACCATTAATAACTGGCACTGAATTATTCTGAACTTTTGAAATCTGAATTTTTCTTGCCTTTTCGTAGAGAATATAATTACATTTATAAAACAAATAAACTAATAAAAACATAAAGTTCTCAATTTTATATTAAAAATCAATTCTCAGTACCTTGGCAGTGATGTCTTTGGAATTCATCCTAGCTAGCCTATAAGGATCCTCAGGGTGAATTATTCCATTTCCTCCCACTGCACTAGAGGGCTCTGCAGCCTCAGTCCTGCGCTGACCACTTACAGCTGTCTGCTCATAGAGACCTGACTTTGACCAGTCCTGCTACAAGAGGAAATTGTTTTTTTAAGGTCATGGAAATATAGCCAGAATAGGACACGGCCTGCTTTTTTAGTAGATGTTTATTTTAATCATCAAAAATAACCAGCAAACTTTAGGATGTTGGTTAATAGTGAAAAGTGGATGATAAAGAAATTAAATGGGATGAGATAAAAAAAATTAAAAAAAATTAAACTGATAATGTTTTGCAAAGAATAACAGAACATAGTAAAGCAAATAAATGCTGACCGAACGGTCAAACTGAAAAACAAACCTTCCAGTAAGGAATCTTGGATGTGGGTGAAGGGGAATTTGATCCTGGGGATTGATTATAGGAAGGGGACGCAGGAAGTATGTAAGAGTGAGGCCTGATGGAGTCATTAAAACAGTGAGCAGGGCGAAAGGTAGCAAAGGATGAGCCGAACTGTGGAAACGGAATGACAGGATGGCCCAATCAAACACAGAGAACATCATTACACAAGCTTCAGTAAATACCCACACCAAATAACAGTGTATATAATATGCACAAAATAATTTACATTTAATAAATTAATTTAAATCATGTAAATTTTATGCATAACAAATATATATATATATAGATATATATATATATTATATATTATTACAGTTATAATATAGAACATAGATAGATTGCCCTTGAGAAGACTACTTAGCAAGGAGACAAACAATCATTAAGAAGAAATTCTAATGTAATTTTATAGAGCTCATATATGGGCATGGGGCTTGAAAGTGTTAAATCAAAGAAAAATAAAGCAATAATGACAACAGAATTCTGTCAATTTAACAAAAATTATAACAGAGCTCATTCATGAAAGTTTAAGATGTTGGGGGCAAAGAGATTAATCAATCAAATAATTTATTAATGACATTTCCTGACTGAAATTAATACTTACTATTGTGGGAGAGCCGCACTCACTGACTGACTGGCAGGTTTCTGAAGCCTCTGAGGATGCAGAACTGGATGACTTCTGTTTACCAAAGATAGGTCCGTGAAATGGATGTGGAAATAAGCATTAAGCATTAAATGAAACAGACAAAAACAAAACACCAGATGAACTGATAAAGACCTGGCTAGTGATGTCAGACGGCATGGGGGAGGGAGGTTTGGAGTGCACATTGGCATCTTGAGAGACAAAACCAGAATCATGAGAGGAGACGCTGCTCAAACGATGGGCGCCGCCTGGTGGCAGATGCACCAAACTGAGAGGAACACAAGGAATTGATTCGTGTTATTCTTAAAACTAGCAAATAAACAAATAAGAACATTCAAATGCAACTGAAAATCGTTGAGACCACATATGGCATAATAATATCATTATAAAATGGTAGTAACTTTAACTTTAGTAAATGCAAAATCTTAAAATATGGAGACAAGCACCTGCAAAGGCTGCTCTTCCTGGATCCAACACTACTGGGAGAAGAAGGTGGGGTCTGGTAGGACCAGTTGTAGTCAGACCCCTTAAGATCCAAAATCACCTAGTGGAAATAATAATATTATTATTATCATCTGTTTGTGCATGTTTGTTAAATGATTTTCATATATGTGTTTAAGCACCTGCTCACTGGTCTCTGGCAATTTATGTGGGTCAGTGGTCAACACAGTAAGGTCATCAATAATGGCCTGGAGGTGAGTGGCCTCTCCCAGCATGGCAATTTCACCGATCTGAGGAAAGAGGTTAATGCAACTTTATTGTAAACAGCAGCAAGCACTCCTCTCTTTCATTCACCTACATACATAGGGGAGACCGGGGCTTGTAGTCACATGAGGAATTCCCCCCCATAAATATCAGGGTCACATTTTCAAAGTCACTTATTTTGTAAATGCTGTAAATTTATAGATATACAAAATATATGTTTTTATTTTAATACATTTTACAACTAAATACATTTTTTATAAATAAATTATAATGAAAATATATTATCTAGAAGGCTTGTCAAGAGCCTTCATTCCCCACTACAGGCTGCAGGGAAGCGATGAAGGTGCAGTTGCAGTGCAGTAGCGCCCCCTTTCCTCCAGGAGGGCTCGGCGCACAGCCTGCTTCTCAGTCTCCTCCATCAGAAGGTACATGTCACTCACATCCTGCATGGCACTGTTCAGCTGTGGCTGCAGTCCTCCTCGACCTGAGACAAAGAGAAAGAGAGATACAGTGAGAGGCAATAAAGCAGCGTGTGGATGAACAATTCATGAAAGGAAAATTACACTACTCTTCAAAATCTGGGGTAAGAAAAATTATATCAGCAATGATCCATTAAATGTGTCATATGATGCGATTTCAAGTTTCCTTTCTCTTTGGAGTGTTACAACAAGCTCTTGGTGCATAAAGAAGATCTGCTAAAGTGCCAAAGACTAAAGTCTCAAATCCAAAGAGAAATATTCTTTATAAAAGTTCAGAGTCAACAACGCCTACCTAAAACGACTCGTTCTAAAACGCCCCCACATGTCTATGTCACTATGTGAAAATATTAGCATAATGCCGCCCAAATGTGCACGCAAAGAAAGAAGGCGTGGTTTCAGGAACAGCAGTAGTGTTGAAGCAGCCATGTCAGGGAGATGGTGTGTGTGTTTCAGTGCGAAAGCAAAAGCACTTTATTCGGCCTTCCGAAAGTAGATGCATTTAGGAATCATTGGTTAAGATTTATTTACAACAGAACAGCACAACCCAGATGTTCGAATTTGTGCAACGCATTTTATGGACGACAGTTTTTTGAACCTAGAAGAGTACAAGGCTGGCTGTGCACAAAAGCTATTTCTAAAAAAAAAAAAAAAAAAAAAAGAGTAAATTCCGACTTTGCTATGACAATCTGGCGCTTCTGAATCATACTGCAAGTATGTTTTGTTATTAGTTTAAGTATTTGCTATTGGCTGTTCTAATGCGGAGTTTTGCGCAGTGCAGAGTAACGTGTTGTGTGTGTGTGTGAGGGGAACAGGATCACATCACAGGAAAGTGAACTGCCTGTCAGAAATCATAGCACGTCAGCTGTCTTAACCGCGGCTTGTGTACTGCATCATCACTGTGTCTGTCACGCGACTCTGTTGCCCTTTCGGGTTTTTTTATGGTAAAACTAACGACATTATTAACTGCCTTAATATTTACTTTAAAAGCTGAAGCTCGCGATTATGGTGAGGGACGTTACATTTCCGAAGCGTGCTTGTGGTGTTCGGCCAATCACAAGGCACTGGGTCAGCTGGCCAATCAGAGCAGACTGTAGCTGTCAAAGAGGGGGCTTTGTTGAAAACGAAGTGTTTGAGAGAGGCGGCGCATAGAGGACCTACAATAATGTACAGTATTTGAAAAATAATGTGTTTTTTGAACATTAAAGCATGTCAACATATTCTGTTACACCAAATACACAAAATAATGATCTTTAAAATAGCATCATATGACCCCTTTAAATTGATCGAAAGTGACAGTCAAGACTTTTACAATGTTACCAAAAATGTCTGTTTCAAATAAAGACTGTTCTTTTGAACTTTCTATTCATCATAAAATCCTGAAAAAAATGTATGATGATTTCCACAAAAACAGTTAAAAAACGTTTGCAGCATTATAAGAATGGGTTCTAGAGCACCAAATGCTCCCATGCTAGGAATGATTCCTGAAGGATCGTGTGACACTGAAGACCGAAGTAACGAAAATCAGCAATAAATTACATTTTAAAATGTATTAAATAGAAAAAAAACGTTTTTTAAATAGAAATTTTGCTGTTTTAACTGTATTTTTGTTCAAAGAAATGCAGCCTTGGTGAGCATAATATAATTCTTCCAAAAACATTAAAACATTTTACTTTCCCCAAAGTTTTGAACAGTTGTGTACACCAATATTCAAAAGCTGGATAATCTGAGAATGCATAATTTAGCATTTTGAACACATGAAAAGTTTAATGTAGATGTCGACACAGATGTCCCGTGGGTCAGCAGCACAAGCAAAGACAGATTAGGGTGGATAATGTCAACACAGCAACCAGGCATTGTCAGGCTTCATGCAAGGAAACCTTCATGACCATATAATGAAAATAAATGACAGAGTGTATTGCTACGAATCTAAACACACTGCAAATATTGCATGATTGTACATTGTGATTTCACAACACAGATGCTTATTATGTCTGATGGAAAGAATGACAATGAGATGAACACGCTTTGCAAACAATAGAATTTTGTGTTTGAAAAGGACACTAAAACATTCTCATTAAAACACATGCAAAGCGCCTCGGACGAAATGAAATCAATGTTAGTCATGCTAAACGTGATTTAACTATGATGGAACTGCATGAAAACATACCTGGTAGTTCTACAGTTTATAAGCAGAAGCCAAGCCAATCACAGTATGAAAGACAGAGAGAAAAATAGCATTGCCATGAGCATTCAACATTCTTTAAAATACCTTCTTTAATGTTCCACATAAGAAAGAATGTCAGAGAGTGAGTAAATAATGACAGAATATTCATTTTTGGGTGAACTATCCCTTTAAAATCAAGCGAACACTATGGAAGCATTCAGCCATTAGATGGTGGTACAGTTCACCATCATCTGATTCAATAGAGCTACCATGACATTTTGACCCAACTCTTGAACTTTATAATCTCTATTTGACTTAATTAATCTTGGCATCAGAAAAAGAAAGCATGCAAGAGAGGTGGGTGAGTGAGAAAAGATCCCAGCGCTAAAATTACTTAACATACCAAATGCAGTAATCTTCTGAAAATAACACGCACAGAGAGTGTGATCAAGAGGGGAAATCATTGTGCTGACAGAGAGAATAAAAAGACTGACCTTTTCTGGCTTTCTTCTGCAGCTTTATTGTGTCAGATGACTTCTTCTTGATTTCCTGCCTAGAGCGCTTGTACTCTGGTGAACAGAAGGAAGGTTTATATTCACAGACATTAGTAGTGCAGTAAGTATAACCAGGTTTGCATATCGACAACTCTGATGAGTCAATCCCACCTTTGGCATGGTCTTTATCAAGCAGTGCGGCTGTTTTCTTCCACTCTTCTATCTTGTCTTGGAGTGGGGCAATCATTTTTTCCATTAGAGCACTGAGTGTAAATTTAAAAATGGCAAAAAACTAAACAACAGAAATAATACAGTATTTAAAAGGGTCATTCAACATCACAGTATTATTTAAAGAAGAATAAAAATAAAATTAATCAGGCAGAACTCTATGATTATATCCGAAATATACATGAATTATGATTACACTACTGGTCAAATTTTGGAATTAATAAAATGTGTTAAGGTTTTTGGAACAAATCTTATGCTCAAGGCTGCAGTTGTTAATTCAAAAAATACATAAAAACCAGACTATTGTGATATTATATAGATATATATTATATAGATATATATATATATATATACACATTTTAAAGATGGTTTAATATAGTTTAAAATGCAGTTAATTTCTGTTTTGGCAAAGCATAATTTGATGCTCAATTATTAATAATGGTTCATATTTATTTTCAGTGCTGAAAAATTTGATACTCAAAAGATATTTATTATTATCAATGTTGAAAACAACTTTTTGTGATTAATAGTTTTGCAGAAACATTTAAAACATTTTTTTCTGGATTCTTTGATGATGAATTGCAAGATCAAAGGAACAGAATTTATTTTGAAAAAAATACTCAACCCCAACATTGAAAGGGTAGTGTACTGGCGTACCAACAATATTAAGCAGCAAAAACTGTTTTCAACATTGATAATAATAAACATCTCATTAGCATCAAATCAGCATATTAGAATGATGAATGACATTGAAGACAGGAATAACGGCTGCTGAAAATTCAGCTGTGCCATCATAGAAACAGATTACATTTTAAAATATATTAAAATAGAAAACAGGTCTTTAAATTGTAATATTTCGCAGTATTACTGCTTATCAAATAAATGCAGCCTTGATTAGCATAAGAGACTTCTTTCAAAAACATGAAAAAAATTCTTAAGACCCAAACTTTTGAACAGTAGTGTAAATAATACACACACATACAGTATGTACAACAAAAACATAAAACAGAACTATATGGTTCCCGTATGAATTCAAAATATGGAAAGAAGCAGTGTGAAGATTTTGCCTGATATCTCCTTTTGTGTTCCACAAAATAAAGAAAATCATATGAGTAGTTTGGAATGAAATGAGGGTGAGTATGATATAAGAAAATGTTCATTTTTTGGTAAACTATTCCTTTAAGGTCAGCATTTGAAATCCGTGAGCTGTGAGCTTATTTGGTCTCTCTGAAGACAACACATTAAAGCAATAGAGCTGGCTGATTATCTATGGATGTTTGCTTATCTCCACAGTGGAAAATCAATGCTTGGCACCGACATAAAATCCTGTCTGTGCCGTCTGACTGGCGGGGAGCAAAGCATGAAGTAATCACGCCATGGATGGGTCGATCACTCACTTGGTGAAGTGGCGCAGTTTGGCCTCGATGCTGCGGTGTCGCATGCACATCCGGGTCAAAGCGGAGCCGATATCCCGGGTGGCACCTGACAACAAGACAAATTAATGTTAAAAGAAGAGGTAAATATCAAATATGAACATTTTGTAGCCTGAGTGTAACAACTTGAGTGTTGATAAGCAGCATGAGTCAATATTTTTGAAAACATTAGACAAATTTGTCCACATATAGATTTTAATCGCACATATAAAAATGGCCACAAGGGGGCAACCTAATCAGAAACACAAATTCAGGCCCATAAAAGGGAAAAAAGTATGTGCTTAGTCAGTAATAAATGCAAGATAATTGCACCATATTCACAAGAGACAAAACGTCAAAGACCACAAATTGAACACTTGCCAAACTGAATGGCTCTGATCTATCAAGAAGTGCTCACTCGCTTGGTGACCTTGAACACAATTACTTAGCGGTGTTAACTTTCCTCTCCAGCCAAGTGTAATTAAAGTGGGGTCTTAAGCTATAAAGCCTAGCCTGCTTGGTCCTTAACACAACCAGCTCAGCCAAGATTTCCCCCAATCTCACAGCCAGATCTGATGAAATTGAACTCTGTCGGTATGAGGGCCAGTAGGTTACACAAGCAAGAGGGACAAAGTCTTCGCTTACAGAGTTCAAGGGGCCAGTGGATAGAAGGGAACATCTGATTGATTATGATAACTAGGGATGGGAAACATAAAGAACTAAATGATTCTGGTAATTACAGTTTTCTACTCAATGATTCTGGTTATGTTCGTCTAATGGTTATTTTAATATGTGGAAAAAATAAATGCATTTTCATTGCCAAATATTAAGATGATTATGAATATAAAACACTTTTTTTTTAATCTTACAAAAGATGTGATTGCACAGATGACTTTTCACAGTCTTTTTAGAGGCAGAATCAATGCAGTCCAATACATGATGCAATCAGAATCAATGCAGTCCATTAGAGTCATTCTTTTGGGAATCAGACTGTACTGGTTGTGCTGCTGTATGGTTTTTATTCACTAAAATAAGTAACTCATCATTTTTAGAGTCATTCGTTAGGGAATTGGACTACACTGGTTGCGTTGCTGTATGTTTCTTATTCACTAAAAAGAACCGGCTCATTAGAGTCATTTGTTCGGGAATCACAATACACTGGTTGAGCTGTATATTTTTGATTCACTTAAAAGAACCGGCTCATTAGAGTCATTTGTTCGGGAATCAGACTACAGACTTGGGGGGTAACTTTGAATAAGCATGGCCGCAAACTCCATCAGAGTATTTTAGTGCAGCATTGGTCTAATGTGTGAGAACTGTTAACGGAACCAAATATCAAATATCATATAAAAAAAAAAAACGGATCTGAAAATGAACCGACTCTCGGATCACAGCAAACTGACTGTCAATTTCACAAGGTTTTAAAAGAAGTTAATAAGTCATATAGTGTTTTTGTACACCAAAAATAAATGTGTGTGTGTTGTGTGTGTGTGGGCAGTAATAAGACATAGGAGCAGTCCAGAAGAACAGCACTCCATCTTCCCATCCAGCCAGGTCCAAAGGGAAAAGGAGGGAACTCGGTAAAGGGATATCCCTCCATTCTTCCACTCTATATCTGCCTTTCCTGTCTGCTCATGTTTCCTAAACACCATTATTACAGGAGAGAATGGGAGAGGCCGGCAATAACCTGCCCTCCTATAACCACACAAATACACACAACAACACACATACACACACGGCTACTGAAAACCTTCAAAACAAACAGCCTCCTACATGAGAGTTCTTTGCAAAGAGGCACGTCAGTTCTTTTGAGACTTTCAAAATGAGTAAAGTACAAAGATTTGAAGATTTTTGAGTTTCTTCAAATCAGTGTTATTTTAGTATCATTGATATACTATTATAGTTTTTGTTAATATTTTGAAGTAGATATTAATTTTAAATTTTTTGATTTCATTTTTTGAGTTAATTCTTTAGTAATTTTGTTGTGTCTTTTTTATTCTTCTTCGTATTTTTTAAATATAGATATATATTATACAGGATATATATATTAATAGATATAGGCCCACAATTTAAATGAGGAATGTTTATTTCAAGTAAGACATTTTTTTATGTTTTAGTAATGATAATACCCGACCTTCAAATGTAATCCATTTGACATATACCGTATGACATATACAGTACATTGATATATGATATTATTATATTTTTTTGCTATTGATATATGATATCAAATCAGCATAAATAAAAAGCACCTATGCTCACATGACAAGTTGTTTTTCTTCTTTCAAACTGGAGCAAATGCAGTTTTCATTGGGTGGGACAGATTGAACGGTGGCTAAACCAGGTGACAGTTAGAGGAAAGGAAGGTTAAAGATCAGCCATCTGAATCCTCGGTTTAAAGGGCTGTTCTCAGGAAAATCCCTTTTTTATTTTTTCCCTCTTACCCACAGGTCCATCTCATCTCACATCTTATTCTCAAAGGCCTTTGGCAAGTCAAATCAAGTTCAATGCTACTGGTGTTGAGACTTAACAGAGCTGTTACTGAGTTGATCTGTGCACACACACACACACATATCTATTTGCTTGGCTCAGTGCAAAGTTCACAGATGCACTTTCGCTCAAAAGTGAACGCTTTTTTATTTCAAAAACAGACCTTCCCGACGTCATCGCTACAGTCGGAATGATATGCTACACAAACACTCACACACCTGCCAGCATCCTCTTCCCTTCCTTTGAGGGATCAGCTGACAGCTCCATCCTGAAAGCGTTCACAGACATCCTGTATCCAGGAGTCCCCTGGCCTCCCACCCTGACCGGACACTGGCGACTCCCACAGCCTTCCTTCAGATCATGTGACCCAGAGGCTTCAGATGCTCCATTCAGCCAGACTCTCAGTGCCTCCAACACCTGCCCACGACTGGGAAGCTATTTAGCAGATCTGTGAACCCTTGAGGAACTGCTCATGTGATCAGCGACTGTTTAAAGGGATAGTGCATCCTAAATATGAAGACTTTATCATCATTTACTCAACCTCATGTTTCAAACAACTGTTTTTGTTCATACAATGAAAAAACAACATTTGACTTTCACTATATTATGTTCTGCAGAAGTAAGACATACAGGTTTGGAACAACATGAAGTTGAGTAAATGATGACAAAATTATGACTCTGACTTTGATCTTGGAGACCTCATCTGAGAATAAAATCGTTTAAGAGGTTTTTATTTTATTTTAGGTCTTATTGCATAACTATAACATGCATGGATTAATTGTTGACAATACCACCAAGAATATGCATTAAGATCACATTTTAATCCATGTTCACTTTAAAAATAATTGTTTTGTGATTACAAGTGGTGGGAGATGAGAAAAATAATTAGTTGTCTTCCCAAAAAATATTTTGTTCTAGCCACCTTGGCATAGAAACTGAACGTGACCTCAACATTATTTCAGTCAAAATATTTGATAAATTAACAGCCTTCACATCCATCTGAACTGAGAAGTATAGTTTCCATGGGTCTCTGACTCTCACATGTGCCCTTTCCCTCTCTGAATGGAAATGTGTGCAGGTGCAGAAGTAGTTGGCAGCCACTCTAAACAGAGCCTGTGAATGGCTGGCACTGCAACAGTTTGATTTTCCACTGAAAAGACTTTCATTTTCCACTAATGTCACTTAGGCTGCACTATAATATTAGCTATTTACACTGAAAAAAAGTGATACTTTGGACCAACTTAAAAAATACTAAATTTGTTACAGCCAAATATATTCGTTTTTTTCTCAAATTATATTTATGGTTTGGTTTAAACCTTACATTTTAATTTAATATTAATCCTATTTTCATATTTTAATATTAATAACATTTTCTCAAAGACAAATCATGCAAACAAAGTAAAAAGATTATTTATTATAAAGACCATACTATACTATACTATACTATACATAAGCCAAAGCATTGTTTTAGTAAACTCACATTTGGTCCGGCTCCATTCTGGTATCAAATGGGGACTCTCCAATCAAGTCTTGATGGATAAAATGAAGCCTTGCCCCTACATTTTTTCTCACTGAATATCTAGTTTCACTTGGAAATGCACCATTAGAAAAGTGGGTTACCAATGAGGATTCACTTTACATTTAAGAAATATCTCTTTGGGGCCACTATAGTGTGGGATCACAGAGAACATGAAGTGCTGACATACACAATTCTTCATGTAAACACTTCCACACAACCCAACGGTAACCTCAAACATAAATGCACATAAAGTAAAAACAAAAACATGCACAGCTCTTTCCCTCTTCTCACGTTTATAGCTGCAAATCACGTTTTTTCTGCAAAAAGCCTGCCTGAAGAAAGTTGATGGTTAGCCTACATAATGATCTAATAAACCAGCAGACTAATAAACAGAAGGACTCAATATAAAAAAAAATGCTCTCACATGTTCAGTCTAGCACGAGTTACGTGAAACGACAGACAGAGACAGAGACAGGAAAACCAGTGACAGCAAAGCTGAGTTTGGCCCACTGCCTTAACTCTATCTGTTCTCAATTACTCTAGACTTCCCAGGACTCTCTCTGGCATGAGAAGGGGACATTAAGGATGCCCACGTGTGTATGGCTTAGTGTGAGTGTGTGCATGTGTGTTTACAGCCTCTAAGACTTCCAGTCTGGGGGACAGAGCACTGCTGCTAAAAATACTCTGCAGTCCTCCTCACCAGATGTGCTTCACATTCTAGCTTCAGCAAAAACACACTCACACATTTGACTAAAACAGACATAATATGGACCCCTCCTCTCTATCTGTCTCTCTCCCTTTCTCTCTGTCCATCTGTCTCTCTATTAAGGGTGACAGTAGTTCAGTCAGGCGTGAGTTCAAGATAACATCAGTTACTTTCCCCTGACTTCTATTCGTCATCTTCTTTTCCTTTACATCAGTGATTCCCAATCCGACTTATGTGATCCTGAGGTACTTCTGGGGGGTACTGGGACACATTTGGATTTTGAACCTATTTAATGGTAATGTCCCTCAGAAATCATTCTAATATGCTGATTGGTGCTCAAGAAACATTTCTTAATGAAGAATGCCATAATCCCCCCTTTTTTCAGTGTCAGTTCTCTTTTCATTAGGATGTAGACCATAGTGTTCTGTTCTTTTAATACTTTATATTGTTTTCAAGCGTCTGTGCTTGGCTTCAACAGCTGAACGTAACTGAATGCGTTGATTCTGGAAGATTCTAAATACACTCCAGGTTTCCTCTCTATTGTGAATAATATTTGTGGTAAAGACTGTTATAAGAGGCACTCAAGGATATAAAATGTGTGCTTGCTTTTACTAAAGACAAATAATGAAAAACAGAAGTTATCTTAAAAACTGTTGGTTCTTCATTTTGTCTCATTTTAAAGCTTCCCCTCATAGCAGTATTGAAAAAGAATACAATCATTGATGGTATATTGAATCATTACCATTTTCACGGACCATGATACATGTCAATAATATTGCCATAGTATTACCATCTCAGACGCCCAAAAACCATAGCTGTACCACAGCACCACATTAACAAAACCATATTGGCACTATACATATACAAAAACAAAAAAACAATGGTAACCCATTGATAAATACTTTGCGGTATTGAAAATAATACCATCTTGGATAAATAATATCATCATAAAATAATATTGTCATGGTAGATACCATGGTACTGAATCATCATGTCAATAAAACCATGGTATTACCATCTCAGATAATACCATGAGACCATGTTGACAAAACCATGGTACTGGCATGTTACATGTCCAAAAACAAAAATGCATGGTAAGCCATTGATAAATATCCAAAAAACCTGGTGTTGCCATGGTACATGTTCAAAAAACATGGCAATTCCACGTGACTATGTCCAAAATCCAAAGTACATTTTGTTACTGAATTATGGTAATCTGAGGTTCAGAATCCATCTTTATGCTAGCTGTTAATATGTATACAGCATTATTTTATTATATATGTTATAGCAATAGGATAAATCTATATTACACCAATATACAATGTAAACACATCAAGTCTAATTTAAGGCTACATATAACCTTCCTAAGAGCTTAATAAATCAGTTGGGAGTTGTTTGGTGACCCACAGACCTGATAAAAAGGTAAGTTAATAGAAATGGGTGAAATGTAGCAAGTGTGAATCTGACGGTTTAATCTCCGGTGCCAAGTAAGGCAAATTCTTGCCCATGCCTCACACTCCAGATGGCTGGCACGGATACATGCCATCTGCCAGTCCAGAGCTGCAGGGAAGATTAGCAGCCCACTGCGTCCCACTGACACACACTCGCACTAACATGCACAAGCTCAGTCTGTGTGTCAGAACAAGGTAAAGAGGATTACACATCTCTGCCTCGCCACTGCAAGCCGGGCGAAATCGCTTCCAAGCTCCTTCCATGTATAGACATACACACTCATACAGTATAGATACACTGAGAAGAGCCTGTCATCAGCATAGATGGAAAACACACAAATACATACAGACCCAAGAGCCATCATTAAAACACACCTCACTCCGATCACATGACAGAGAGGTTTGTGACCATCTCCCATGGTGCATCTCTCACAACATAAGAAATTACCTGCGGGACTAACTATACACTTACACAACTAGATCACTATGGGTTGGTGCAATGCATAGTGCAAGCACTGACATCATATGAACACATTGACTTAGATGTGTTAATAACGATCTAGAATGAACAAAAGCATGTATCATTACATTTGACTTGTGTTCCAGTAAACCCCCCTCCTCTGGCATTCATCACTGGAAGTGAATGTAAGCAAATACTGTTATTTTTGGAGGCCAGACATCCACATGCAAGTCAAACACAGATCAACACACTTCTCACCCTGGTCTCCACCTTGCCTATAACTGCCCAGCATCCCCCCCCCCCCCCCCCCCTGCCCGCCCCCTTTTTCCCCCTATAAAACGCTGACCATGACGCCATGACTATAAAGATCATAAACAAGCCAGACTGCTGGACTCCTTTGCTATCAAAGGCAGGAGTCATAATAGAAGAGAAAGGTATGAGAGAGAGAGTAATACTGCTCAAAACTGAGACATCCAGGCAATCATGAATGTTGCAACAAGGTTGTAAATTTGTTAATGTTCCTAATGTTCAATCACAGCATTTCTACATATAGTGATGCATATACTGTCATTTAAAGCTGTATAAATTAACATTAATACTAATGTATTATGAATAAACATGAATTAACAACATGACTTGTATGTGTGTATTTTTAATTATATTAAGAGTTTATTTTATTTTTTTTACATTATAACTTTATATATATATTAGCCTTAATCTAGAATCGCCTAATACTTGTTTTAAAAATGCTGTACGTGTATATTATTTATATATTTTTTTATGAGCCATGCACCAATTGTGTTCATATGCTTTTTATTAAGATACCACTAAAACAAGGAAACTCTCCATTCAAACCTTTAAAACATTCATGCCACGAAGGACTGTGCTTGTAGGTGAGGGTGTGCGATTACGGGCCTGCTAACTGGGGTGATGGGGGGGGTGAATAGTGTGTCACTGGAACGCTGTTGAGATGAGAATCCGTTTGATGTCAGTGTTTTAGTGAGATCTCCAGCTGTGCCAGTGCCCCCAGCCTGTCCCTAATTCAAAGAGAATGCATGCCTACTGTTGCTGACACTTAATACCAGGGATTATATACTGCCCTCTCATTGGTGTAGAGTGGATATCATTTCAGTGTGGCGCTACTGGAGGAGAAAAAAAAACAAAAAAAAACAAGGGCATCACAAAAAAATAAATATATTAAGTAAGTAAGAATCTGGTAATGAATTCTTTTATTAAAAATAGGACATTACCCAAAGTTCCTTTGATACACTATAGTGTACTGTATAGCGTAACTACTTGCAACTTTTATATCAACGCAAAGTGATAAACAACAGCCAGACAGGGTCAGAGGTGAAAATGCTCCAGTGACAGCCATCCACTAAAAGTATTGACAGTTCACTGAACTAATTTATGGCAATGCTGTATGTTTGGAGTCCTGAGCAGAACAAAGCGCACCCCGCAGGACAAATGGAATCAATCTGGTTCACTGGCATCTGGTAATGATTCTGAACTGGGCAGAAGGGTGAAGGTGGATAGGTGGCTGTGTTTTGGGGTAAAGACTTTGCATTAGCCTTTACTAGACTGATACAAAACGAAACGTTATATAGTCTGTCTCTATAGACTCTATATAGTTTCTGTCTCTAAATTTCTTATCACTGCAAGTGTGCTTATATCAATGTTGGGGGTAACGCATTACAAGTAACGCAAGTTACGAAATCAGAGAATTTCCCTAAGTACTATAGTAAATGCTTACTTTAAATTTACCCACGAATCCTGACTTACGTTTTAAATAGTAACCTCACATGGCTTTGTTTTGTCCGCCATTTATTCACTGACAGCTCTCAGAGAGAAAGTGGGAGTGAGGTGCAGAGGCAGAGGCACTTCCTTCATCCTGAGGCTTATTAATTTCTCTTTCGGTGTGAAAGGGCCTTTACAGTTGCCAAAAAAAAAACTTTTTTTGTTATTAAAATAAATAAGCAAACCCAGCTCAGCCCAGGTGAAAGTAATGTATCGCATTACTTAACATAAAAAGCAACCAAGTAACGCAATTAGTTACTTTTTATGGAGTAGAGCAATATTGTAATGCATTACTTTTAAAAGTAACTCTCCCCAACACTGGCTGATATAACCAGCTGCTAAAAGTTATGCAGGATAAAAAAAGTTAATGCCACCTACACTATTCTTTAATGTTATTCAGGGCCAAAAAAAAAAAAAAGAAATATATGTGGCATAAGGAAACATACATTTTAGAAAATAGTTAAAACCTTCGAATGCCCAATTTGAACTTTAAAAGGGTAAGAAAATACATTATTGTATTTTTTTATGTATTTTTGTAAATGTAATGTAATACGAAATGCATTTTTATAATACATATATGGCATAACTTTTTTGTGTAACAAAAAAACTATTTATGTACAGTATATATTGAAATAAATAATATTTATCTAAAAAATAGATATTGGACAGGATCATTGCCCTGATTAAGCCTGTCTAACCAGCACAGACCAGTATTATAGTTCATTAACTGATGTGTAAAATAAACTTTTCCATCATAATTTCTCTCCCACACTAAGTAGATATTTAAAACCAAAGATTTTTATGTCTGTCTGGTCTCTAGGTACTGTAGTTCCTGTGCAAGTACTGTAACCTTTTAGATTTTGGTAGCCAATAGCAACCGGTCCCTTTGTCTACTGTAGCTGGTTGGCGCTAATACACACAAACCCACGCACAATTACACGGGATGTAAAGATCCAGTGCATTCAGCACTTGTGTATATATGGTGCAATTTACAAGACAGATACAAACGAGTAATTCAGCTCTAGGCCGAAAGCTATGCCTGACCCCACATCCTTTAACCGTGTTGATGAAGACTAGATTTGTTTGGCCTTGTCTGGTCCCTGCAGGCAGTAACTAGAGGATTTTAATGGAACAGGAAGGATTCGGTTTCAGAGATTCAATAGCAGCCAGCTAGAAGCAGAATTAAACTATGACTCTCAAGCCATTTCCTAGTTATCAGACCAAACTCAAAGTGACCTTTCTGATGTAATCATAAGAAAGTAAACTAGAGCTGCATGATTAATCCAAATGAAATTTAAATATAGTCCACAAAGTCACAAAGGCTGTGAATTAATTAAATAAATATATGTGCTTCGTGTTTCAGACTAAAGTGCGACACTGTGCTTACATGTGAACAACTCATTATCTGCCAATGTTTGAAACGTCTCAGAGCATCTTGATTTGCAGTAAATGCTGCTCCACACAAACTCCATCTCGAGTTTGGGTGGTTTTAACATAGAAATGCAACATGTGCCAACCATATACCTACACTTGTAATGAGAAGCACTTATCAAAAGAGAAGCTAAGATAAAATATAATTTTTCTATTATATTTGTAATTTTGAATTAACATTTGTATTATAATTTTACAGCTGAAATTATTATTACAATATTTTTATTAAATACTCACTTTGTATTTAACATTTTTATTTTTATTCTTTTTAGTAGTAGTAGCAGCAGTGGCAGTAATTATTATTATTATTTTATAACCACACTGATTTATAATCACAAAAATTTGGCCAAATCATACAGCCCTTCAAACAAGCACAGCAAACCTGGATTGTTTTTTTATCCCATTTTAAATCAAAATTGCAATTTAGCAGAAAAATCTAATTTTCTTCTCCAAATCATGCAGCCCCACTTCCAACTTCCTTCCAAAGGCGTATACATGGATGAAATTGTGCAATTTGACTATGCAAATTTTTATTATAGTCACCCAAAAGTCAACAACCTTCTGCAACCCAAAAACTGTTGATCATGCGATCTCAACATTTTAAATGTACCTCTCGTGTTGGTTGCCATGTCTGCCACCTTCTGAAAAGCATCAAGAACCGCTGCAGCCGCCAACACTGTGGTTCTGTGAGGGAGTATTTAGCAAAACATTTATAGTTATCAGCGCCAGTGCTGATTAGAAACAGTGACAGGACTGCTGAAAATCAATCTGATTCGCATCTTGAGAATGCAGATTAAGACCCTGTCTTGAATGATGCGCTTGACATGAACTTGAAGTGACTTTGACGCAGTGAAATCCATGAGACCTGAGGGTGTCTCATTTGTTATTTTATGATTCAGAAGAGTGCTCGTCCAGCCTTTTGTCGATCCCATACTGATGCAGACTATTACCCAACAGCCTATGCAGCAAAATGTAGACTGCACAGGTAGACCGCATGGGTTGAGGGTGACATTTGGAACAAGGCCTAAGGCGAGTATCAATATCTCCGAAATGATGAAAGAAATAACTAATAAAAGACTTCTGAAGTGTTAAATTACCTTAGCTGGGAGTGTAGTTTCGTGGCCTTTGCAATGAAGTCTTCCCAAACTGGGTATGAGTACTACAGGAATGAAAAAAGACATAAGAGAGAGTTAGTAGTAAGGACTTAAACTACAACACTAAACTGCACACATACAGGTACCCCGACACAGACACATTCAGAACTCCAAAGAACTCTAAAGAAAGCAAAGCCCTTCAGATGAGGACCAGATGTCTCGCTTAATACAAGCGGTCATGACACACTTCCATCTGTTTTGGAAGAACATTCTCTACAGGAACTCCAGCAAAATGTTGTCCAGGTGTGCTGACCCTGTCTGTCATCATAACTTTATATGCTGTTGAAATGACCAGCATATGTTGTTCCCCAACTTAGGATTCTGGTGTCTTCACAACAGGCTTCTTCACTCCAAACTTGCACGGCTTACTTTCTTCTTTGAAACGTAAATTAACACATTTTGAAAATGTCTAAGTGTTTTTTGTCCATTCAATCGGCACCAGCTAATGGGCACCAAAACTGTTTGGTTACCAACATTCTTCATAATATCTAAGAAATACAACATGAGGGTGGGTAAATTTCATTTTTGGGTGAACTATCCCTTTAAGTAGTTTAACCAGTATTACTTCCTTGGTCAAGCAGAACCTTTGTAAACAACAGTAAAATCTTAAAAGAATTTTCATTCTGAAATAATGATTTATTATCACACCCAAGATGCATATTTTATACAAAACAACTGAAAAACTGATCATCATAGGCTTTCACACTGGATCAATTCAAGAGAAAGTCTGTCTTTAATAAACTGACATTTCTAGGGACATCAAAAAATATATATTTTTTTAAATTGTGCTGACAGCTCTTGTTAAGAAACTGGAGAGGTTGGAATAAGGTTGTTGTTGCATGGTCTCTGATGACCATGAACAAATGATCTTTCATTCAGAGGTTAAGACATTTATCTGTTTGAAAATCCTTTGTCTCTATACACATTTGTGTAAAAAAAAAAGTCAAAAAAAGCTGAATAAGTGCATTCTGGCATCAGGTTTGCTGACACAACCACTAAATAGGGAGACACAAGCATATGGTCAAAAACCTAAGATACCTACAGTAAAAAAAAGTTTATTATTATTTCATAAATAAATAAATGCAAGGGAGTCTGATTTATTTTGTTTGTTGATGCTGGAATCTAGATTAAGCAGTTGTGCTGCTTAATATTTTCATGCAACTGTTACAACCGAAACATTGAAAACCACAACATTTACTTAATGTAAATGTCTTTACTGTAATTTTTGATCAATTTAAAGTGTCCTTGCTGGATAAAAGTATTATTTAAAAAGAAAAAAGAACATCTATACATAAATAATCTGCTGACACCCAAATTTATGAACGTACGACCAACCTACAATACGAAAAAATGAACTCATCTCAACAGTCAAAGCCTGGTATCTTTAAAACCCACAGGTGGTTAATTAGCTTTCAAGTAGCAAGGACAAGAAGGACACGAGGAGACTGAGACTGAAACAGATGAACAAAGAAGATTGTTGCAGGTTAAGAATAGTCTATAGATGCTGAGATCAGTTCACTTATTGGCCGTAACCGACAACAGCTTAATTGAATAATATCTGATCATTTTTATAGACAGAATACTGTAGAGTATATTGTTATACCTGTTTTACCTTTTCATTTTAGATAAACAAAAACATATTTCCATCATCAGTTTTAAACATTTAATAAATATGATCTGCTTTAAAATATTGTAATGAAATATTTTAATGAAATATTTACAAATGAACTGATATTCAGTCATTTCAGAATCAAATCAAGAGATTGTGAGTAGAATCAGAACGTATTGAATCAGTATTACTGCTAAACATTAAAATATCATTAAAATGTCCTGCTTTTTGATGGTGAGAGAAAAAAACTTTTTGGTAGGCCTGCACGATAAATCGAAATGGAATCGAGATTGCGATTCGACAGAAGCTGCGATTGTCAAACGTATCTTTCAGTGAAGCACGGTTCTGTGATCAGCAGTAAATCTCCATCCAAAGGCTAGAGGGCGCTCTCGCGCTGAAACTCCAAATATACCTCGCAGAAGAAACCGAGAAAATGCCTATCGCTGCAGCTGAATAAACAGAAGATTTAACTGCTTTCATTGATTCAACGTGACTAATAAACACACGACTACGGCAATATACGGTTTATCTGAGTTCTTATTATAATAATTTTCATTAAAATAAAGTATATTTATAATGCAATGCCTTTATCAATGCTTAAATACTATGAAATATGTTACATGCCTTATTCTGTGTAAGAAGCCACAACATCTCACAGAAGGATTTATTTCAAAAACTCGACTGACGTTATGAAGTGAGTTTGGGGTAAAAATATGTTATTAAATGTAGTATATTCACATTCTTTCAGATGGAGCAGCATTTACTACAAAGAGACGTAGTTCACTGAGAGCTATGCAACAGCTTCATTCACGAAACCGATTTCTTCGATTTCGAATCAGCCATAAAATCGTCTGCGATTTTTTTAGCGTAGCTTTCAGTGAACTACGGCTATGTGTATGTAATTCTCTCACATCTAAGCAATGTGATACTGATTTCCTGCTGATTACAGAACCGGCATTACTATCAAAATGTGCATGACAATCGCATTCGATTAATCGTGCAGCCCTACTTTCTGGTATTATGATTGGAATCAGTGACAAAGCAAAGATTAGAGTTTGAAGAAAAGACAAACTTTGTGGTTATTTCCATGCTAGTTTGTGGCAGTAGTGCAGTCCTTGTGTGGCCAATAAACACATTCAACAAGATGACAAAAAGTCCTAACATTTCAACTCAAGAATGAAACTGTGATCTTAAAGATGTTATTTGTATGGTCATATCAGCCCTTGAGTTTATCTGTAGTCATAAAGGCTTTCACAGTTAAAAGCTCGCAAACACCAAAACATTTGAACATGCTGAAAAATAAATTCAAAAAGTTATTAAAGTTTGTACAGACAGGAACTTTAACGCTGAATGATGAAAAAAAAAGAAAAAAAGATATATACATTAACTGTTTTAAACTGATGAACATAATTATTATTTCTTATTTCATTTAATATTCTTATTTTATTCTTAAAGTGAAAGCAGCATATTTTTGCTGTATTTTATTTCACATTATGCTAACAAAAACAGCTGTCCTAAACCTTTGGCTATGGCTCTAAACTCTTTTATAGATCTTGGTCTGCCAAGTGAAATCACAGAGTAGAGTAATTCTACAATATGCACATTTTTTGAAGAGGAGTTTGACCGACCTACTCGCATCATCTCTGACATTACGACACTCTCTGGCTGCACCCTCTTTACGAGTGCTGATATATACTGCGTGTCAAATGTTGTCAGGGTTGGACCTGAGCCAAGTCTGGAGCCGTTCACAATATATGAACTCCAGATCTGGCATCTGGCCACTGAACTTCACTCAAACGCCAACTTTCAGCAATAACATTCACTACTGGAGCCACATGAGAACATGGAAACCATTTATGGAACAGTATGTGCAACCACAGGTTTCTGCTCCAGCAACGCAACAGGCTGGAAAGTGCTCCAAAAAAAAAATCGCAAATAGCTAGGAAAAACAGATCATATCTGAGAGATGGCCATGAGAGGTTTAAATGTTACAGGAGAACAGATTAAATGTAACTTATTTACACAAATGTGCAAAGACCTTGGATCTTTCAACAACAACAACATCCTTCATCCTTAATATTTAACAACATATTTTTGTGTGTTTTTCATGACATTACACATTTCATATAATATCATATTGGATTCAGGCTTGCTTTCATTGACTATAACTACACATATTTCTTCTTAAATATATGTGGGTAAAGAAAATGTAAAGTAAGGAAATATATAAATAATAATAAATGTTGAAAAGTAAATATTTACATGCTGTGTAATATTATATAGTAAGGCTATACTGGACAAAACAGTTACTGTGATATTTAAATCAATCAGATTTGCATAGTTAGAATGACTTTCACTATTAAATGAACAAACCTTCTCTTCTGTCAAAAATAAACATCACTATTACAACTTATGCTTTCCTAAATGTATGAATACCAATATTTTACATACTGTATTCTATACAAAAAGCTATATAAAAGCTGTATTTCATTCTTTACTTCACTGAAAATCACAACAGGGCTTTGAGCAAATGAGAGGTTAGTTGAGCTCCACATTTAAGCTCACTCTGATGCATTTCTATCTCTTTATGAGCCATGTATAATCCCTGCACATTAACATCGCTTTCAAAATCATCAATACGAGGGTCAACCTCAGAGACGTTCTGATTGGAGTCCAAAATAGAGGTAAATGTCTTTTGCTCATTGGACAACTTATAGCTAGGCAGACTTTTAGTGCACCATTTTCAAATTTGTAAATGTCAAGTAAAATTAATTAGGTTAAAATGTGATTATATGGTTGTTGTAAAAATGAAACTACACATGAGCCTCTCTATGAAATAACAGATGGCAGGGCTAGTGAATATAGTACAAGACTTGACTATCAAAACATAATTTTATATTTCTGTTCAAGCCTGGAAAAGTGGGTGGTGCCCATGCTTCATATAAAAACCCTATATTTTGGATAAAAAATTATTTCTGAAGAATTCTGAACATTTCTAAGCTACTAACTAGATCTATATTCAGTGAAAAACATATTTTCTCTTTCTCTTTACTCTATCTTGTACGTATTAGTTGTATGTTTATCTCAAATAAAATGCACAGGAAATATACTTTAATATATAACAACCAATTCTCATTTCACAACAAAGCCCTCCATGCTGAGACCCACATGTCATTAATCACAGCATCAGTGGTGCAGGCAGCTGGACCCCTGATCAAAACAAAGGCAGTAAAACACAACCATCTTTTTTGCTAAATATCTGCATCAATAAAACAGTACTGGTACCTTCATATCGTTGACGATCGCCTGAAACAATCCACCCAGAGCGCCGCACTCCTTCTCCACACTCTCCATCATGTCACACCAAGCTCTTGATTGTTATACTCTCAATGAATGAACAAAATAGATGAAATGTTCTGATCCAAATAAACTGATTTCGTCTTCAGGGATTAAAATGAAAGGGGTCCATCACATTCTAATACAGACCTCTTGTTGCTTCGGATGCAAATGTGAGCAACATGCAGCAGATGTCGGCAAAAGGAAACAACAACTGAGGCTGTCGAGTGGCTCTGCGCCTGTTATCCAGGGAATGATGGCTGGGGTCAACAGATCTGATTCTCCCCTCCCAACCCCCGGCTTAGGATGCAGAAGACGATTTGAGTATCATACTAACAATATGTGCTGTCAGATCCGCGTGGACGAGAGGTTTCAGCTTAAACAGTGCCGCTGTTACAGCGATTTTTGGATGAAATACGGAATCGACTGATACAGCGAGAGACGGACGTGATATTCGATCCTCCAGGTTGGTGGGCGGGATCATAGGGCCTGGGGGCGGGGCTTGCGGGTAGACATATGGCAGGTTGGTGCGTGTGCAGGGAGAGGACAATTGAATGGTGGACCTTTAAAGTAGCTTTAACGTGTCTTTGTGTGGCAGGGACAAAGTTAACAGCACAGCTGCCACTGCAGGCCTTAAATGACAGTGCACTTTTTTTTACCCTTTTAACAGTCCGACAAGAATATATTAAAATATATTACAAATCATTATCCCATAGTGTTTAAACAGTCACCTTGCCACTTTGGGGGGGGGGGGGGGGGAATTCCTAATTTATATATAATCAAATATTAAGCCTAAATATAAAATAAGGCTTTTGCAAGTCGCTTAAACGTGGTTAAATGTGCCTGCTAAATGCATACGTGTAATGTAAATTGACCACTTTTTTAACCATTTTTATGCCATTTAATCACCCGTATTATTTAATATTCCTTGGTTCACGTAAATAGTCACTAAACATAAATATATTTAAGTCTCTCATTAAATAGCTACAAAAAACGCAAATGAAGAATTTATACAAAGAGACATTTTTTAAAAATATAGTTTTAAATATATAATAGGCCTATTATCAAGGTATACTGGCCACCCAATTTTCATACTGTTTAATTAATAATATAAGGATGTTGGGCTGTTATTCCGAATATTGCTAAACTTTATTGAAGTCATAACTTGCACATTAAACTTTCATTTATGCGCTGGTGTAATTCAGAGATAAATTATGACTCTAATATCTTGGGTGTGGGAACTTATAGGAAACTTTGAAAGCTAACTGAAAAACATGAAACACGAAAACATGAAAAACTCCTCTTTATAATCAGCAAAATGCACTTAATTTCAAATGGTTTAGAAATGTTCTAAGCAGAGAAAGCAGCACATTTATCAATTCTAATCAAAATTCAGTGAACTGTGATCTAACTGTATTGAGTAAAGTGTGTGTTCTAAACCTTGACCTTGCTGCCGAACACTGTCCCTTGAGAGCTAAATGAGCAAAGAGGCCACAATGATTCATTCCATCCCTCTCTTGCACAGCGTGTCATATATCCATTTGCTTTTTCCCTGTCATCTACACAAGCATATCTCCTACATACTGTTGCCATATGCAGGTATATGGCTATTTGACCATAAAATTCTGATTTAACTTCAATCGATATGTAAGTATATCGTTGTGTAACCTTGCGGTTGAGAAATAGGAGTAGAGGTCCCATATCAAATAAACACTTTCTGACTTTGAGCCAATGTTTTCCATCAGTTTCTACAAAAGCACTTAATACAGGATACAAAAGCTATAGCTTACAATTAGCATGACCACAGAATGCCGCGGGATATGATCGCAGCATAACTGGTTTACAAAATTTTCAAAATACATTTCCAAAATATTACTTTAATTTAAAATATGATCAGATTTTCCTGTTTACTCTTTATTATAGTAACTAGCAAGTAACTAGATATGTTATTTATACAGTGTTGTTATATTATATTGTTTAAATCATCATTCTTATTACATTTTAAGGTTAGATACGACAAGACAGGACAGACAAAGATAACAGATAGATAGATAGATAGATAGATAGATAGATAGATAGATAGATAGATAGATAGATAGATAGATCAGATATAGATAATGGATTTAAAGAAAAAAAAAAAAAAATTAGGTGCAGAATTAAGTCTTACTTTTTAAAGTTTTGTATTAGCCTGTTAGAGCGCCTAAAATTAACAACAATCCACAAATACAAAAGACACACACACACATGCACAAAAATAAATAAATAAAACAACAACCAGCAACAGTGCTTGGCAAAGCAAATACACCAAGGTCCTACATAGTTCAGACAGGAACAGAGCAACTAAGGAGAAACAAAGCCCACCTTCATCCTCAACCAGAGCACTCTGTAAAAGCACCAGAGACCACAGGGGCCCAGAGGGAAACTACAATGGTTCAACCAGGGCCTTTGGTTGAAATACCAGAGACTGTGGTGCATAGGAGAGAAGCAGAAGTGGAGCAGGTGCCTGAAACAGCAAGAACAGAGAGAGCACATACTGAAAAAGAGAGAGAGCCTCCAAGAAGACAAGTGAAGCCACCAAAGTGGCTTAGAGACTATGTAGTTCATTGAGCTAAGCATTATAAAGAAAAGAAAAGAAAAAAGGTGTTCTTTTATTCTAGACTGTTCTAATATGTTTGTTCACTTGTTCTCAGGAAATATGGTTACAGAGATGTTTAACAGTTAATGTTGCCCCTGAGGAGGGGAGATGTAGTAGATGTCCCAAAAGGGGACCCGTAGAAAAAGGGGTGGGCATGCGACCAGGAAGTTAAGTAAAGAGTCTGGCGCATCAAGCTGTGTGTGTGTCGTTGATTACTATTACAGCATCAATGTAATCTAAAACTGAATGTCAGCAATAACAAAGTATTCTCCTGACAAAAGAACAAATGTCTGGTGAACCATTGAAAAGTTGTTTTGATATACACTTAATTTATGAGCCAACTGCATATAACTGACCACAGTGAAACCGCAACCACAATTTCCTGGAGTACCGCTAAAGAAATCTAAAAGTCCCCCAGAACTTTTCTAAAGCGGGATGTTGTTGCATTCTTCTTACATCACTGGAACATTCTGTTCTTTAAAACAGCTGAATTCTTCCAAAAAGATCAAATCAAGGAACCACCTCTGACCTTCACAGTATTTAGGCACCTGTAAACCTTATAACTTTGACAGGTTTTGTCGAGCCATAATGGGAGCTGGATATTTTTCAGTCAAGTGCAACCTTTACGTACATGATGACTCTCTCTTGGGCCTTTTGGATGATACCACACATACAATCCTTTAGAGAACACTTACGGATGAAAAAGACGGCACAGAGAGCATACTCTGCATAACTTTTTTCTGAAAACAGTCCTGATGCACTATAATCTACGATATGAGCACTCTCACCCTTTCTTTATTATTCTTCATCAACAGAATTATGATGTGGAATGAAAACAATACGAACTTCTTAAGATCATGCACATATGTTTTGGGTTTGTTTTTATGAGCATGGTGATACTTAAAATACCATTCTAACCATAGTCTGTCTGCTGACTGGAGGAGAACCAGCTGTGGTACCGTCACGTTCATTCCTCCCGGCCCCTCGCTGTCCCTACAGAGTCGATGGGTTGCAGGGATTCCGGGTCCTTGATCCACACTGGGGCCTTTACTGAGAACATTTGAGCCGGTGGAATTTCCTCTCGCGCAGCCTGCTAAGCCAAAGGATTCCTCAAGATCAGCTAAACAGGGAGGAGGCACGTGCATCTCCCTGTGCTTGTGAAAGAGACAGAGAGAAAGTAAACAGTAAAATATGCAGAGAGCATGAAGCAGGAGAATAAGATAGACAGTATTGCACAGTGCAACCAAGACTGCTTATGAGATTATTAAATGTAGAAATGTTAAATGTAAAAATAAGATTTTCTTTTCTAATTAATTAAATAAATTAAGACCTTTATTCAGTAGAATGCATTAAACTGATTAAAAGTGACAGATGGTCATAAATGTTTACAATAGATTTTGTATTTAAATCCATGTTTAAATGTATTACCAGGTACTATAGCTGTTAATAATAACACATTATAAATGTACATAAATGAAAATGATTGCATGTCATTCTTCTTTTTTCATCTATTGAAAACATGCCATCTAGATTATTTTATCTAGATTTTTATTGTTTTGTAGTTCTGGCATTTAAACATTTTGAATCTACCAACCCAATTCCAAAAAAGTTGGGACACTGTACAAATTGTGAGTAAAAAAGGAATGGAATAATTTACAAATCTCATAAACTTATATTTTATTCACAATAGAATATAGATAACATATCAAATCTTGAAAGTGAGACATTTTGAAATGTCATGCCAAATATAGGCTCGTTTTGGATTTCATGAGAGCTACACATTCCAAATAAAGTTGGGACAGGTAGCAATAAGAGTCCGGAAAAGTTATAAGGAACAGCTGGAGGACCAATTTTCAACTTTTTAGGTCAATTGGCAACATGATTGGGTAAAAAGAGCCTCTCAGAATGGCAGTGTCTCTCAGAAGTCAAGATGCGCAGGATCACCAAGTCCCCAATGCTGCGTCGAAAATAGGGAGCATTATCAGAAAGGGTTTCTCAGAGAAAAATTTGCAAAGATTTGAAGTTATCATCACTCAGTGCATATTCATCCCAAGATTCGAGAATCTGGAACATCTCGTGCGTAAGGTCCGGCCGGAAAACATACTGGATGCCCGATGATCTTCTTTTTATTTTTTTTATTGATTTATTTGTACAACACACCACACGTGTTTTGCCGATGTTAGCTTAAGCTAATTACTCTCTCCCGTTATCTTCGGGCCCTTAGACGGCACTGCTTCACATACAGGAATGCTACTGTAATGAAATCACAACATGGGCTCAGGAATACTTCCCGAAAACATTGTCGGTGAACACAATCCAACGTGCCATTCGCCTTTGCCGGCTAAAACTCCTATAGGTCAAAAAAGAAGCCATATCAAAACATGATCCAGAAGCGCAGGCATTTTCTCTCGGCCAAGGCTCATTTAAAATGGACTGCAAAGTGGAAAACTGTTCTGTGGTCAAAATTTGAAGTTCTTTTTTTGAAAACTGGGACGCCATGTCATCCGGACTAAAGAGGAAAAGTACAACCCAAGTTGTTATCAGCGCTCAGTTCAGATGCCTGCATCTCTGATGGTATGGGGTTTCATGAGTGCGTGTGGCATGGGCAGCTTCACATCTGGAAAGGCACCATCAATGCTGAAAGGTTTATTCAAGTTCTAGAACAACATATGCTCCCGTCCAGATGTCGTCTCTTTCAGGGAAGACCTTGCATTTTCCAACATGACAATGCCAGACCACATACTGCAGCAATTACAACATCATGGCTGCGTAGAAGGATCCGGGTATTGAAATGGCCAGCCTGCAGTCCAGATTTTTCACCCATAGAAAACATTTGGCGCTTCATAGAGGAAGATGTGACAAAGAAGACCTTAGACAGTTGAGCAACTAGAAGCCTGTTTTAGACAAGAATGGGACAACATTCCTTTTCCTAAACTTGAGCAACTTGTCTCCTTAGTCCCAAGATGTTTGCAGACTGTTATAAAAAGTAGATGGGATGCCACACAGTGGTAAACATGGGCTTGTCCCAACTTTTTTTGAGATGTGTTGATGCCATGAAATTTAAAATCAACTTATTTTTCCCTTAAAATGATACATTTTCTCAGTTAAAACATTTGATATGTCATCTATGTTGTACCCTGAATAAAATATTGAAATTTGAAACATCATTGCATTCTGTTTTTATTCAAAATTTATACAGTGTCCCAACTTTTTTAGAATTGGGCGGGGTTTGTACTTGCCACGACAAATACTATATTGGTATATATAAATTTGAAGAACTACAGTACCATTCAAACCGTTCCTGCTATTGGGCTAGTACGTTCGTTTTATTTTAATAATACTTTATTCGGCCAGGATGCCAAATCTTTGACATTGACAAGTAAAAAAAACATTTATATGTTACAAATATTTCGATTTCCAATACGCTGTGCTGTTTTCTATCATCAAAGATCCTTAACCCCAGCCCAATAAATAAATAAAATAAATAAATATATAATCATAATCATACAAATGATGCCCTTCACTGGAACAGATATGGAGGAATTTAGCATTACAGTCATGGCCAAAAGTTTTGGCAGTGACATAAATTGTTTTGCAAAGTTTGCTGCTTCAGTATTTGTAAATTATTTTTCCACATGTTTCTATGGTATACTGAATAACAATGATAAGCATATAAGTTTTAAAGGTTTTTATTGGCAAAAAAATATGAGTCAATATCAGTGTTGACCCTTGTTCTTCATAACCCGCAATTCACTCTGGCTGCTAGGATTTAGCCTTTCTGGCCAAATCTTACTGATGGTGCAATTCTTGCCTTATTAGTTCTCAGCTTTTTGCTTCTCGAGATGTTAATTGGGAAAACATTCCCCTTTGTTATTGTGATGCTTTTAATCAGCTGTTTGAACTCTTATTCTGACGACACCCATTCACTACTGTGATGTACAAGTGAGTATGCTAAACTTCTACCCATATCTACATGTTGGTGGCCTGACTGTCAAATTTTCAGCGATATTATTTTTTGAGAACATTCCTTTAAACCTTCTGCAGAAACTTTCGTGTTCCTTTAACAGTACATACTCCTTGAAACTGCTTAACCATTCAGTGACTTTTTACAATACACCTTGTGGTAGTCAGTTCTGCACTGTGCAGCCACTTTTTCACAGAAAGATATTTGAGTCAACAAATCAGAGAAGTACTTTAAATAAACCAGTGAGAGAAGAAACTTTGCTGGCTTTGCTTGCCATCTTCCTCTCTTCCTCTTTTATTGTGTGTCATTACATCTGGCTGTATGTAATGTACATACATCATACAAATGTATTTTCCCCCTACTTCTACATCCCTGTATACTTTATTATATTTAAGAATTATTACCGTGAAATGTTATTAAAGAAAGTGCACAGTAAGTGTAGATGTTGCCCTCTGCTGGATTTCATAAGAAATTGTCCAGATTTCCATTGCCTTCCAAACAAGTTAGTGACATGGAAATGCATTCGAATACACAGAAATATAGTTAAAAACAACAACTGAGGATAAGAATTAGAAACACCACAAGCAGAAAATGTATCAAATTATCTTTTAATCATTCTACTTTACTTTTTCTGTAAACCTGATTTAAAAATATAACAAAAATTGAATGTGATTTTTCTGGATTCTGCATTTGTGACTGTGGCCAGATTGGCAAAATGTTTTAAAATGTAAAATTAATACTTTTGCAGACACTGAAGTATTTGGCTGTGGGATTCGGCAAAAACCTGAAAATAGTTTTTTTTCTATTTCAGGACTAAACGTAAACATATAAAACATGCACACAATTATAATGCAGCATTTCAGTGAAATTATCTCCAGTGTAATTATGTGTCAGCATTAATGCTGGCTAGTGGTGTGATTTGCTTGAGAAAATACTACTAATAAAAAATAAAGGTACTTTACATACTTGCAAAAATGTATTGTAAAATCTTCAGCTCACTCAGAATGGTGCTGGTCTGCCAACAGTTCAGTTGTGCCTAGTTGAACTGTGCCAAACACTAGCAAACAACAGGATGATAAGCTAAAAATAAACAGCACACTCACTCAAAAAAATAGTTCAGAGTCTGTATATGACAAATGGTACAGGTACAATGAAAATGTAAAGCCTTGATCATGTAAAATAATCATCTCAGAGAGCCGTCTCTTTGGATTCTGCCACCGCTGGTGCCGGATGGAAGGTTAGAATTTCAGTGAAGGTGAGTTCTGGGGTCAAAGAGGGAATAGAAGGAACTAGGTGACGAAATGAGCAAAAAAGGAACCGTATGTCTTAACTCTTCAGATAACCTTTCCCATACTCAGAGTAAAATACAAAAAAAAAAAATAACTAAGGATTGTATCTTCATTGTTTACCCAATGGATCCTCTGCAGTGATGGGTGCCGTCAGGTGTGTCAACGCTTGAAACACATCACAGTAATCCAAAAGTAATCCACTCCAATCAATCGATTAATGTCTTGTGAAGTGAAAAGCTGTCAATAAGGCATTTTAACTTTAAACTGTCACTTCTGGACAAAAGACAAATCCATAATATTCCATACAAGTTCAAAAAGTCCATCACCTGTTGTCCTCACATCAAAATCCATCAACATATTTGTTTACAACTGTTTTTGCTTGTAAACAGTGATTGATCTGTGCATATTTTTTTCCTGATTCAGATGACTTTTCACTGGAGAAAGCAATATTATGGACAGAGGACTAAAACAGTACAGAAGTTAAAAATGTCTTGATGGATTTGTTTTATACAAACACACAGCTTTTCACTTCACTTGATGTGAATTGATGGACTGGAGTCATGTGCATTACTTGTGGATTATTGTGATGTTTTTATCAGCTGTTTGAACTCTCATTCTGACGGCACCCATTCACTGCAGCAGATCCATTGTTGAGCAAGGGATGAAATGCTAAATTTGCTCCCAAATCTGTTCCAATGAGAAAACAAACTCATCTACATATTGGATGACCTGGGGTGAGTACAATTTTAACTACTGAACTAATGAGACATGTTATAACTGGTTGCCTATCCATTACACCATTTCGGTGAATTTAAAGTCACTCATATAAAGGTTTTAAGCTTATGTGTAGAACAACCCCAAACTTACTTTTCCATTGCTCCAATGACTGCTCAGCCTCATCCAGTGAATGGTCATACGGTGGGGCCTCTGTCTCCTCCTCTGGTTCACGAAAATCTGAGAAGAAAGGAAGAGCCAGTCCCTCTGCTGCTGTTATTCTACTTTCAGGGTCCAGGAGCAACATGCTTTCTAACACATGAATCGCTGAAAAGGAGATCAACACACAGTCAATGACAAACAATTATGTGACATTCATACTTGTTTTCATCAAATACATTCATGTAAGATGCTTGGATCAAGTAGTAATGTATTCCTTGGGAAACTAACTCATGAAAGTCATGTGTTGTCAAAAGTTGCTTTGAATAAATCATCTGCCAAATGCATACATGTAAATGAAGTTGATAAAAAGCTATGAACATTTTATGTACGTCATCAAGATTTTAGGTTAAAATTTTTATGAATATTAATAGTTTAACACAATGTTTTCACCTCTTTTCTTCACAAGTTCATTTAAATTAAATATTATTCACAAGTTCAACAAATATTCAATGTAATCTCAATTAATTTGATGTCATTAAATTGCATGCATTTTAAATGAAATATATAACATATGATAACAAAAATTTGAAAAATACACACTCATTCCCTTTTTGCATTGAGCAAGAGAGAAAACAATCTTACCTTGTGGGTTAACATATGGTAACAATGTCCGAAGATCTTTCTTTTTAAGTTTTGGTAACTTTGCTATGTAGTTTCTAGCCTAGAAAAAAAAATATCATGTGGTTTAGATTTTCACATCTCACAATATATCTGGGACCTATATAATAGGTCTGCAAACTAGTCGAAGTATGAAAATATGACTGAAACACACATCTTCAGACTGTAGTTTGGCTGTGAACTCTTTTGCGGGCGTCCCTGTAATCTTCATGATCTCCATCAGCTGATCCAGGTCTGGTGGAAAATGGTCAAGGATTCAAATATACCGGGGATGAGATTTAGGGAAATAGTCACCACATCAGAAATACAATATTCTCCTAAATTTGTGCATAAAATCCACAGCTTTCCTGCGAGGAAGGATACGGTCATTTCCTTTGAACAGTGGTTTCCCTAGCAGCATCTCTGCCATGATGCATCCGACTGACCAGATGTCCACTGATGGGAAACATTTAATCAAACACAAACATATCTCTGTATTATCATCAGTTTAAATAGCAATTGTGCGTTATTTCATTAATCCTGAATTTTCTATTGCCTTTATGAGAGCAATAAAATAGGCTAACACTGATCTTTATTTAGTATTAACATATGCTTTTAATCACAGTATGGATAGTGTTTCACAATACAGTACAGAGCAACCTCGCAAAAATGCATGCAACCAGTAAATTCTAATAAATAAATACATAAAGATATATATAAAGATTAGTGCATGCAACATGGAACTAACCAGTCTGTGTGTAATGCATCCAGCTAAGAATGACCTCAGGTGCTCTGTACCAACGTGTCACAACATAGCCCGTCATTTCACTGTCTGCTTGCCGAGCTAGACCAAAATCCAGGATCTGTAATATAAGTCACAAGGTTTTATCTTGACAAGAGGCACACAGCATGAATACGCAAATACCACTTCATGGTAAGATACCTTAAGCTCACACTCCTCATTTATTGCCAGATTGCCTGGTTTGAGATCCTGCAGGTTTTAACAGATGAAGTCAGAGGTTTTGCAGTGAGAAATACATGTGTGCATATGTATTTATGATTAAAACAACCTTACGCACCCTGTGAATGATTCCAGCAGCATGGATATACTGGGAACACAAAGAGATTTATGGCAATATATTTGAGAGAGCAAGTATTTATTACTACAATACTCACTTTGAGTCCTCTCAATATTTGGTAGACCAGATACTGGACCCTGTCCTTTTCTCTCCCTTTTGTGATAGTCTCTCCATTTTCATTAACTTTCCTAGATCTGTACCCATGAAAGGCATGACCAAGTAACTGTGCAAAGGATAGGGAGAATCAGATGATGACCATGCATCCAAGAATCACTATACACATCCAAAACAATCACAGCTAGACCAAATGGTCAAAGCACCTGTAAAATACTCACAAGTCATGGAATCTGTCAAGAGAAAGGTCTGCAGTGAAAACATCCATGAGCCCAATAACCTGTACGGGTTCAACCAGAGAAAGTGGTTATTAAATACAGCACAGCATGAAGCCTGCAAATCTGTTCAAATATGACAGGGCAGATGAGAAACCCTCATCATGGAGTGTCGATCTTTGGCGTCCTACATTATCATGCTTCATGTGTTTGAGCAGCCTGAGCTCCCGATAAGCTCTTTTGGCAAACAGGTCAGACTGGAAGGGACGATGGAGTTTCTTGATGGCCACCTTTGCCCCTGTCCTCCGGTCAAATGCATAGCTGAGGAGTAAATTACCAGTTGTAAATGCTACATGCATTTCAAACTAGAGTACAGAAATATAAATGTTATTGCCATTGAACTATCATATAGCTATTATGTAAACCAAAGTATTATCAATTTTAATGTTTCAAACAAACAAACAAAAAACTAAGAAGTAATCAAATCTTGACTAGTACATTTTTCAATGAAACTACTAACTATTATTTAGATACTAGAACTGATTCCAGTAGTGGCTAGTGTCTATTTAATCTATCCCACAAGTTAAAACTAGTGTTTACGACAACTAGAATAGACACTAGAAACTATTTTAACAGCTACAAGTAAAACTGTAATAGTTTCGAGCAACTGGAAAACATACTACAGAATTCATAAATTAATAAATATCTGAAACACATTCCCACAGAATTCAATGCCAATTAAATTAGTTACCAGTAAAAATGAAATTACTTGTCACTAACTAGGGTAGTGACTAGCGAAGGAATAAATACTATTATGTACATGAATTTTGAACTAAATATAGTAGAATTTAGGACAAAAGAAGCTATTGCAATGTCAAAAGAAACTAAGAGAAGTAGTAATGTGTTTTTTAAAGATACATATGTATATTTGTGTTTTTAAGTGATATACAGTGGGTACGGAAAGTATTCAGACCCCCTTAAATTTTTCACTCTTTGTTATATTGCAGCCATTAGCTAAAATCATTTAAGTAAATTTTTTTTCCTCAATGTACACACAGCACCTTATATTGACAGAAAAACACAGAATTGTGACATTTTTGCAGATTTATTAAAAAAAAAACTGAAATATCACATGGTCAAGTATTCAGACCCTTTGCTCAGTATGTAGTAGAAGCACCCTTTTGATTAATACAGCCACGAGTCTTTTTGGGAAAGATGCAACAAGTTTTTCACACCTGGATTTGGGGATCCTCTGCCATTCCTCCTTGCAGATCCTCTCCAGTTCTGTCAGGTTGGATGGTAAACGTTGGTGGACAGCCATTTTAAGGTCTCTCCAGAGATGCTCAATTGGGTTTAAGTCAGGGCTCTGGCTGGCCATTCAAGAACAGTCACAGAGCTGTTGTGAAACCACTCCTTTGTTATTTTAGCTGTGTCCTTAGGGTCATTGTCTTGTTGGAAGGAAAACCCTCGGCCCAGTCTGAGGTCCTGATCACTCTGGAGAAGGTTTCCGTCCAGGATATCCCTGTACTTGACCACATTCATCTTTCCCTCGATTGCAAACAGTCGTCCTGTCCCTGCAGCTGAAAAAAACACCCACAACAGCATGATGCTGCCAGCACCATGCTTCACTGTTGGGACTGTATTGACAGGTGATGAGCAGTGCCTGGTTTTTCCACACATACCGCTTAGAATTAAGACCAAAAAGTTATATCTTGTGCTCATCAGACCAGAGAATCTTATTTCTCACCATCTTGGAGTCCTTCAGGTGTTTTTTTTTTTAGCAAACTCCATGCGGGCTTCATGTGTCTTGCACTGAGGAGAGGCTTTCCGTCGGGCCACTCTGCCATAAAACCCAGACTGGTGAAGGGCTGCAGTGATGGTTAACTTTCTACAACTTTCTCCCATCTCCATCTCTGGAGCTCAGCCACAGTGATCTTGGGGTTCTTCTTTACCTCTCTCACCAAGGCCTTTCTCCCCCGATAGCTCAGTTTGGCCGGACGGCCTGCTCTAGGAAGGGTTCTGGTCGTCCCAAACATCTGCCATTTAAGGATTATGGAGGCCACTGTGCTCTTAGGAACCTTAAGTGCAGGATACATTTTTTTGTAACCTTGGCCAGATATGTGCCTTGCCACAATTCTGTCTCTGAAATCTTCAGGCAGTTCCTTTGACCTCATAAATCTCATTTGCTCTGACATGCACTGTGAGCTGTAAGGTCTTATATAAACAGGTGTGTGGCTTTCCTAATCACGTCCAATCAGTATAATCAAACACAGCATGACTCAAATGAAGGTGTAGAACCATCACAAGGATGATCAGAAGAAATGGACAGCACTGAGTTAAATATATGAGTGTCACAGCACATGAATACTTAGGACCATGTGATTTTTCCGTTTTTCTTTTTTAATAAATCTGCAAAAACTGTCAACAATTCGGTGTTGTTCTGTCAATATGGGGGTGCTGGTGTGTACTTATGAGGGAAAAATTTTATTAATGATTTTAGCAAATGGCTGCAATAAAACAAAGAGTGGAAAATTTAAGGGGGTCTGAATACTTTCCGTACCCACTGTATTTTAATCTAAATGAAGGATTGGTCTGAGGACGAGTGGTTTTAGTGATAGTAAATGGTAATAGCCTATAATTTCATAGTTAAAGGTGCAGTGTATAATATTTAGGAGGATCTATTGACAGAAATGAAATATAATATACATAACTATGTTTTCAGAGGTGTATAAAGCCCTTACACAATGAACCGTTATGTTTTTATTAACTTAGAATGAGCAATTTATATCTACATACACCACGGGTCCCCTCATAGACGTAAAAAAAAGATGGAAGACGCATTCTCCTATTTTCCACTATAGAAAAGTGAAGCCAAAGGATCTCAGTATGGCTGCTGCCATCTTGAGTAAATGACGTCATTTGGAGCCCGAGTCTGCGCAGTAGAGATTCGTTTGGAGTCTGCGCAGTAGTGTCGTGAGGTAGAGCTGCGGTATCAAACTCCCGCCCAAACTCCCACAGACCCAATCAACCATAACGACACGCCCCGTTTTCATAGCATCAAATTACTAGCTAAAATCAAACCTATCACAAAAACGAACAATTGAACATATATCAGCGTGGAAACAACAACCTTTAATGACCAAAACTATCTTTTGGAAAATTGTATTGGAAGTGTAATTAATTTTTTAATTTTGACTCAAGTCCCATTCATTTAAATGGCGAGGGCGGAGTTTATGACCTGTACTGCAGCCAGCCACCAGGGGGAGATCAAAGAGCCTGCAGCTTCACTTTTCAGGACGTGTGAGGCACACCAGGTCCCCTTACATGGGCCCTGTCCCAAATGGCACCCTAAACCCCAGCGGTCTTCCTCTGAGTTCCTCTGAGACGTAATGCCGCTTTGACTGTCGGGTAGAAGTCTGCTGCGGAGCTCGCCCCAGTGCGGGCTCGGCAGAAGTGCGGATCGAGGGCGCATAACGGCCGCAAGAGGTGGCGCTCGCGAGCACCCTTCTGAATGTTAAAATGACGAATGGGACACCCTACGGTCTCGTGGACTTAACAGACACGCGCACACGGCGGCCATTGTAAGTCTGTAAGACCGCAAGTGCACATGAAGTGTTCCATTTGGGACAGGGCCTTGGAAGTCGTAAAGGACCAACAGAGCACGTTTCGTTACTATGTTCTTGCGAATAAAACACTGACACAATGATGAACAAGTAACAATAATATTCGCAATAACATATTGTTTTATTGAATAATTAAGTAAATATAATTCCTTAATTTACCTTTGTAAAGAAACCTCATTGCTGGCTACCAGTGACAGCGCTAAACCGGGGCTAGGGGGGGCTATAGCCCCGTCAGAATTTTGAATAGCCCCGGTTTAGCCCCGGTTTACTCTGACGTCATCAATATCATTTATTTTCTTAGAACCCCCACATATTGGTTTAGCCACCCCTTAGCACCGGTAGAGAAAAATTCTGGCGCCGTGCATGCTGGCTTACTCTCTGCTGTCTCCAACACTACGACATCTTAAGGCTGATTTATACTTCTGCGTCGGACCTACGCCGTAGCCTTTACGCCGTAGGCTATGTGTCAGTTTTCATTTATACTTCTGCGTCGTTGTCTGCGCCAACGTGCAGTACACATGCAAACCGCTAGTCCGCAGTGTCCACGGGCATGTTGCTGGTGTAACCCGCAGTACCACGGCAAAAGCCGAAGAAGAAGCGGCTCGTAGGAGAAGCTATCAAATCATTAAATCATTATTTAAACCTACAAAAAGGAGACAACAACGGAACAGGAGATGATGGCATTCTTTCAATCTGCACAAGGACTTGTACCATGGCAGATCAACATTGTTTGTTGCGGACAACTACTGATGTATAATGCTATGTAGTATAATAAATGATAAGACACTCGTTCTTTGCTTTGTTTTATTTTATATAAGAAGGTGTAACATTAAAATATATTAAAGTGCACATAAACACACACAAAACTCAAGTACATATGGAGGGAGGGGTTCTTGCAGACCAATCACAGTGCTTGCGGTCTGCGTAGAATTGATGCGCTGTTAGATTTTTGGAGAGGTGCAGGTCAGGCTGCGGCGTATGGGTGAGCGTCTATGCGTAAGCTACGGCGTAGGTTCGACGCAGAAGTCATAAATGGGCTTAGTCATGTATCGGGGGGGGGGGGGGGGGGCGGGGCGGGGGGGGGGCCCGCATATAGCTCTCTGGTGGGGTGAGCCGTAGACATAATAAATACAACTAAGTGAACCGAACATGTCACCTTACGGGCACCGTACGCTACAATTTACACACTGCACCTTTAAGTTGTGGGACTTGTCTTAATAGTGATATTCCTCTGGGATATTCCTCTGGGCCTTTTAAATCAAATATGGAAAGGTGAGGACATGCAATAAACCAGCATCACCTGACCACAGTATTCGTCAACAGCTGCCATCTTATAATTATTAACCTCATAATAATGCAACGAGCTGTACACAACGTAGTTTTGCAGGCACTGGATTTCTCATTTGGAACTCTCATTTTCTGTCTTTGTTTATCTTGAATATCTTCAAGTGAGAAAACATACGCAGGCTACTCTCAAACATACCGTACAACTGAATATCTCAAGCCACTTCTGGGCATCTTAATCATAAAGTAATGTTTCACTTGTGCTTGACTACCTCCTTACACATCATTTGTTTTGAATAGAAGCCAGATACATGGATCTGCTACAGTGACAATGCATTACGTGTTTTTCAAATGTAAAGCACGATTCTTTCCAGGAAGTACAGAAAATGAGAGTTACACTCACCATACTGTACCATATGCCCCCGTCCCCACCTGTTTCATATCTCTGTATCTCTCCGGAACCTCCCAACAGGTTTTATTCACCTCCTGACGATAATAGCCAGGTCTTGATCGGCCTGACATATTGGTGAAAAATATGTGCTACCTCGAGACCCGCAGCTGTGATTTCCAGGTTAACCTGAACACTGATAATAGAAATCTACCTGTGCGTGCCCGCGCAACCGCTCCCTCTCCGGCGTGGCAGTGTGTATGGCAAGCTGTTTTAACATAAAGCTATTGTGTAAACCAAATACCTATTTTAATGTTACTATACTTTAAAAATACATGAGTAAGTAACCAAATAGCGACCAGTATATTTCCCAGGGTCACTAACTACTCTATATAACTATGATTCAAGTAGAGACTAGTATTCAGTCTATCCCAGAAAATGGTGTATTATGCATGCCAGGTCAGTAGTTGCTGATGTCACTTTGTAAAGAAACGCTACATGCTTGCGCAAATTTGCACATAGACTGACAGTATCGTTTTCAAAAACTTGCACTTTGAAACCTGCTTTCAAATGTTTGCATTTTCAGGCCTCCAAAACGCTGTTGTCGTGTAAATGAACAACCAAAACGTATAAAAAGTTTTTAGTTGAAAACGCTGCTGTGTAAACACCCTCTCAGAATTAACAGCTGATATCTGAACACAGATTCCCATAGAATTCAATGGCAAATAAATTTGTTAAAATAAAAATGAGATAATTACTTGTCATTATTGGGATAGTGCCTAGTAGTAAAGTAATATTACAATTATGTAATACTACATTCTGGATGCTAACAGAATAAGTACTTAGAATTCAAATTTAAGTTAGTAACAAAATTGAAAATGTCATCTAATCTTTATTAAATTACTTACTAGTAATTAAAAAAGTATTCGTGCCATAAAATATATACCAGTTGGTTTAATGGAATAAATGTCAAAACAGCTTTCCATACATGAGCTGCATCACTGAGACAAAATAACCAAGAACATGATCTTTCTTCAGTTAATTTGAGAACTGGTGCATGTTTGTTCTTCCACAGCCTTGAAAAACAAAAACGAGGGCTTTGGGAGTCCAATGCATTTTGGTCTTTTGCAATATGAACAAAGAAGAATGCTTGTTTCCCGCTATATGCAATAGATTACAGGGAGATTTTTTTTTGTCTGCAAGTACTTGGCACTGTTGAAATCTGCCTTAAAATATTTAGGTGCACATCTGAACCTGTGTTAACATGTTACCTAAGTACTGGGCCCGAGGCACAGACATTCCTTCCTAAATGAAAACAATGGAAGCCGCTTCCCCACACACACTCTCACTGAAAAGGTCCCAAATGTCTTTTACAGAAATAATCCTGGTTTACAAAATTAGAACACATGCTATTTGTTATGTTTATTAAATAAGTACTTTATCTTAGAAATATTGCATATTCATCAGGGAAGTTCATAAAAATTCTGTTAATTATATTTTGAACGAAATCAAAATGGCATTTCAGGAATAGACACAAAGCATATGAAAATACAGTACTACCTCTGTTGGCTCCAAAATTAATATGTAAAATGTACACTTCTGATGAGTTATGCATTTTCAAATTACAATTTAAAAATGAATTAGGTGAAGACGTGTGGTAAGGAAACTTAAAGTACTTAAGTGAAAATTTTATTAAATGTTGTTGTTGAATAATAAGACTATTCCAGCTACAAATGAATTGTGTTAAATCAGCGCTACATACATGTATAACTACATGATTTAAAGTGAGACCCTTTAGGAAAACGATTACATATGTTTGTGCATTTGAGCTTGGAGCTTGGTTGATCAATGGCTTGTGCGTTTCACTTCAAATCCAAAGTCATTTTATATAAAGGCATAACTTCTATCTTTCAGACTCAGACCTGTCATGGTTAGACTGGGGGTCTAAATCATCATTTGTAACCAGTCAAATATACAGAGATAAATGTGCTGAATTTTCATTTAGCCCCCTACACATTATCTTACTCCATGTTTTGAACTGGTGGACAGGAGTTTAATGCCTAATTTAATACCTTCACTGACACCTCACTAGCTTCTGCAGGATTATTCTGCTTAAATTAGCAGGTTAGTTGTCATGAAGGTTTTATGATGATCAGGTGACACAGATCTCATTGGCCCACATGGGGGGCTTGCTGTCATATGGGACAAGTACTCGAGCCTCTGCTCCAGAAGTATTCCCTTCTTCTCCGGTCTCATCTCTTTCTCCAGAATCCGCCGCTCCTCCTCTTCCCACCCAGCCTGGCTTTTCAAGACCTTCCTGCACAGAGAACGGCTTTTCCAACACTTCAGAACTCTCTGGACTATGATTTAGAAGACGAAAAGCTAAGTGCAGATTTTTTAAGACTTTATGGAATTTAAGGCCATACAAGCACATAAAACGAGAAATTATAAAGATCGCAAATTAAAAACATTAACTATTAAGAGACATCATAACATTTATAACATCTTTTCCATAGTAACATAACTATTCAAATTAAATTTTTTTTTTAAATAAGTCTCTTAGTAATATTGTGAAACATTATAACAATTTAAAACAAATGTTTTCCATTTTTATATATTTTAAAACGCAATTTTCAGCAGTCATTACTCCAGTCTTCAGTTTCACATGATCGTTTTATTCAAATATGCTGAACTCTAATTTTCAGAAAAGTTGTGCTGCTAAATATTTTTGTAAAAACTGTGGTACATTTTTTTTTCTTTTTCTTTGATGAACAGAAATATAAAATAACAGCATTTATTTCAAACAGAATTGTTTATAACAATGTACAATTCTTCAACTGTCACTTTTGATCAATTGAATTTCCTAACTGAATAAAAGCATTAATTTGAGTGAAAAAAAAAAAATCTGTGTCTCTTAGTAAAGAGTAAAACGAACACAAAGCTTGTAAGGGCCCCACCTCTGAGAAGTCACCATTTTCAGCTGCCTCTACTGCATTCTGGGCGATGTAGTTTCTGAGTACCACATATGGGTTGTTGTTGTTCATCACACGTACTCTCTCCTCCTGCAGTTCTTTCACATCAAGCCCTGATTCACACTCACAAGCAAGCCGCTGCCTTGGGAATTGGATAGACAATATATGCAAAAGTACATTGTAGTAGGGAAAAAAAATGAATTAATTTACACATACTTCGTCAAGTCCTCTTCAGGTCTTTTTGATTTAAAAATCAATGTTTTACAATATATTTTTCACCGTCAACAGGAAATGAATGCATCAGATCAAAAGAATTCAAAGATTCCTTTCTGTACCTGTATTTTTTGATCCAGCGGGACCAGTCTTCAGTCTGTTTGGCCCTTAGTTGTTCTACAGTGGTGTCCATCAGCTCCTTCAATCTTGAGAGCCTTTCCAGCTGCCGGGCGACTGTCTTCCTGTCCGAAATCATCTGGAACAGTGCAGGGTTACTCTGAGCCATGGACAGCAGCATTGCAAGTTCACTATATTGAAGGAAAGAAAACATCAATGAACAGAAATATGAAAATAAAGATATTTAACTATTTATTTTTCCATTTTAAACCATATTATTTTTAGTTAGTGTTCTTTTATAGATATTTTCTATAAAACTATTATAGATATTTTCAAATTCACCTTTATTTTTATATGTGCTTTTGTCACTTAGTGGTTTAGTTTTTATTCTTTTAAAATATTTTTTTCTTTTTTATTTCAGTTAGTTGTCAGGGTCACATTAAATATTTAAGTTAAGTTAAATATTTAATTATTTTTTTATTTTTGAACTTTTTGCTCTGAACAACAGTCCAAAAATCTATTCCCATCTTAAAGTAGATAATGAGAACAGTGTGACATTTTGTCTTTAGTTGGTAAATTGAAATTTTTTTAAGAGCTAGAGGAACTAGTTCAGTTGGGCTTACTACATAGTAAACCAAGCAGAACTTTGATCATTATACACCATTAATACATTTTACACTATTTATGGTAAAAATGTCAAAATATATACACTACTATCACAGTTTGGGGTAAGTTATTTTTATTTAAACAAAATTAATACTTTTTTTCAGCAAGGATGAATTAAACTGATCAAAAGTGACCGTAAAGACAAAACTGTTTTCAACATTGATAATCATAATAAATGTTTCTTGAGCACCAATTCAGCATATCAGAAGGATTTCTGAAGGATCACATGACACTGAAGACTGGAGTAATTGCTACTGAAAATTCAGCTTTGCCATCACAGGAATAAATTACATTCTATATTAAAATAGAAAAAAAGTTATTTTACATTGTAATCCATTTCACATATAACGTTTTATATATATTATATATATTTGTATTTTTTATCAAAATAAATGCAGCCTTGGTGAGCATAAGAGCATAATCTGTTTTAAAAACATTTACAATTCTTTCTTCTGACCACAAACTTTTGAATGGTAGTGTACATGAGAATATACCCTGAGGTGTTACCGTGGATCCATGGTAGGTCTGTTTGCAGCTTTGAGCTCCTCTAGAGAGGCACACTGCTGCAGGAGAAGCTCTGTGGCTTGTTTTATAGCCTCACTTTCATCTTCCCCCTCCTGCTGTGTTGGGCAGGAAATCTGACTCAAGCTACGGAAAGTGTTGCTGAAATCCGCACCTAAGAGGAGGAAAAGGAAGAGAGATAGAACAAAATGATCCCCCTTTTCTAATATATTTGACACATCAAGACATTTCACAGAACCATGAATAACACAATTGCTCCAGGATGATCGTTCTTCATACTATCTTCATACCCGTGTTATGCATAGTCTGCATAAGTTCTGTGATGAGTATCTCGTCCTCTGGTTCTTCCTTCCTCAGCAGACCCAGTTTCTTCCTCATGTTGCTCAGATAGAAGTCATTGTATAGAGGCAGGTACTCATCCAGCACTTGTTTGGCGCGGTCCGGTGGTAGATCAGGTACCAGGGCTTCAGCGAGCCGAGCTAAATTCCAGCGGCAGATGGCCGGCTGGGCTTGGTAAGAATACCGGCCTGAAGTATCGGAAGCATTACAGATGAAGTCTGGGTCAAAACTAGAAAGAAAAAACAAGGAAATGAATGTTCATGAATGATTGCTCATTAATGCAAATTATTGCTGAACAGTCGGAATAACGTTTGAGGTTTATATCAGACTTTACCGGTCCATGAAGCCAAAAGGCCCATAGTCCAAAGTCAGGCCCAGGATGCTCATGTTATCAGTATTGAGGACTCCATGACAGAAACCCACACACTGCCACTGAGCCACCAGCCTCGCTGTTCGTAAGGTCACCTAGTAATAAAAGTGCATATTCAAGTACATATAGAAAAGCACAATAAAGATGGAAAGTTATATCTGATATTGAATGATTTATCTAAAATATTACTAATCTAAATGTAGACACACATCTGTTCCCATTATTTTCCTGTCAAAGCTTGAACTGCCATTATAAAATAAACAAACAAATAAATAAATATTTTAGTAAAGAATAGAATAAGAATTAAAATGAAATATTGTGTTAGTATTTATTCTCATAAGTAAATCACAAATCAATTTAAATGTACAATAGTTCTATTTAAAGAAAATATAATTTTGTATTTATTAGCTAATTGAATCACTGCTCAGTGATAACATGCTCTAATATAGTCTCAGTGGATAAGAAGCTAAATCTGATGATGGTAGCCTGCCAAAGTCACTCAGGTAAATAAGGTCACTGGGGATAAGATGATGATTGCATGAGACCAACAAACAACTGCTGGAACTAAAAAAAAATGGTCTGGAGTTTAAATGGATCAATACCAAAACCACTGCACTGGTATTATTAAAAGCAATAAATAGACCTCAGTCTACCTCTCTGAAGAAAGCAGTATTCCTCTCAATGCGGTCTGAGTGATTCTGATGGATCTCTGGGTAGAAGCTCTCTATGACATAATCCAGCATCTGGGTTCTGATCTCATCGTGGCCATAGCTGGGACCTTGACGGCCAGTGAACTCATCAGCTCGTTTGAAGATCTCAAATGATCCAAACCTACATCAAGAATCAGGTCAACATCTTAACTTCTAGAACGATGACAGCTAGACCTAAAAGACCTTTACAAGTGACACTATTTCATTTATAGATATAAAAACGGATGTGCTGTAAATCAATGTCAAAAAGAGATAGTTGAGATAGTGTTGTTATTGTTAGCTAAATCTATTTTTTTTAATCAGTAACTTAAATTAAAAAAAAACGAATATTTGTTTTAAATGAGAATATTTTCCTTGAATACTAACTAAAATAAAATAAGTTCAAGAACTAAAATTAACAAAAATAAAATAAAATAAAGCTAAATAGAATGAAAAATGAAGATGAAGAAAGCACAAAAAAAAAAAAACCAAACTAAAAAAAAAAAAACTACAAAAGATTACCTAATAAAGCTGGGAGCAATGCGCAAGACCACAGAGCATCTTTCCATGCGTGGATTGCCATCGTAGAAGACATCCCTCATGACTCGTGAATCTGATGTCACTACTGACCCAGCTCTCGTTGTTGGGACTCCCAAGCCAAAAACTGCCTCGCTGCACAGGAACTCGCGTATGCTGGAGCGCAAAACCTTTCGCCCATCTGCCTGTCTAAAAAAAAAAACAAAGGACAAAAACTGGACTAAGATCTTAAGGAAAGAAAAGTAAAGTGGAACTGGCATCTCCAGAATGATAATTTCAAATGTGAACAGTCAATGAGAATATCACAACATGATGTGGCACACAAAATGTTGACAAAGCAGCAGTGAAAATGCAGTAGCAGGCCTACCTAGAGTACGGTGTCAGTCCAGCACCCTTCACCTGAATCTCCCAGCGTCCAGTGGGATTCTCAAGCAGTAATTCAGGGCTCTGATGCACTGGGGCTTTCACTTCTCCCAGATAACATGCAGCTCCATCCCCAAGCTGTCCTGCAAACTGTCCAAACTGGTGCCCGCAGTAGCAATGGGCAGCAGGCTCTGATCCTGGCATCACTTTAGATCCACTGAGATACTCTGGGCCCAGTGGATCCTTCAGAACCTCATCAGCATCAAGACCCAGCAGTGCCAGAGCTGGACCTGAAACTGCCACAAACTCTGGGTTCTTCAGAGGGGTGGGTTGGACTCTAGAGAAGCAGGCCCCCCGGACCTGTCGGATCCCTGGTTCGGTGGACGGGTCCAGTGGAAGTTTTTTAAGAACAACATTGTCAAACTCCAGTCGCTCAAGGCAAGAGCGGCTCGTGTTTACGCCCATGTCTTCCATCCCCGCGTGTGATAGCGATCTACGTAAAATAACACCGGAACATGAGATATAAAGCCGCGTTAAACGTGCTCCAGCAGAAGCCATTCACATCGTACTGATGTCTAACAAAACTTGTTAGTTAAGGAAGCTAGGGAAAAAGTGACAGTCATCCTTACTGTGGTGAAACGTGAATATATGGGAAGCCGAACAACTCAAATGTGGGACGAAACGGCGCGGTATTCAAGTGTTCGCGCAGCGCGAACATTGCTCTTCTTCTTCTTCTTCATGTTTTATGGAGGGGGCATCCAAAGTTAAGGTGCATTACCGCCATCTACTGTGTGAACATTACTCTCCGCAGAAGTTCGTGTTTTTTTCCTGCACATAACATAATGAGTTATTACATTTATTTTGCTTGTTATCTTTCATATTACTACATTAGCTACTTTGAAGCACGTATAGCCTATATTTAGTAGTCACATTCACAGCAGAAACTTCCATTATCCTCTTAGAATTCAAATATTTTATGGTTTCGTTCATCAAGGCATATTTGAGTAAATTTTACATTTAAGGATATTTGTGTAACTGTAGCATATGATTATGCTTGGAAAAAAAAGAGTAAAATGTACTGATACTTTTCTGTCAGGACATACATTTTCCCTTATGGAAATACGGAAATTAACAGTGGTTTTACTATAGTAAAAGTGCAGTAACTGTTTAAACTGTAAGATTGATTGTAATTTTTTTTAACCCACAGTTTAACTACAAATGTATGGTTAAAAGGTTAGTGTAATAAAATCATGGATCATTTTAATGTGTTTTCCGATAAACCTAAAACACAATGCAGTGCACAATTCAAAATACATCATATTGAATTTACATACACTGTCCCTAATTTTTAAAGAGTTTTTTTAATTAATTAAAATTTATTTAATTTGGAGTGTAGAGAAAAGCCTTACAAACCGTATCCATTATATAAAATTGCAATGTTAAAGTTAAATAACAATGTTCCCTTTACTAGAGAGAACAAAAAAAGGCTATTTAATAATAGTTCAAATTTAAAATGGGCAATATTGTGCTGAATGTAGAACTTGACGACGACAACAATAATAACTAAGTACAAAATAAAAAAAACATATATACTAGAAGCTGGGTGTGCTCCTCAAAAGGATTATGGTATTGTACATTTATTAAAGTCTTATGTTTTATATTTGCAGTTTTTCAAAGTACAACTGTTTACATGTAGTAGAAAGGTAAGCAAAAGAAATGTAATAACTTAATACTGATCTTCATTATATGTGCAGGAAAAGAACTTCTGCGGAGAGTAATGTTCACACAGTAGGTGGCGGTAATGCACCTTAACGTTGGATGCCACCCTCCTTAAAACATGAAGAAGAAGAAGAAGAAGAAGAGTAATGTTCGCGCCGCGCTGTCAGCTCGGTGGCGCTAGTAAACACGTCCTCTCTGCGCTGTCGAGTCGGTCGCGAACACTTGAATACCGCGCCGTTTCGTCCCACATTTGAGTTGTTCGGCTTCCCATATGAATAGGTTATTGTGATAGGCTGTTCTGTGTCGGGGTCCAGGGTTGCTAGGCAACGGGGGCGGGGCCAGTGTGTGCAGCCTGCCGATTATGATAGAGCTAGAATGTTCTCTGAGTGTGCATGTTAATAAAAAGTTAAGACTGAGTTCATCGAGTGGTCTGCTCCGTGTATCATGACACTTACGTAACTGCGAAGAGAGCCAAGATGTTCTCAAACGTCCACGGAAATCTGGTCCGTCGTTGTTTTTGTTCCCCCTAGAAACAAACACATAGGATTAGAACATTTACTCATCCGCACTGAAAAGTGAAAATTACAGCATTTAGCTTTGACTTTATTTATAATATAGAATGGCCATGTAGATGTCATGTAAATAAATTTGCAAACCATGCTTCTGAATTTGGGGGGGTATGAATCAAATAATTATCCAAATTACTGGTGATGTGTAGCTGTGAAAAAATACGTCGTTATCATACAGTAACCTTCAATAACTGTTGATACTGGAAGTCTGAACAAAAATATTTCATACCTGGAAGACTTGGGAATTGTAATCTCATTGCTGTTTTCATGTTTACTAATGTTTGTTCATGTAATGTATTCCCAAACCCCTTAAATAATTACTTGGAATCTCAACAACGCATTCACACGTTTACTGTTCTCTCTGACACACTGACATGCAGGCAAAACAAATATTTCTATTTTTAGTGTTCAAGAGTTAAAATTATTTTTATTTGACATTTTCATGATTTAATTATTAGCTTTTTATCAACCACAAACCCACTACAATTCTTACATTAAGCCTAAACTGGGTAAACCTTGTGTAATGTTTAATGGATTTTAAGAAGTTGATTTCAAATAATGGACTATATTTTCTTTCTCTTTACTTTTTTATATCAATATGGTACATTTAGTGATAAGTTTAAAACAAGTTAGATGAAATGTAATCTAAAAAGTAGTCAGAATACCTTACCTAAAATGAGTAAACTAGATTCCCTTACTAACTACAATTTTCATCATGTAATCTGTAGTCAGTAACGGAGTATAATTTGTAAGTAATCTACCTAGTACTGTATGTGTGTGTGTGTCTATATATATATATATAGACACACACAAACACACACACATATGCATGTACACTATATAAAGTACTTACTGTACAAGCTTAAGAGCTGAAGATACGAAAAGACAAATATAACATGTTGGAAAATTTATTTAAGAATATAAGATATATGAGATATATTTGAGCATTAACTATTTGGTTTCATGAAAATGGAAAAAAAAAATGATAGCACTAACAAAAGAAGTGGGGCCGTTTATTCCCCTTTTCCACAGTTAACAATGGTTAGAAAAAAAGGAAATTGGAGCAGTAAAGCTGAAGGATGTACAAAGACATGTATCAAATACCTTTGACCATGGCATTTCTCACCCAAAAAGTGCAGCAGATCTAGATGATCAAAAAGTAAAACTGCATGACGTTAACAGGAAGACAGTTTTAGTTTTCAGGAAGACAGCGACATTCAAGACAAATGTTACAGAAGGAGAACTAGACTACTGGGTCAGTGGATCAGTAGATTTTTTAAAAATATATTGTTTTAAATTAATCAGTTAGTCAACCAGTTTAATTAGTTTGCAACCACCTTGCACCATATTTACGATAACATTTAAATACAGGGACCGGTGTTATGCAAATAGAAATACTCATTAAGCACCAGGGCACTGACAAATATCTCAGAATGCTAATATATATTTTAAATCATTACAATATGTTGTAAAAACTTCAATTAAATAATCCCAACAAACCATCTACACAAGAAATCATGGAGATACATCCATATAGTCATTTCCTTCTCCAGCATACCTGTAAATGCACATGGCATGCATGCAAAGCTTTAGTCACATCTTAATTTGAGCCCACTATAGTTCAAAACTATAGAGCAATTTCCATTCAGCATCTAACCATTTAAAAGAACAACAGATGGCATTAGCATTCCCCACCTCACTCAAGTGTCATGTGCGTCAAATGTGCCTGTGACCTAGACGCCACGTTTAAAATAGATTTTCAGTCACCCTATAAGACATTGTATAAAGCTACATGGAAAAACAAAGTCAACATGTGAACCAGCAATTCCAGTTGTATAAGACTTTGCATTTATTCATTTGGCAGACAAATGAATAAATGTAAACGTAAGCACACAAACAGCAGAAACACCTTTCCTACATCCATCCATATAAAGCATGATTCCCAAATTGTGCCCTGATGGCCCATCCTAGTGATGTCTTTTCTGTTATAAGCATTTTCTTGTCAGCTTTACTTTTTTTAATAGTTCTCTACACTTACTCTTGGTTTCTTGCATTTGGTTATTCTACACTTATAGTTTCAAGTAATTTTGATGTTTTCATGTGACTCATGACTTTTGAGTTAGTGGTGACTTATGAAGAATATCATGATGAATGTATAAAAAAAGTCTTATTTCATTCTCTGTGTTAGAGTAATATCATACTGTAAGCATTAACATTAAGTTGTTTCCAATTTAGTGAAATTAACCTTTAGGCAACTCCGCTTCTATGAACAGTAGCAAAAGACAGTAATGAAAATACTTAAATTCGGGGGAACAGACGTTTGTTTCTTAAAAATTGATTGGATCTCTCCTCTTACAACAAAATATTGCATAAACACAATGCAGCTTGTCTAATTACATAATTCTCTAATTTCTAGAAACCATTCCATTCCATCAGCAAGAACAAAATTATGAAACTGTGTGAGTGAAACAGTGGACTCCAGATTTAATAGTACCATTTATTATGACCATATGGAGTGAGAGCAAAACACCCTGACCCGTCTCTGTTCCTTTTAGCCCTTTCCGGGTCATGTAGTAGGAGGCACTTAACAGGCAGCCTGGGCAAAATTTATGTTGGGCTTATCAGGTAACTTGAAAAACTAAGCAACCATGCTTCCCCACATAGAGTGAAGATTACTGGATGTGACTTGAAGCTCTTAAACACAGTGCGGGGTTGTTTCAGTTTCACTCATTTTAAGCCTTTTTGTTAGAAACATACAAATTCAATCAATGAAACCACAAATACTTTGGTCATAATAATTTTCCCAATGTGCATTACATGTATTTATCAAGTCATACTTTCAATAAAATCTAGAGTTATGCTTTTCTTCACAAATGGTCCTATTGCGCAATTCAGGTTTTAAAAAAGAATTCCGGGATACTGTTCCATTAATAAAATAAAATGCCTTTACCAATCATTCTTAATGAACTACAGATTACGGTAGGTCGCAGATTAACAGTACTGGACTGCTGAAACAGTACCACCTGCTGGGAAACAAAATGCATCAACCACTTGCAGGAGTCAACCAACAGAATAAATCACAGCCAAAAAAACAAACAAAAAAACTTCAGTTCAAGTTGAATGATAATGTGGAAAATCCCGCTGCAGCTAATTTCCTCGTAAGTCATACTTTAAGAATGAGGAAAAGGGGAAAGAAAGCACGGTCCGATTTCTTTGGCAGTACAGCTCTGCGTCCACAAGTACACAGAGCAGATGGACAGAGAGTTGAGGAGGTAGAGAGCTAGTCAAAAGCTTCCACCCCATTGTTTATTTCATATGGGATGGAGAGGATGTTTGCCTCTAATCTTCCCCTTTACCCAACCACCATCCTGTAGTTAAGGCTATTGGTGTTCAGTGTCTGCGCCAATAAAAGAAGGGTCAAACGGAAGGTTTTTGTATATTTTCAAGCAATGATTGGACTGTCGGAAAGGAGAGTAACGCCCTCCCCACGCCCTTGCTGGCACGGAAGCAGGCATAACCCAGAAGCCCCCACATGGCTCCCTTCAACACGTTGCGTACTACCCAGGCAAAGCGAGATGGTGGAGCCACGCTAAGAGAAAAAGAAAAAGATTTTTGTCATGATACTTTACTGTACTATTAGATACCAAAGTACATGCAACTGTGTCAGTACGTACCTCATGATCTCATGAATATTGAGCTCTTTATCCCAGTTCCTCTCAATTCCAGGAACATGACCCATCCCGACCACTCCAACCACCACAGCAGGCACTTCTGAGGAAAAAAAAAAAAAAAAGAGCATATGAACGAGAGGTTTCATGTAACAACAAGTAACATGGCTCCAAATATGTTCCTTGCTTGAATGAAGCACTGGCAGTTTTATTTTAGCATTATTTATATACTATTATCCTATATATTTATTATTTTGAATTAGCCTTTATTTTAATATTTTAGTTTGCTTTTTAATTTGAGTAATTTTGTAATAAGCTTTTGTATAATTTACTCATCCTTATGTCTTTCCAAACATGTATGACTTACTTTCTTCTGTGGAACATAAAAGATGATATGGTGGTAACCAAACATGGACAAAAATACAATGGAAGTCAATAGGAACCGAAACGGTTTGGTTACCAACATTCTTCAAAACAAAATTGAGAAGAATGCAAGAAAAACAGTCATACAGATTTGGAAAAACACGAGGATGAGTAAATGACAGAATTTTCATTTTTGGATGAACTATCCTTTTAACAATAACAACACTAAGTATACCAGAATATGTATTTTTAAATTCAAGATATTTTTCTAAATCAAATTAGTATCATTAGCACGGCATGCAGTACTCACTCTCAGCATTAGGAGGCGCCTCCACACAGCGCGCTGCTTGTCTAAGTGTGTGTGTGAGGTAGATGTCTCGTTCTGCAACAATAGTGCGGTGGAGGGCTGGAAACTCGCCGATCATCTCCGACATGGTCTGCTCCAGAAGATCCTTTTGTTTGCACTTCTCTACATCCTCCTTGCTGATAAGAACAAAAATACACATCAAAATCAGATTCATGTAAATTTCAACCAAACAAGAGCATGTCCAGGCTATATTTCATCCACAATAAGAAAAAGTTTTGCTTAAACAAAATGAAGCCAAAATTTAGGACCATTATTTTAACATCAGTAATTAATTGTCATTAAAATAACGGTCCTAAGTCAAGGCTTCATTAAGCTTGTTGGAATTTCGTGCTTAATTTAAGCTTGAAACCTCACCCCCCCTCAATTCTCATTAATGTAATGCAAAAAAAAACAAAACATTATCATTAGTGTAAGGCTTTATTTAAAGAACTGTTCATAATATATAATTTAATTTATGTATTTATACACCAATTTGCTGCACTGCCTTTATGCAGATTAAAAATAAATACTAACAATAAAAATATGAAGGTTGTCAATCAATTCAATTACTTTTTATATTTCTTTAATATTGAATTAACAATAAATGTGTCTAAATTAAATAAAAAATAATTGTATATCAATTTGTGCTGAAAAAAACCCTCAAATAAATTCAAGATTTACCTGTGGCACAAGAAATCAGAGTCTTTAGAACTTTTATATATATATATATATTATGTCCACCTTATTATTTGGTTTATTTTTTATAATTGAAGATAAGCTTATTGCTTCCAGCCCACAGCAATCCATTTTGCAAAACTTTTTTTTATTTTTTTATGTACGCATGCAGACCTGCATCTTTGGCTGTCGTGTCTTGGTGTTTTTCCTGTCTCGTTTTTAAGACACCATATGAAGTTCTAGATTCTAAGAGACTTCTTAAAAATGTCAAGGAGTGATCAATGTGCATATAAAGACTAAGAGGTGTAGACTTGTACCTGATGGGGTCAGAGAGGAAGCACAGGCCCCAGGCCAGACGAGCCTTCTGCCACAGGCTGAGAGCAGCTATTGCACGCTTAAAGGTTACTGGAATGGGCCGATCCCCAAGATGAAATTTACAGAAGGGCACTTTTCCTGCCTGCATTAGGTAGAACAGAAGGAAATGCATATTTTATTTATGCAGATCAGTCTTTGTTGTGACATGCACTGCGGTGTCCACAGGTTTCATGACTATGTGCATTTATTGTTCTCTGATAATTGGTGACATCTGCTAGGAGTCAGAAACGAGTGCATGAGTTACAGTGCATGTCAGGACCATGAGGACTGCGTAAGTGAGCGAGAGCATGTGCATTCACACTGACCTCCTTAAAGGCTTCTCTAAACTCTCCTCCAGGGGCCATGCCCAGCTGTTCTGTAATGTGAGCCGAGACTTTGAGCAGCAAGATCTGCATGAGGCCAGACATCACTCCATTCTGACATGAAAAATGCGGGGGAAAAAACAACAAAACAGAGAGTAGAAATGAGTTTAGACTAGTTACATGTCGATAAATGAATGCAGAGGAATGTGTTTGACAATTTAATAACTATGTCAGCACAGTATTGGGTTTTGTGGCTGACCTGTTTAATGGCTTGCTGGACCTTCTCCAAGTTAATGTCTTTAGCCTCTTTTAGCAGCGTTTTCTCATCCATCTTAAGCATGGATACTCTGTACTGGCATAGCTCCACCACCACCACATCTGGCTGGACCGCGCGGATCGTCTAAAAACAAAAAGCAACAAATCAAAACAGCATTTAATCAATCAGTAGAACTTAGGGGTGTGCGATATCAGGATTTTTGATCGTGGATGATTAAAATGTCTCCATGATTAGTATCGCTCTACAGCGCACATTCTATTAGTTGCAGTTCTGGTGCCTCAGTCTCAATCTCGTACATCAAGACATTCACATTAAATGTTAACTCAGTGGTAGAGTTACACTCACGGAATACTGCACTTATTCGCAATCACAAAACTACATTATTTGTACGTGTTTTAAAGCCTTGCGGTTAAACCATTCATTCGCGGGCTGTTCTGACACCTGAAGCACGCACACACTAAAAAGCCTGTCAAGCAACGTCTGATTACTAGACTAAGTTATCTTTGGTGTCTGATTGCGCTAATACTATCAAAAGCACACAAGGTTGACATATAAACAGTTGGTTATGTCTAAAGTGAAAGTACACAGTTGAGAGATAAACTGATGCATGCCTGAACAGATGGTTGCAGGTCTTAAAACGACAGCAGCCTAATAGTAAAAAACATGCTGCCGCTTGTAATTATAGGATAGTTCACCAAAAGTTCTGGTTGTTATTTACTCACTCATATGTTGTCCCAAACCTTTATTAATTTCTTTCTTGTGCTGAACCCAAAAGAAGATATTTTGAAGATGTGGGTAACCAAACACTTTCTGGTCCCCAATGACTTTGATAGTAGGAACAAAATACTATGGAAGTCACTGGGGACCAGAAACTGTTAAGTTACCCACATTCTTCAAATTACTTTTTATGTTCAACAGAAGAAAGAAACTTATTCAGGTTTAAAACAGCTTGAGAGTGAATAAATGATGACAGAATTCTTTTCTTTTTTTTGGTGAACTATCTCTTTAATGTTAATAAAAACAACAAAACAAAGAGTAAAAATCCCTCACTGCTCTTGATTGAAGAACTTTAATACAGTTGCTTTAATAAGAATAAATGTATAATTTATACATTGAAGTGTATATAGTGTTCTATTTTTATATTTGTTCATTCAATTTATTGAATGCTACTGCTAAATACACCTACAAATACAGCACTGTTTTTTGAATTAGTATATTATGTGCATTTGTAATGTGCATCTTTGTTCTTTTTTTTTTTAAATAAAGATAAAAGGACAAAGATTTTTTTATCTTCACCCACTTTGGCCTAAATATCTGTCATTATTTTATATTTTGTTACCTTGTAAGGCTTTGTTTTTAAAATAGGGAAATTAGTTTGGTTGTACTGCTCAGACAACTTGCAAAATTGTATAACCAATATGACAAAGAATCATGATAAAATTGTGAATCGTGATTTTCCTGAAAAAAAATCGTGATGTGATATTTTTGCCATATCGCCCACCCAACTTATAAGTAGTTTTACATTCAAACATTGGTTGTTAGTCCATAAAAAGAGAAAGCCAGTTCTTACAGTGGAAACATCCTTCTTGCTGCTGTCGCTGAAGTGGGCAGTGCCAACCAGGTACACAATACTGCCCTCAGGTGTGGTGAGACGCGTCACGGTGTCCGGCAGATCAGGCTCCGTCTGCCGCCGCTGGGTACGCACTTGCCACAATACTTCCACTGCCTCAGAGTCCGCTAAATAGAAAAAAACATTTTCATACCAAGATCACAACAAATATTATTTATCCCAAGAACACTTATTATTATATAGGCTATACTTTAAGGACACAGTAGAGGCATAGCTACCAGAAAATGTTTTTAGAGAACTAGTTTCAGCACTGAAAATCAGAAACGGAAATGGAAAATGTGCTGTAGACAAAACTATGTAACTATTCTTCTTTCCATATGAAATCAAAATCAAAAGAAAACATTACATGTAAACCAGACAATGGAAAGATCGGTCATGTGATCTACTTTTCAAGCAGTACTGGAGCACAAACATAGGAAGGATGAGCTTTAGAAAGTAGATGGTTTGAACTTTTGTGGTGGTGTGACATTTGGTTGAAATAGTTAAAGGGGTCATATGACATTGTTAAAAATTTTGTGTATTGGTGTAATGAAATGTTTTTGCGGTTTAAGGTTCAAAAAACACATTTTCCACATACAGTACATTATTATTCCTCCTCTATGCCCCACCTTCTGAAACGAGTCGATTTTTACAAAGCTCACTGGTCTGAAAAGCGAGGTGTGCTCTGATTGGCCCAGCTATCCAGTGCGTTGTGATTGGCCGAATACCTCAAGTGTGTGACGGAAATGTTACGCCCCTACCATACTGTGATGCCCTGTCCGGCCGGAGCGACGGGACAAAAACATTCAAACCCATTATAAACGAGGCATTTGTTGCATCCAGTGGGGACATAATTACGGATTATAATGACTTATACTGTCTTTTTACGTGTTGCGTTGCATCGCGCCACATACAGTGTTAATTTTGACAGCAAATTTTGATTTAGTTTTAGTCATAGTCTTTTGACTAAAATGCCATTTAGTTTTAGTCATATTTTAGACATATGAATTGTTTTACATTTAGTCTAGTTTTAGTCGACTAAAAATACAGCTGATTTATTCAACTAAAATCTACTGAGTTTATGTTAAGTGCATTTATTATGCATTTCTCTAAAATTTCCAAACTCATTATATAGTTTTGATATTAAGGTTTTATCATGATATATACCGATTTAAATGTGGTGACACACAACATGCCTTTATGCCTTTATGTTAAAATTAAATAAAGCCACTTCTCATAAAGAACAAGAACATGTTCTTTTTAATGAAATACCAATGGTTATATAGGCTAATTATGCATTCTTTATAGAAACTTGTTTACCATATTCTTCATTCTTTCAAGCAGACATATTTCTGTAAATAAATTTAGATTATTCTTTAGGGCTACTAAAGTTTTTCAGTGAAGAGCAGTGTGTGATTTTCTGTCTTTTTTTTGTTGCTTGATTAACATCAATGACTCAGATAATAGCAATTAAATTAGGCTGCTGTCCCTTTAAAACAGAATGCACAGATGCAATGGATACAATGTACTGATACACGTTTTCCCTGCTGTTTACGTTCACTTAAGATGTAATCAATTGTGTTTACGTGAATACTCGTCAAAACGTACAATTCGACATCATTTTGTGTGTAATTCTTCGTTCATGCAACGCGAAAGAGTACTCGCGCGCTGTGAGACGAGCTTTCTGTGTGTGCATGCTTCAGTGTCTGTGCTCAGAAAACCAGACTGATGTAGAGTTCATTGAATATCCTATGTGAATATCTCTTTGGGTTTGAGACTTTAGTCTTTGCAACTTTAGGGATATTATCTATTCACTAACAGCTTGTAACACTCCAAAGAGTAAGGAAAACTTGAAATCGCATCATATGACACCTTTAAAATTAGCTACATTTTCTAAAACTAAACTAGTTAAACAACTAAATGTGCTATATCAGTAAAATAAAAAATAACAAATTTAACTGTGAAAATAGAAACTAAAATAAATGAAGACTTCAAAACTAACTAAAATACAAAATGGCCACAAATTAATTTTGGTTTTCGATACATGGCATATTATAACATTTGAAATCTTTACAACCCTCCTGCATTAAAAATGAAAATGCCACTGGACAGGAATAATACTAGACTGTGCTAAGAAATGTAATATTATAAAATAATTTTCATTATACCAGTCAGCACAAAGTTGTCAGCACTAAAATACAACTAAAAACAAAATAAAATGAAATTAGAAAACTGAAAAATCTAAATCTAAGAATGATAGTGAAAACTAACAATAACTGTAAATATAAATGTAAATTATAAATAAATAAACATACATGCATTCAAAAACTCTAATAACCCTACACTGGACAAGGAGTTTTTTTTATAATACAGTATAACATCTCTGTTGATAAGATTAATATTGAGGACTACACAGCACCATTTCTTACAAAATCATATGAAATAATTATTTTTTTTTTTTTTTACTTTAAATCAGAGATTACTCACAGAGTCCGAGAGGAAACGGAGGTTGTGCATCATCTTCTGCTGGTCCAACTGAGTCATCCTACAAACAAAAATTATGCATTATAATCTACATATTTCACTGCATGAACATTCTGAAAATGTACTGTACACAAAACAGGTACGAACAAGCTTGGCATTCACTTTGAGGAACTGCCATTTCATTTTCCAGGTCAGGCGAGTGATATCATAAGCAGTTGTGAAGCTTCAGTAAAACAAAAGAATGCTGAGCATATTTATTAATGTGGGAAATGCCCACCTAAACAAACAAAAGATGATTATCCAATACTTTCAGTACCCACAAGAAGGCACTAAAGAGACTACACGTACATTAAACCATAATGAAAGTGAATAAAAAGCACAGGAAACTTTATCACTGTCATGAGTTTTCCTTTTACAAACCACAGATTTCCATTTAGCGGCATGTGTTCATGGCTTGAATCAAACCCTCCCTAATAATTACAGATAAACCTCTATTGTCATGCAAATAAATTAGTTTCTAAACATATCTAGTACATTTCTCACCCTGCCAAATAAGACAAAACAAGACAAAACATACAAGTTCGTAATTCTATACCTCTGAGTTGCTGTCCTGTTCCATTGTCCACCGTTCAGTAAAACCTCAACCTGGAATAAAAGATCATATGTGTCAGATGCAAAAACAACCCACATAATATGATTCCACAAAATGGTATTAAGACATTCAACAGATTTGAACAACTTTGGAAGGCTGTGTACAGGCCTGATGGAAAGAAATGCCTCAACACTAAACCAGACACTGTTTAATTAAAGGATTTCTAACTTTTCTGACTTGTGTAGTTGGGTTGGTTGAATAAAGTGAGTCATGAGGGTTGATTATCAGCCTGCCATCTTGCCTTGTGCAACTAGACCACGTATACTTTGCAAACTACTGAGATTCCAGCACAACAGGATTAGTTTGCTTTGCTGAGGGTTTAGATCTTTTAAAGTTAAGTTGCACAACAAAGCGTTTTTATGTTGACCATGTAACAGATCTAATCCTACAGATGTCAGACATTAAAGGTGGCAACCTGATTTCATCAGACCACCAGGTTAGCACACCAAACTCAATTCAGACAGTTTACCGTTTCTAGCTTATCAATGGTTTTGTAAACAGTTCAATTTAATAGCAAAGCCGCTGATCTCGTGCGCATTTTAAAATCAAGTTATCAGTCCTGACAGAATGCAAAACTAAACCACACATTCTGATGGACTAGCAGCAATCTCAGCCACCACTTCGAAAAAGCAGCAAATATAAAAATAACTCTTACATTTGACTTGGCAGAGAGCTTATCCACTCTTCACACGAAAGTAACGAATCGGATCGGACTGTCAGTTGTAGTGCGGGATGGTTCTTGACCAGGTAGTTCGGCCACAGGCTAACTGCGCACACATACACGCAGCTGTTAGCTGATGCTATGCTAATATAAGCTAAGCCCCTTTAAAACTTTAAAGAACTAACCAACAATACGTTATTTATTTGACGCGCCGTCACGTCTATATTACATTGTATTATAGAGAGATTTAAACAATACTAAAACTAGCACATTGACTGTAGTTTGTTTGCTAGCCTCGGCAAAAATGAAATGATTAAAGTTAGGGCTACAGTCAGCAGCTTGCATGAAGTGACTCTGTAGCGCCGGTGTCCGGCCCTTATTGCAATGCTTTCTGGGTAATGTAGTATATAGGATGCTGATAAGCTGATCGAGACTCCGTCCGTCCGTGTTTGGACAAAGGTCGGGTAATCTTAATCTTTATCTAGCTATCTAGCGATCTATCTATATATACAGTATATATACAGGGCAGCGTTTGGCTGCGGAAAAAAATAATCCTACATAAAAAAAAAACTTGTTGATATCACTTTCGAGTCCATGAGTTCGCCTACCAATGGTGTGAGAGGAGCACAGCTTTTTCACTCTCAACCAAACTAACATTACCAGCCAATCAGAATATTTTGCTCTTATAAACACAAGACGCGCATCGCAGCCCTGCTGAATGGAGAAGCGTGACAAAAAAACGTCTCAGGTTACTTATGTAACCATGGTTCCCTGAGTAGGGAACGAGACACTGCATCCTCTAGGGGTCGCTATGGAGAAACCTAGAGGATTGCATTTCGAAGTTCCCATGAAAGGGAACTCTCAGGTCTTCATGTAACCATGTTCCCTGAAATGGGCACGAGACACTGGCATCCTCTAGGGGTCCGCTATGGAGAAACCGAGAAGGCCACAGGTTCGAGTTCCTGAAGGGTAACGTCTCTAGGTTACGTATGTAACAATGGTTCCCTGAATAGGGAACGAGACACTGCGTCCTCTAGGGTCGCTATGGAAAACCTAGAGGACCAGTTCGAAGTTCCCATGAAGGGAACGTCTCAGGTTACTTAGGTAACCACGGTTCCCTGAGTAGGGAACAAGACACTACGTCCTCTAGGTTTCTCTCTCCATAGCGCCCTAGAGTACGCAGTTCGAAGTTCCCATGAAAGGGAACTGCGAGGCGCAATGGTCAAAGATGTCCATCTAGCCTAGCGCATATTTACATAGAATAACTGTTCTTATTTTTGTAGAATAACTTGTAAACAGCTCAGAGTAATCATGTTATCTCCATAAGAACTATATGATTGCCAGAACCAATTTACTGGATTTTTGAAAGTCCTGTTTACACATGAATATCTATCTCTTAATGGTACTTACTGGTAATTAACCATTAAAGAGACTGTATGTGGGACCTTCCTCTGCATTTGCCTTTGAATTTTGAATTGCTTAACCTGGGAAACAGTGTTGCATTTCTCACTATATTGTAACGTAAATCATTTCAACCTTTGCCAATACAGGAGAGACATCAACCCATTTCTAAATAGGCCAGTTTATTGTACATCGCGATTTCAAATAAAATTTCGAGCTTCATGTGCCAAATATTCAAATTCATGGATTTAAACATGGTTTAATCACCGCTGTAAAGTGAAACCTCACCAGGGCCTTTGGCCCTCTGCGGTATTTGTTATACACAATAATGTACTTTATGTTTCATATTATGTATAGGCATATTAATTATGTATTTTATCAGTGTTGTTCAATAAAACCATGTAATTACTTGGTTTTGATATTTTATTTGAGCCAATTATTATTGCCTCATCGTTAGTTTATATATAAATGGTCATACTAAAGCCTGGTTTTCACATAGGTCTATTTGTATTACTAAAAAATATCAGAATACTTGTCAAAATAATCAGTAGATTACGTGATTACCAAAATAATAATTATGCTCTAGATTAGTTAAAATATTTCAAAACACAACTGCATTGTTTTACTTTTTGCAAACAAAAGACACATATTTTGTCATTGAGAATTTCTTAAAAATAGTATTAAAATACTGTCTCGTTCTAGTGAACCAAGTATCTGTATTTGTCCTAATCTCGTGGAGGCCAATTGGTATTGTCACACCCCTATGTTTGCTAGCGGGATTAACAGCTGTATTTGCCAAGCGTACGATATAGGCTTTCATTCTTCAGTTCAATCATTATTCATGAAAAATCAGTTTGAATAATGCCAATCCCCCCATGGTTTTTTTATTTATTTTTTAGTAACACCTATATATATATATATACATATACAGTACATATTTGTTATATCTATATAACAAAATTAAAGAAGTATAATTTAAATGTTACCCTGTTAAACTGTTTTAAAATGAACTATTGTAATGTAAACTGTATCTTCTGTAAGTTTTATATGCATAGCTACATGTAATTTTGTAACATGAAAAAATACTTAAAAAGTAGACTACTTTGACTCACGTTTATACTTTCTGAAACAAAACACGGTTAAAACCTGCAAAAACTGTTATTTCTTTTTTGTTGTAAAAAAAGAGAAATTTTGTTCAGCTGAAGTACATCTTTTGTTTAAAACAGATTACATTGGTCAATTAAATTTAAGTAATTTGTTAAGTGCAATTTATCCTTGTCATTCAGATATTATAGTAACTGCAGACAAAGTTTTAAAACAATATGTTTATTATGGAAACTACAATTCATTACCCTGGTGATGACTGCCATCATAACCAATGTGATGTCAGCAAGCCCCCCCCAAAAAAAGTTGTTTCTGATTGGCTAAAAATGATGAATAATTTGAACAGAGCTTATGTGGGACTGTTTCAGTGTTTATGAGGTAGTAAGCATTATATGAATGATATTGAAAATTGCTTACATAATTTTACAACATTGTGAACCTTTTACAACTCTTTCTTAGGTTCACCTATAACAGAATTATCTCATGAAACATACACATTAGAGAGAGGCTAAAAAAAAGATAAAGGGCTGACCTGTGCAAGACAGACTAGGTGATTCAAACTCATGTCCCCCCCCCCATGTAAATTATGTAACATGAGTTTAATTAACTATTGAACATGCAGTATACAACCCATGTGATAATCTAACATTTTCTCTTTTTGGCATAGATTAATTTATTTTTCTAAGCAGGTTACTTGATTGAAATGCTGCAGTTCCATAAATACAGATATATTAAACACAAACATTTGTCAATAATTTGTGGCATAAAAAACTAAAATTAATTTCCAATGTTTCCCCTAAACGCAAGAACAAAATAAATAAGGTAACATGGCCATGACTTTTTTGTTTTTAAACATACTTTGTCTAACCCCATTTTAACATATTGGCTCAAAGGCCGAATGCCATTAAGATTTTTAAGTTTGAGATTAGCACCCATAACACCATCAAATTATATTCTCATCTAAAAAGTCAAGCCTGGAAAATCATGTGTAGTTCCTTCCCCTCTAATGGTATTGTCATTCATGATCTGTGTTCCCTGTATCACATAATCATTATCAATATATTGCACTTGCATGATATGTGCTAGAAAAACTGTGAGCTGCAGCAGCTATCGCTAATATCAATCTCATGCCTTGTGGTTAGAGGTGCTCTTAGATTCTAATTGTGCGATTCTTGTATTCACTCACAATCACAAAAGTGTGTTTTGGCAGGGCATTTGTTATACTTCACCACAAAATGCATAAGTGAATATCAATGGTTTTTAACTAGGATTTACAAAGGTTGAATGCTACTTACATAAACTGGTTCATGGTGATTTAGGTATCAAAAGCATGTTTTATGAATCCTCTTTAGTTTGAAAATGTCCAGCTGAAGAAGCTGAAATCTTTCTGCCACAACTCTGTCTGTTCAAAAAAGCTGGTATAAGGATCCATATTTTTTCTGACGATCTGGAGATGAATGTCTTTGAGCACTTGACCCAAAGACCCAGAGTGATATTGTCTCATTAAATAAGTGCACCAGAGGTTTGTGGATGAACGCCATGTGACAGTCTTTTAAATAAAAGAATGTCTAAAATCTCTTATATTATCTGATTTTTTTTCTGTACAGCTCAGTATATACATTCCAAATGTGCATATTATTGCGACAATAAAACATGAGGTTGCATATTTTAAGAATACATGTATTGCGCTGGATACCTCAAGACATCTATATGAAACAGACGTTGATTGCGAAAAACAACACAAAACCATGTAGACATTGATGATACAGGAACAAATGGTGCTTTGTGCAAAATTCTGACGTGCCTTGCCTTCATTTGGAATCTCATAGGGAACTCATTAACCCATATGGTGAGCACCAAGGTCATGGGTGATTTTATTTTCCCTCAAACTACACACGTCCAAATATGTGGATGTAAGGCTGGGAGATGATTTTGAAAGGTGCACTTATTTTTACACAAAGAAATCTAATAGTGTTTTTAATAACCCACCAGTAATTGAAAACTCCCGTTTAACATAAACATAAATAATTAAGTGCACCTTTAAGAGTATAAAATATGTTAAACACTGGCTGCCCCAATGTCCCATAATCTTCATCTCTGAAAAAAAAAAAAATTGGAAAAAAATAAAATTTCGAGTTCAACTCATAATGGCAAAACCATTAACATAACCCTAAAAACCGGCCTTTCCTTTGTACACTGCATTCATTTTTTTGTTAAGCTTTTTGAATTGTGTGTGTGTGTGTGTGTGGTGTGTGTGTGTGTTTGTGCAGGTGTGTATCTACATTTTTCTTCAACACTCTCCAGCAGCAATCAACTCGCCCGGTCTGGCTAGTCTGTCCCTTCTGTTTTGCTCCTCCTCATCCTCATACAAGGTGTGATGGATGCTCAGCAGCGGGTGTGAGGGGTTTCGACTAAAAGGCCCGGGCTGGCTCTCAGGCTCTGTTCCTTGGTTGAGAGGATCTTTGACCTTCGGGGAGTCTGGAGGTTGCATGCTGGTCGCTTCACCATTCATATATGACGTTGTGGAGAGGGTGGCTGTGGAGAAGGCAGTGGTGGTCAACAGTGGAGGAGACTCTTTCTTCTCTAAGGGGACAAATGGGATATAGAATTATCAGAAATACAAATATAAACCAATACACATTGTTTTATGTCTGATATTAAAATGCAATTTTGTCTACATAAACAATAATAATAAAAAAACACTAAATCTAAAATCAATGATTTTAAAGCCTACAGGTCAATTTATGCATCACATCATTTTAATGTACAGAGTAAAAATGGAATTCATTTTGAGATTTGGTAAAGATTTAACAAAACATCTGTGTTATCAAATTATTACGGTTTTTAAATATTAACTTAAAATAAGCTTAAGTGTGTGAATTAGATGAGGCAAAGGTAATGTAAAACTAGGAAAATTGTAAAAATAGGGGAAATTTGGGCAATCTATTGAATGTGCAATTGAGTACTGCAGGAATGGCGTCCTAAAACTCTAATCTAAAAACATTTTAGCACTTCCAGTTCCATCATCCTGAAGTCAGTTGGTTTTTGGTTAAATGCTTGAAATAGGGTCTGTGGTTAACACAGGCTCAAGATATTTTCATGTTTTATTCTATGGCATAAAATGCACCAGTAATACCACCTCATGATTTTTAGGCTTTTATGTGTCTTGAAAAATGCAAGAAGTGTAATAAGTGGCTAAATGGGACAATAGAAGACATCCGGATGTCTGAGACATTTAGAAGTGTGAGACATCTAGATGTCATCAGACCAAACAGGAAAACTCATCTACTCGGTAGTCCGCTTTTACAGCCTCATTATGTTTATATTTGTGCTCTTGCAAACTATTCTAATTCAAACTTTCCAACTTGTATATTTTAAATAAAGATTTGAAAGAGTTGTAGGAAGCTTAGTGACATTGAAGTCATGCAACCATGGTGTAGTTAATTTATACTGTAGCCTAACTTTGGCTTTTTACTTCTGGTGATTGCATTTACACTTCAAAATTCATAAAAGTTGAATTCATTTGTAAAGATTACCTTAATGAACAAAATCTGTAAGAATCATGAACTTCTGTTGGTCACAGAGCTTATTTTCTGCAATAATAGAAAATGGAAAAATCCTGTTGGGTTTTTGTCAAGGGAACAAGGGTGATGCTAACTTCCGGGTTGGCCTACAAAATACCAACCACCCTGCAGCAAACTCTAACAATTCTAATATGACACCAATCAATTGTGCGTTCCTAGAGACAATCCAAGCATACCAGTATGAGAAGAGGAGACATGGACAACTGTATGTGGACCCTCAATATACACATTACTGAGAGAGTGCTCGACGGGGGGTGGCTCAGGATTGACCGTTTCTGTTTTTGCTTTCTGGATGGTTAGCATGTAAGGATGGACATCAAGCGAGAGGTTAAGAGTGTGTTTCTTCTCTATATTATTTGTTTCTGCAGCTGAAAAAAAAGTAAACATGATCAGTGAAGGATTTTAATGACATTCGCTATACTAACCAAAACCAGGTTTTACTATGCCAGTACCTTTGTTAGTAGGAGGATGTTGTGTGCTCTTGCTGTCCAGAAGTGGAGCAATAATGCTATCTGCTACATTCTTCCTTCGGACTGGTTTAGGTTTGTCTGCCTTTATACTATTTTCCTGTCTGGTTAGAGTCAAGGGTTCCTGTATAAAAACAAAGAAATATGAGGTACATTTCAATAATAGAAGGACCATTTGACAAGCAAGCTATTCGTCAACTAAATATGAATGAGAATGTCTTACCTTAAAATGTTGTGGCAGATGGTTAGATGTGGGGATCCACTTCATCTTCTTGCGGGGTCTCTTGATTACTGAGGGCTCTCCTCCCAATTCTCCCACACCCATCACTGAGGGGTCCATATTGGGATCAATAGTCTGGATCCCAGAGTCTCTCACAGTCGGAGTGGCATCGTGGTTGGATTGAGCCAACGCTGCCAGTAGCTGCCGCACCACATTATCATACATGAGGTCACTCTCGTTGGTGATAAAGTCCAGTCTGTTGAGAGACTTAATGTGGTCTCTGTTCTCATTACAGAACATGGCCAGAATGTTAATGTCGCAAAACTGTGACTTCTGCCAGCGCCGGCGTGTTTTAATGCCAACTTTGTGCAGCTTGTCGAAGACGAAATTTGACTTCCGAACTACAAACAAATGCAGCAAGTTCACAAGGATAATGAGGTTCATAGTACACAGCAAAGCAATGTCCACTGCGGCCATAATGCGCTGGAGCTGCACGGCTGGTAGCTTGCAGTTAACATTCAGCCGCAGTTCAGGGATGCTGCTAGTGTCCGGTGGCTCGCCAAGCGCGCAAGTGAACTCGTTCTGCCTCTGACGGGCGTAGTAGGTGCTCAGGTACGTTATGGGCATTGAGCTGAGGCAGATGATGGCTAAATGTCGCGCCAGATACAGCTTAGCCAGAAAGTTACTCTGCCCGCGGCGCTCAAGATACTTCTCAAACAGGTTCTGCTCGGGGCTCTTCTCCTTCTCTGCGTTCTCGATGATCTCCCGCCGCTCACGTTCTGTAATCCCCGGCCCCTTGGACTGGATCTGCTTCTCAATCTTGGGGGCTCTGCCTTCGGCCGCCCTGTGGTAGCAGTTGTCGATCTCTTGAAGGAGGAAGTTGAGCTCAGAGGTGAGTCGAGTGGAGGCCAGGAACTCCCATCCCAGGGCAGGTATGTACATGATGCCTGCGAAGGCCAGCAGAGCGTAGGGCAGAAACTTGTGTTCAAACAAGGAGGGCCGAAGCTGGGGGTCGACTCCAGGCACTGCATCCCGCAGCTCTGTCCAGCAGTAGCCTCTGGCATACAGGGCCTGGTCGCGTGTGAAGTTGTGTGGGGTGTAGCAATATATAGATTCCTCTAAAAGAGAAGGAAAATCATGAAAATCCCACTTCACCAAATATTTAGGATTTCTGAAGAGCCATCAATTAGATACCACTAGTGTTCATTCCAAGAATGATACATGTAACTATAAAGTTTAAATAATTTAATTATAAGACGATAGTGAAGTTCATACCACAGCTATAACGATAATGACACAAAGGAACAATTGGGCTGGAATCACTTTCAGAGCTATTTTTTCCAGCTGATTGACAATAAAATACTGACAACCGACCAGAATTCAAGTTGAAGAGCTAAAATTACTATAAATAAAACCTAAAACTGAACTGAAATAAAAATTCATAGCAATATTTTAAAAATATAAAAACAAAAACACATAAAAAATGACTAAAAATTTTATTAAAATTGAAGATAAAGCTAGCTAAATAGAAAAATATTATAGTAATAACTATACTATATAACAGACACCAATATACTTCTTTTATAGTTCAATAATTCTATGATGTTAACAAGAAGATTTTATTTCATCAACTACATTGTTATTTTTGTTGACAGTGCAATTCAGTCAAAATCAATTTAAGGAATATGATATGATGCAATATTGACTACATTTAGAGGATATTCTCATTAAAATATGAAAAACTGCAACTAAAATTGTGTAAAAATTAACACTGGATATTACAACTGTCTCTATCCAGGAAAATCTGGCAATTGGTGTACCCAGCGGGGATTTGTTTCTAGAAACGAGCTGTCATCAGGTTGGAATGGGTTTAATGCTTAGTATAAGGCAGCACAGGCCAATAATGATGAATCAGTGATAAAACAAATGCTACATTTGTCTGTGCCAGTTGGACAAATGTAGAGGTAATTCTTTCACAGCTGCTGTAACTCCTATAGATGCCTCCACCTTATCCTGGGTCTCAGTGCATTACACTCCTGCACAGAATCAATAATGTTAAGAAAGGTAATATTGTCATAAGCTCTAGTTTACTAAAGCACATTTGTGTATGTTATATTTGGTGTGTCTAGATGGAATAAAATCTTTATGGTTACAGGCTCTACCTTTTCTTTCAGTACTTTTACGTTTCAGATTGATTCAAATCAATCTCAGCCAACACAACGATTAAAGCTTCACTAATCCTCATTCCTGTTATATAATAAGTATTCTTATTACAGAAACAATTACTGCAATGTAGTAGCCCTCAAATGATATGGAAAAGCAATTTAGCTGCAGTCTCAAAGGAGTTCCTACTATAACCTTCCTAAGCATAAATGTTAGTGTATCTCCAACATTTATTCAGATTTAAACTATACTGCATGTTTCTGCCCAGCAGGATTCTCAATGTTCAGTCACAGCCAGTTTGTGCTGCTATGCAGTAAGACTGACTCAGCATTCAGAGTAAACCCCCTCCTACCACCACCCCTCTCTTTACCTCTCTCTCTCTTCTCTGCTCTCTCTCTTTTCCTACTTCTTAACCGCCACAATCTCTCTAGCAAATGATTTAACCACTCCTTTGCTGGATAGCAGTGGACCGCAGGAATATAGAAAGTCCCATAGAGTGGTTAATAATGGCTCAACTTAAATAAAACTAACATCTGTCACTCTGTCACTAGTGCCATTCATGATGTGTAACATTACTGATTTAACATTTTATGCCATATCATCAATTTTTCAAATGTATAAAGGGTGTTTGCTCTAAGCATGTTTACTTACATCCACACATTTTTATGAAAATTTTAGAATTTTGCATTAAAAATACTGAATGGAAAAACGTCAATGTGAATATGCACATAACATTTTTTAGGCTTGTGTTATTTTAAGTGAGATCTTTAAGTGATCTCTAATCTTTAAGTGAGATTCGTTTTTATTTTTATATTTTCTGTTTTCAATTTCATTTTAGTTTTAGAAATGTGTGTGTTGTGTTGTGTTATTTTTAATATGTCTATATAGTTTTTATGAAATTTTATTTCAGTTCTAGTTTGATTTATTTTAGTACCATTTTAATATCACGTTAAACGAAATTAAAAAAAAATGGAAGAAAAAAATGCTGATACTTGAAATAAATAGTATAACGTTTTTTTTTAATATTGTATATATACTATAATTTTTTAATTTTTTTTATTTATTTATTTGTTTGTTTTAGTTAACTATAATAATCCTGATCTATCTATGAGGTGGATAAAGTTTTAAATTGGTAAGAAGTGCATAAACTGATGGAAACGCGTGTACCAAATAAATTAAATAGATGTCCATCAGAAAGTCACGTGACTGAATAATTTACTCAGATTTTTGACTACTATCACCATGTCACTGCTCATTCTCACTGCAAACTGCAAACTAAGGTGTTTATTTGTCCAGATAATGCTGTGTAACACCACTAACCTGCAAAGTTCCGTGTGAAAACTAATGTGACCAGCAATATAGGGATGATGACAGTTCCTATGGTGACGACCCGGTCAAAAGGCAACTCTAGTTTGAGTTGCACCATGAGACCCGCCAGTACACCGCCCTTCTCATCCTGTGTGGAACCCGGCAGGATCAACTCCTTCAACTTCTCACCCGCAAGCAGAGCCGTGGCCATGTCCAAGTTCTGCTCGAGGATGTTCTGCATTCGGCACCAGTAGCCCGCTCGCCACTAACCTCACAACACTCCTGATGGGACCTGAAGCTCCTCCTCCTTCTCCCAACCCGTCAGCCACTGGATTGGCTGAGGGCTTTTCCCTGCAACAATAATATGAGTTTTATGTAAGAGGTGTTGACTTGAAGGATGAAAGTGGATCTTCTAAGAGTCACAAAGGAAGCTTTGTGGTCAGCTTTGATGGGTTATTGATGGCTGATCTTGTCAGAGGTAGATTGAAGAGAGGAAAATCAGAGTTGATCTGTTGCTTATATTGACAGCTGGGATGAATTTCTCATCATATCTATTCCACTTCTGCAAAAACCTGTAAATGAACAAGAGAGTTAAAAGATACTGACTATCAAGAAAAAGTAAAGCTACTGTAAAACTGTAAAGTTAGTGTAAACTGTAAAAGTAAATTGCATTTGTTTCTGGCTGCATGTTCAGACTCTATGAAAGTGCATGTTCCTTTAATTCAGTAACCAGTGGAGTGTGCTTATCTGCAGAGTCTTTTGAGAGCGTGCAATAGTGACAAGGACAAAAAGACACAATGACATCCTACTAGAGGTTGAATCATTCAAGACAGTCCAGATTAGATTACAAAGATGGTACACTGTTGTTCTTTATCTCATTGAAAAGTTTTACGGCATTATTTCTGAACTACAGATGGAAGCTTAATATGTTGCAGAGCGTCTTTGCCCACAGTATAAAAACACAGACAAGAAAATAGCTGTTGTACATTTTGAAAATCAATATATCTCGCTTTGAGCTCAAGAAATCCATAAGGAACGGCTTTCTAACAAATGGAAAGAGCAACAAAAATGGCAGGAACCCCACGCTTGTAAGTTAACTTTATTTTTGGGATAAAGTACATCAGTTTTTCAACTGAATGTTTATCTAAAATTTTAACTAAACAATGTCTTTATGGTCAGAGCTGTGGCAAAGAAGGTAGTGAACTGTTGTGACATACAAAAAGTTGGTGTGCTTGGTTTTATTTATTCAACTAAATATCATATTAATATAGTTTTTTTTAAAATCTTTAATAACTGCAAAAAGCCAACCAAATATCTAAATTTGTTTTGATTTTTAAAAAATAAATAATAAATATTTAATTACATTTAATTCATATTCAACCTGTAACATAAATAATTGTTTGTATTAAATGCAAGGTTAATTATCTTTGGGTAATATTATATTTCATTGGATGTTGACCAGTACCCTCACTCCATCTGCATTAAAGTAAAAAAAAAGTGTTCTTTTTTTTTTCAATGTGGTTGAAAAATCCTGTTACCATGCACCTAGACTGGTTGAGTATCATTCATATGGTAGATAAAATACATTGCACCCTGTTACATATATACCATAGCCACTGAGGTCAATATTATGATTTGTCATTGACTGATATGTTTTTCAATATTTAGCATTTAAATTATTACAATTGGTGCTGCCAATCTTAAATACAGTATGTGCTGATATAAGACACTAATAATTGACTTATGCCAAGCACAGATTAAGCTTGTATTTGTCACTTTGGCTTAGTTAGGGATAACAGAGACCCTCTAAGAGACACTAGAAAGAAGACTGAAAACTCCTTTCACAGCAGGTTTGATAAAACTCTCAAACAAGTTGACAATGATTAGGAATGTGTCATGCAAACTTAATGCAACAGCATGCAGTAGTATCTTTTAAGGTAAAACACCCTCAGATATAATCTAGCTTTAATGCTGTAACGACACAGCCGACATATTGACATTCTGACAGTAAATGTTTAAAAAGCAATAAAGGTCATGCAGTGCACATCACTTACGCTCGGTCGAGGAGCTGTCCATCACTGGATCATCTGGCTAGGATGACACATAGCGGCTTAAGACATATATTTGATGAAATATACGATACTATATACGACATGACTGAAAAAAAAGACGGAGGATTGGATTGCTATGACTCTAATCTTCATGATGTCACATACCTGTCAGATTACTCGATTATACTGAGGAACACGCAGAGCCTGAATCCGATGCTCAAATCATCGACATCAGGAAATATCTCCCCACAACGCCTAACAGATCCCCCCCCAAAAAAACAAAGGACGCGGATGCTGTGACTTGTGCTTTAGTGTTGAGCATCCCCGGCGTCTGAAGAGTTAATCTGCAGTGCGGGCGAGCCGTTTCAGCGTGTATCCGGACACACACCGGTTTGTTCCGCCTCTCGCCATCCCTCTCACCCTCCCCTGACAAACCTCACACAGACACACTTCTTCAGTTTACACCATCATCTTCACACAGACCTTCAAGAAGATTCATTGTCATCGCCTGTTTGCCTTACACGAGACTACAGTAGTGTGTGGAAACGGAAGTAAAATTTGCTTAATTAAAAGGCAACATTATGAAGTTATAAAGATATGTATTAGATTCAACTTTTTTTCCAGTATGGTCTACTGCTGTCCTGTATTTTTAATCGGTTTTGTTTTGCATTATGCTGTATGTTATTGTGCATTAAAAATCCTCCAGCCCAGGCATAACATTCTATTCTATTCTATTCTATTCTATTCTATTCTATTAATCATTTTTTTATGTTACTGTAGTGTGACTGTAGTATTGAAATCTGGAAAGATCTTTAGGTTACAGTGCAGTAGCTTTTATTTTTGTCATTATTATACTTATAACCAATGTTTTTTATAAGGATGTGGCAAAATATGATGTAAAAAGAAATAAATAATGTATGTTAATATATTATATTTAGGTATATATATTTATAATATATATATTACTATAGATCTTTATATATAATAGATATTATAAAAAGTCAGCTATAGGAGCAATTTATTCCATAACTGTATTGCTATAGGGATACTTTTTGATATACTACCGCACGATTAGTACCTGAGCTATGTATTCTGTGTCCTCTAGAAGCTTGCGTTCTGCAGTGAACGGCGTAATATTGTGCCATCTCAAAGAGGCACAAAATCACTTTCACTTTCAGAGTCTATAACATCCTCAAGAAACGACTAAAACACATCTGTTCCATTTTTATTTGACCCTCTAACTCTAGCACTTCTATTCTATTTTAATTCTACTTTATCTATATTTATCTTTTTTATATTTTTTATTGCTTTTTAAAAATAACAAAAAAACACTTCTGTCTATTTTTTATATTCTATCTACTTTGTTTTTCTTTTTTGTGGTGGTGTTATAATGATATATATATATATACACACCTTCTACTGTACTGCGTTAGGCTCCACCGAGACTTGTCATTTGCACTATTGTTGCTCTTTTTTTAGTTTTGACTGCTTTTATTGTCATATTGTCTTGTATTGGATAAAAGCGTCTGCTATGACTAAATGTTAATGTAAAAGTTAAATGTAGTGTTAATTAATCCCATTCTGCGATTCAAATAACATCTTGCTGTTGAGTCACTTTCTGGAATAAGTAATTCACATTTCACATAAACAATCTTTTACATTTTATTGATCTACAATAACATCACAAGATTAATATATTTATACAAAAATAAAATCTAACAAAGTAAAAATTGTTGCATGCAGCAAGGCATTGAACAGTAATATGGTCCAAAGTGTATTAGAATTATTAAAAGCATCATACTGTATATTAGGTCCTCTACTCTTCCAGCTTCTGACATGTGGGGTTTCTAGATAATGCATTACAAGTGCTATAGATTGTACATGCATGGTGTGTTCACCATTTATTTGCATATAAATTTGCTCAGCCATTCACTCATCATATATGATTCTAATTTCAAACTGGTCTGGTAGGCTATATTCATGATTGTGTGACACAAGTAAGGATCTTTACAAAAGACTTTCAAAACCAACCACACATTTTGACTTGCTGATTCTTTTCCTTACTAAATTGTCATTCAATAATATCTTTGACAGACATACACTATAACGTTCAAAAATCTGGGGTCAGTATGATTTTTAAAAGTGTTTTTGAAAGAAGTCTCTTGCTCACCGAGGCTGCTTTTATTTGATCAGAAATACAGTAAAAACAGCAATATTATGAAATGTTATTACAATCCAAAATAACGGTATTCTATTTAATATATTAAAAAATTTCATTTATTTACAGCGATGGCCAAGCGAATTTTCAGTGTCACATGATCTTCCGAAATTATTCTAATATGCTGATTTAGTGCTCGGGAAACTTCTTATTATTATTAGTTGAAAACAGTTGTGCTGCTTAATTCGTCTTTAAAAACGGAGATAATTTTTTTTCAGGATTCTTTGAACAGAAAATTTGAAATAACAGCATTTATTTCTTTCTTTCCTTGTGATCATTCATGCTCTTTGCAGATAAAAGATGGATTTCTTATAAAAATAAAACGTTTTAACCCCAAACTTTTGAACATAGTTCATAAATATGACAGGTCAGCTGACAACCATGACAGTCAGAACTGTAAATTTCATACCCAAAAAACAATATGAGTCTCTTCCAACTGACATTATCATCCACCATATTTGTACCTTCACTTTTATTCTCACTGTTTTTTGCTTCCCTCCTGTATCTTTGGTCACTGGGCCATCTGGACAACCACTGCTTTCCATGTCTTCTCTCTGTCAAAATCCTTTAGTGTGCCATTTGATGTTTGTTGCTGTAGATAAAGAATGAGACGGTAGAAAAGAAATGACCTTAAGGTCTTCCTTTGTTAATCACAACATCCTTTATGTGGGTTGTGACGAAATCACAGAGGTGGAACAGCTCTACCATTCCTCTGTGACTGTCTTTCATGCTACAACTTGCACTGTACAATACAGTTTTCCATTTTTTCTCTCTTGGCTAACATCATGTGCACCGGTCAACAACACACACACACCGACACAACACACCCACACACACACACACACCCACACCCCCACACACACACTTCTGTTACTCTTAATTGTCTATTGTATTGCATAAGGTGTATGCTGTGTGTGTACCCTCAGAGTCTTGTTATGTTAGTGGTCCCCATTCCCGTCCTCCTGTGCGGAGCTGGCTCTTGTAGGAAGCACACTTTATTCTGTTCTATGTCAGACCCGCCGCCCAGCAGCAGCCCCATCAGGACAAGCAGCAGTTTGTCATTCAACTGCTGCATGCACATCATACATTCAAAAACTTAAGATATTTGCACATGCGTCAAAATGGTGTAAGGTGAAATGTATAAAGCTAAATAAATATAAATATTAGAACAAATAAAGCTGAAATAAAAAGGAAACTTAAAACTTAAAAATTAGAATGTTGCCTTGGCAACTAACTGAAATGAACAAGGTGAAGTACTAAAATGACTAAAATAAATTAACGCTAAATAGAAAAAAAGATAAAAGCACATACCAATATTAATACAACTTAAAAAAGGGAATTAAAAACTAATTCAATTCATGCACCTCACGATGGCTACAAAAAATATAAAACAATACAATGAAAGTCTTCTGAAGCCATACAATAGCTTTGAAAAAAAGAAAAGAAATGAACAGGATTAATGTTGCCAAGTTCTTCATATGAAAACAATACAAGTTCGCTGTAACCGCAGATCCCAAAGACAATAGTGTCATTATTCTGCTCAGTATAGTATATAGGGATGGTAAGATTCACCGATTCGCATTGGCATAAAAGTTCAAGTGTGCATCGGATACAAGTTGGCATTTGTATCGCAATGCATCGTTTCTAACATATTTGCATCAGTAAAAAACGATTTATTTTTATATCTTATCAGTACACACTATACTTTTATTAATTAGAAAGTACTATCTGTACCATATTGAATTCCATAGCATCATATTTTTTTCCATTGCATTGTATTGCATTGAATCACATTGTGTTGAATCGAATCGAAATCAGATTGCACTGCATCGGTAGCTGCTTCATATGTATCTTTAATGTATCGTATCGTTGGCTATGCATGGAGATGCGTGTCGCATCAGCCTCAGTTTGAGATGCACATCCCTAATAGTACTATTATATGCTATTATTGTATTTATTAATATTTTGAATTAACATTTATTTTTAGATTTTCAGTTTTCATTTTAATTTGAGTTTTAGTCATTTTTGTGGTTTTGTCTTTTTTATAAGTTTTTGTTTTCTATATAGCTTTAATTAGTTTTTATTTCTGTTCTTCAACATATTTATATCAGATATTTAAATTTTCTGACATTAATAGTTTTAGTTTCAGTTAACAATTTTCATTTTTGGATGAGCGATCCCTTTAAGGGGCCACAAAGGTCAAAATCGGAACTACTTTAATTTGATTGGTGTGGTGCACAGAAATGACTCACCTTTGCTAATGGCACATCATGCAGAAAAATCTCAATAAAATTAATCACACTGTTGGACAAAAATCCAGAAGCTGAGAAAAGCAGTGGTGAGGTCACACTACTTATAGCAATCAGCATTTCCACCTACAGCAGTCAAATTGAAAGGCGGAAAGAAAGAGAAAAAAGAAGGCAAGAGACAGTCTTTAGAGGGAATCACTCTACAGAGAAGGCAGACAGACAGCTAAATGAGTGAGAATGGTGAATGTCCTTTAGGGACATTCGATTACACTGCTTTATTGCTGGAGAGACCCTGATGGTGACTCACCAGACTCTTGCTGGGATATTCTGCCACCACATGGCTGGCAATGGCACTGGGGAAACACTGCCGAGATATCACACACACAAACAATGATTGTTAATCACTCTGAATAATTTATAATCTGAATTGAACTAATATTTAATATAATAAACTGAACTCACAGCTACTAGAATCCAGAAGAAAGTGACAGAAAGATATGGCTCTGGGAGGAGAGCACCCAAATTGAGAGCAATAACTCCTCCAAATACAGTGGAGATGCCCAATATAACCTCAATTACCTGCACCAGAGAAAGAGCAGCAAATCTACAGTAACCGTCATGCTGATATACAGTGCATACACACAATCTCAGTTGAATGCAACTCACGGCGTAAGCCTTGAGAAGACGAGTGGGGAACGAAGCTGGGGTCACAACCACAGGGCCATCAGACACTGGCTGGAGGAATGAGACGAATGATAGCAACGAGGAAAAGAAAAAGCAGAGAGACATGAGCATATAAAATGTCATTCATATAAGCTAGAGACAAATTCAGTTAGTCATAGATATATCACACTTCATCACAGTTAGCATAAAATTATTTTGCAATTATTTTGCAAATTAAAATAAAACAAAATGTAAATATTAGCTGAAAAACTTAACCATAAAAAAAATCTTCTAATCTAAAAATTAGAAATGAAAGCTTAAAAAAAGACTAGTACATTTTGCATTATTAAGATTTTTTTTAAATCACATTGTATTATTAAAAAATGAAGGCAAGATATTACAGGCAAAAAATATACGAATCAATTCAGAAATCTCAATTTCCATCAAACAGACTAAATTCATTATGAAAGATGTTAGATAATTATTTGTTAATATAATATTAATTTCCTGATTGATAACACAATTTGTGTAAACACAGGCCAAAATAATTGTAATGCAGGCAGTCTATACACATACAGTAAATGGTAGAGTAGATACTTCTCTCACACACACAGACACACACACCTTTCCATGACTGCAGCAGTCGTCCACTGAGCGTGCTGATAGGATGACAGTACTGGCCGTGAGCACTTCCAGCACAATAAGCAGGAGCAGGTTAAAGTTAATCTTTAGGATGACAAGACAGCAGTAACTGTTTTAATAGTACAGATGTTTTACATGCACATTATAGTTTAGTGTTTGAGCATCGTTACAAGTGTAGCCATGCAGTGTATTTACTTCTACTGTAAACGTATAAACATACTTCTACCAGATCCTTTAAAATAACTTTTGCTTTGCCATTGTCATATTATACATTATACTAGACTTGAGCCAAAGCATTTCATTTTGAAGGACATATTTCTAGGGTCCCTGACAGACATTTTAGGGGTATTAGAGTTGTGATGTTCTCACATTGATGGCTGAGGGACTAATGGCGAGTCTACAACCGAACCACACCAGACACGTGGTTGTCACAGCAAAGGACGACACATACACCATTTGAAAGTCAGAGACCTGTAAACATAATGTAGGTTACACACTGTATTTGTAAAACAGTAAAGAAATATTTATCTGCCAGAAAGAAAAAAAAATCAGTTCTCAACATCTCAACAACAATAAGTTCTTAACATCTCAGTTAAGGTGATTATACAGCATTTAAACACATTTAGCAACACTAAATATATACCACCAAATAGAAAACACTATGATTTATAGCCCTATGAACTGAAAACCTGACTGATTAATAGTGTTTGACTACATTTTCGAATAATGTCTTGGACAAAGTTAGAGAACCACTTATTCCATTAAAGAATTTTTAAAACTCAGGTAATGTTTTAGTTGAAAGTGTTTGATTACTTGGTTTGTTCAGCTTAATAGCTGTGTGTGTAATACAATATTACAAAAAATATCCTTTCACTTACTGCAACTTGTCTATTTTTGGCAATAGTGAAGCTCACCACTGCAGCTGGTATACTCTACAAACCAGAAGCAAAACATATACGAGTGTCAAACGGTCCAGTGGCCTCTTTCATGAGCATATGAGTCCTTCAGGACAAACACTCACAGATCCAGCAGTACAACGCAGGTAGTCCATTGCATCTGGAAACACATTACCCATGTAGAGGGAGAAAGCTGCCACTATGAGCAAGCTGCTCTGGGGGTCAGATACAAATGAACACGCTCAGACATTTGAGAAAATCAGTGTGTTGAAGGAATATTTGACCCAAAAATGAAAAATGAAAAATCTTGGCCATCCAATATCTAGTTAAGTTTCTTCATCAGAACTGATTTTGAAAAAATGTAGCATTGTATCACTTGCTCACCAATGGATCATCTGCAGTGAATGGGTGCCACTAGAATGAAAGTTCAAACAGCTGATAAAAACATCACAATAATCCACAAGGAATCCATCAATTAACGTTGCATGCCAGAAACAAATCCATCATTAAGGGGTTTTAACTTCTGGCTGAAATACCAGTCCATAATAATCTCTCAAAATCCACCAACATATTTGTTTAGAGCGGTTTTGGACTGTTTTCTCTTGTAAACAGTGCTTGATCTGTGCATATTTCTCTCCTGATTCAGAAAAAGCTTTTTCACTGGAAAAAGCAATATTATGGACAAAGGTTGCCGGAAGCAACAGTTTGTAGTTAAAGACACTTAAATGTTGCATATGTTTGTTACAAACATGCAGCTTTACACTTCATAATGTTAACTGATGGACTGTAGTTGTGTGGATTACTTGTGGATTATTGTATGTTTTTATCAGCTGTTTGGACTCTCATTCTGACGGTACCCATTCACTGCTGATGATCCATTGTTGAGCAAGTGATTTAATGCTAAATTTCTCCAAATCTGTTCTGATGAAAAAACATGCTCATCTACATCTTGGATAGCCTGAGAGTGAGTACATTTCTAGCAAAGTCTCTTAGCAACAGGAGTGAAAATCTGCTGAGTCAAAGCTGTTACCCCTATAACGATGCTGTAAAGCCAGACTCTGTAGCTAAAGCAGGGATGTAATGGCCCAGGCTGATCCAACTGCAGGTCACTGGCCCTGACATCCACTGTGTAGCTGTCTCTCTCCAACCTCTCCCGATCCAGATGCCGACTCAGCGTTCCTACCCCACTGTTTCGCTCCAGGGTGGACATCTGGGCATAGCTGAACACTTCCTGAGCTGATGCCTCTTCTCGTTGCATCCTGATATCCATGACCCCTAGAAATCCAATCCATATAAATTACATATATTGACTTAGTGAGAAAAAAATTTAGTGAATGCAAACATTAACAGAAGCAGGAAATGTGTATGGCTTACATACTATTGACAGTTTGCTATGTGATGCTTTTAATGACACTTAAACTTACCTCAGTTCCCCAAAGCCTTTATATGGAATGCAACACATTATACCTGTTACTTTTCTCAGCGCATTTGAAGGTCATTCAATGATAAATATTTCTCATGTATTCCCAGGGAATGCATGAACTGAGGATCTGATCAAATGTATACTTTGAATGCAATGCAAAGTTGCTTTGGATAAAAGCATCTGCAAAATGCAGTCACTCAATCTAACAGTCACTTAATGTTAATCTTTAAAAAAGTTAATAATTTAATAACATTGTTAAATGCAATTATTAGCAAATCTAATTTTTTATACTGTACATTGTGATGTGCAGCTTCAATTAATCTGTAGCATTTAAAATGATCGATTTTAGTTTTCAGCATTTTATTTTTACTTTGTTTATACAACATACTATTATACTGTTTTATTTTACACTAAACATTTTTGTTATTGTCAACTAAAACATTGTTTTGTTGCCATATAAATATGAGATATAACTATATTAAGATATAACTAAATATTAGAAACTAACTGAAATAAAATTAAGTTGAAGTACTACAATTCAAAATAAAATCAATACAATATAAAAATTCTATATACTAATCATCTTATATATGAATTATACTACTATTAAATAATAATAATTAGTATTTTTACTAGAGAATAAAATATATTAAATATATGTTAGTATGTATTATTAATTATTATGCTGTTGTTGTTTTATATATAATTATTGCCTTAACGGTATCGGTCAGAAATTTTAATATCATCCCTATAGGCTTCTTGAACAACAGAGCAGTTTTACCAAAACTAACTAATGATAATAAGAAGTTTATATTCTCCCCAATATTATGCTAACATAAAAAGTGCCAGACTGAACAGATTTACTTTTAGCATCTTGCTTTATTTAATAAATTTACATTTTTTAAACTACTTTTTTTTTTTTTCAAAGTCCTTAATTAGGCAGAGCTGAGAAAACATATGGACCATAAAACAATGGCTTTACAGTGACATAACCGCAACCCGCTGCATTTTACTCTCTGTGACAAGCTTTTTTTATTTTTACGATTTGAAGAGAGCAGGGTTTGAAAGTGCTCCAAGAACACAAAAGTGTGCTAAAAACACAATTTTCTTCTTTGCACAGATAAAACAATCATACAAGACCTATGAGCTCTCAGTGCTACATTTCACTAATAACTACCAATATCTCTGCATCCAGGGAGGGAAAAAAATAATATTTTTGGTCAACAATAAAGAAATAAAACGCAATCAAACTGCTCCCTCTTGAAAACCCACACGCACAATGAATATAGAGTACTTTCACAGTATTACGTAAACAGCCACGGGAACACAGAGCAATAAAGAGAATGCAGTGTGGGGATAATGCATGAAGGCAATGATTCATAAAAAAGTTTGAAACACATCAACCCCTCCCCAGCCTTTTCTCCTCAACTTCATTCTGAGCCTCACTTCCTTTCCTCCATTCATTCATCTTATCTCTCCAGCCCTCTTTATCTTAATCTCTGCTTCCCACTCACCTGCCTCCAGCTTCAAGACACCGCTTATTTCAGCTTGGCCCACCTGTTCCCCTGTTCCTGTGGAAGTCTAAGGTTTTAGTTGTACTTTATCTTTGTCTTCTTCCTCTTGTTCCTCTCCTTTCTCTCTCTGTCCCCTCCACTCCAAGTCAATTAAAAAGTTTTGGAACGCTTCAAAGCCTGGAACAGAAAGTTGAGAGTGTTGCCCTGCCAGCCAGTTTTAGCCAGTGAATGCAAATGGAGCGGAGAGATGGGGCTCAGATCAGGGGCTGCTGAGCTCTGTTCAACTCAATGAGAGAACTCACACATAAATCAACAGCCCTCGCTGCCATACACACAGACACACACAGAAAGAATGCACACAATCTAGAATGAGTTTTCCCTGCATGTACACACAATCAAGCACCCACAAACGTTTCCTTTCTTCATGCATGTGATTGCATTCCAAACAAGCGTTGGAATAATTAAGAATTTTTAGAATTTTTGAAAGAAGTCTACTCATCAGGGCTTATTTTCAAAAATAAGTAATATTATGAAATATTAGTACAATTTAAAAGAAAGTTTTTCAATTTTAATATATTTTGAAATGTAATTATTCCTGTGATGGCAAAACTGAATTTTGCTCGGAGCGTTTCCGCTAGTCTTGTCACATGATCCTTCAGAAATCGTTGTAATATGCTGATTTGGTACAAAAAAAAAAAAGAATCTTAATAATATTATCAATGCTGAAGTATTCATTTATTTTTTTTAATCACACTTACCCAAAACATTTGAATAGTAGTGTATCACAGTTTCCACAAAAATATTAAGCAGTCCAACTTTGATAATAATAATAAATGTTACCAAATCAGCATATTAGAATGATTTCTGAAGATAAATTAATGACTGTCTGAAAATTCAGCTTTGCCATCACAGGAGATTGTATTTTAAATCTATTTTAAAAGAATTATATTTAAATTTATGTTATTTTAATTGTAATGATATCTCTGCATATACTCTAGTTAATGTCACGTTTATTATCAATAAAGGAGCCTTGATGCTCCATAAGAGGCTTATTTAAAAAACATAAACAAAAAAAATGAATTATCCCAAACTTTTAACTGGTTTAAACTGGTGGTATATACGTCAACAAACAAGATACACACACAGTTCTCGTTGCATAACAAGTTCAAACTAAGCTGTGCAGTCCTGCAGTTCGCTCTTGACTCCTCCCACCTGGGCCTCCGTTTTATGGGGTGGAAAAAACAAACCAGAGATTTGGGACGTCCCCCAGGGCTTCTGAAGTTTGGAACCAGTGGGTTCATAAACAGGGTCTTTAATCCTAACACATTTCAGAAGATTCAAGTATTTTTTCATACACATCTTTGAAGTGACTGAATCCGATCTATTTCATATCACAATTATAAATGCCCATATTTTGGCTTATATGTATAAAATAGATAAACAGGAGGAGAGTGAGTGTATGTGTAAAAATGCTCACGGCCGTATTCGTTCACATCAATGCTACTGTTCAAAAATGTCCTTGAAAGGCAGTATCCATGGATACCTTTTAAACAGCCCCCTTCCACTGGCTGGCCACCACACTTCACTGCCCTCTGAATATGCTCTACACAAAGATCACACGCTCATGTGGACACGTACACACACACACTCGAGGCATGCCAAGCCACTGAAATCCCTGCAGATGCATTATTGATTCACTATAACTCAGCTTTCAATACTCATTTTAGGGGTTTATGAGGAAAAGAGAAAAAGTCTAAAGTTTGTGAGCAGCAGCAAAGAGAAACTATGATGTTTCTTTTTATTTTCACCTAAATCACGAGGCAAATCTCTTCATAGGGTCCTGATGGGAAAGCACTAAGCACACACACTATAAACGCCCAGTGGCCCTTTAATATGGGAGAATGTCAAACAGCTGTAATAGTACTGGCTATCTTGAAACATACATTAGTTGGGGATATGCATTTAAAGACACACATTTAAGGCAAATCAATTTTTACTTTATAAGTCTACTCTACCAGGATCAGGAAACAGTCCTCCATAAAATGCGCTGGACACATCTGCATATTTGGGTTGAACTGTTCTGTACAGTTGTTGTAAATACAACTTAACCACTGAGTTCTAGTTTTGTCCTCTTTTGGAAGGCCAAACAGTGGTTTTCGCTTTACACGAACGACGGCAGCGATGAGTGGAGCTGGATGCCTATAGGAGCGCAGCGTGCGGGCTGAGCACGTCGTCGGGCCCGGCGGATTCGACGAAGGAAGCGGCTGCAGGCTTGCGGCAAACCACAATTGACGACCCCTTGCTGGAATCCGCTTCTTCGTCCATGGGAAAGCCGATCCTCTGAGCGATCCACAGCGCAAGGGATGTATTCCCTCCTCACCAGCACGGATCATCGCTAGATGACGAAGCCGGATATCCGTCCTCATTTGGAAGGCCAAACTATTTTCGTTTTCACAACGAATCACACAGCGTCTTCCCGACATGGCGGCGGCAGCAACAACAATACTACTGCGAGAATAAAAGTTACACCTTCTTTCTTTGCGTGAACATTTGGGCGTCGTTCTCAAATCTTTCCACATCATGACGTAGACATGTGGGTGCTTGTTAGAACGAGCCGTTTTAGCGTAGTTGACTCTTAACTTTTATAAAGAATATCTCTTTGGATTTGAGACTTTAGTCTTTGCAACTTTACAGATCTTCTTTATGCACCAAGAGCTTGTAACCTCCAAGAGAAAGTAATAGTTTTAATTTGCAAATCCTATACCCCTTTAAAACTCGGGTTTTGGATCAACTAAAATCTTGAATTCACAGGTCACCCCTTCATTAGCCTGCAAAATTTGTGTCATAAACCCACTGAGTCCAGACCCTTCACAATGGGCAACTACTTCCCACATAAAAGGACAATGCTTCTCTTTTTTCTTTCCTTTCTTTTCACTTTTCTGACTCATATATCCCTGGCTTCATTGCATCTTTTCATGCTTCCCTCCTCCCCTGCCCCACTCCCTCATTCACATCTGTTGTGCCTGTAAACATTGTCTGGTTTGCTTAATCTTCTTTAACACAGTACAAACAACTTGAGGGCTGAGTTGCACTCCAAAGTTACAAAAAAGATTTCTCAGAAAGCAAGAGAAATCTCAGAGCTGCTGAATCAGCTAACAGCATTCAAATTCAGCAAGCAGCATTACAATAATTAAGCTCAGTGGTTCTCAGAGGGTGAGTCTTTGGGTCACAGGTCTGTTCTGGTCGTGGACAGCAGAGGGGAAAATATAAAATGCAAATAATAAAATACAACCAGCCATAGTCATAAGTAAAGTAACAACATAAATAGGCTTATTAAATTTCAAAAGGTATAGAAGAACTTGATCCGGTAAGATTTGGTATCTTCTAATTTATTAAATTAAATAAATACCTATGTTTTTAATGTTCCCAAATCTATATGAGGAAATGTTTTGTATTTTGACTTTTTATATCCTTTATGATTTTTTAATAAATTATATATTTATTAATTTACCAAATTATAATAGGTTTATTAAATTTCAAAAGTTGTAGGAGAAACTGCTTTATATTTTTGACATTTTATACCTTTATTAATTTAATACATGATGATTTACCAAATTATAATAACAAAATAAACAGGCTTATTGCATCTTAAAAGGTAATCAGATAAAATTTACTAATTTTTTTTTTACTAATTTAAGAAATTACAGTAACAAAATAGACACATTCACTTTAAAAATGAAGCTATAGGAGAAACTTTTTTGACACTTTATCTTATATTTTTATTTTAATGATCAAATCTTTAATTTAAATAAACAGGCCTATGAAATTTTAATGGTTAAATTTTATTGATTGCTTAAAACATTGCGATTCAATATTCATTTGGAAAACAAAATTATAAATTTTTCTATTCAGACTATTTTGTGCAATAAAGAGTTTTGGTTTGGGTCACCACTTGATGTCTGTAAATACTGTAAAATCTGGGTTCTGCAACACAAGTAATCAAATATTATGGACCTCCAGCTTATTTAAAAATCCCAGACTATGAAAAATGACAGGAAACGTGAGTATTTTGTAGTAATCTTTATAAAGAACACTGATTTAGTCATCGAGTGACTTTACACAAATGTCATTAGAGACACAGCACATCAGAACATATTGCAGGCACATTCTGAATCAGTCGTTTCAGTCAGGGGATTCACAGCTACAATTCTGCAACTCCATGCTGATAATAGTTCATTTTCCCAGACAAAACAGACCCCCGCACACACACAGAAGACGACAGCAACAAAACCCAAGCATGAAAATACTTACATGCTCATCTACATTTACAACAGTTAACAATACTTCAAGAACCCTTCTATAATACATTACTGCGAGTTCTCGATGGAAGTCTTACGATTATGAGATCTTATATACATCTACTTACAGCTGGAGATCAAACTACTCCATGTGAGAGGTTTCCATCAGATATTTACACTGGCAGCCACATTCTTGCCCACATTTTAAACATATGGTAACTGATAATAATCTGTACAACTGTGAAGCATCATCTCAATGCTCGAAAATACAAATCTAGGAAGCATATTTAGTAACATCTATAATCAGTGCTGACAATGATTGAGTTGTTTTCTATTTTAGAGGTCTAACTCCTTGTACCCCTAAACCATGGTGTACCAAAAAAGCATGACCTGCTTGCTGTAGAGATCTCAACGGTGCCACTTTTTTGGGTCACAGCACATTTGCTGCTGTATATCTTCATACTGCTTCAAAATGAGTTACTGGAATTGCAATATTCCAAGGTTAGTAGAGGTACTGCATCTAATAAAACCATTATCTGTCACAGCAGGTGTTATTCAAGTTGGAGAGGAAATGTAAAATGGCATTGTTTCTTTCATGGCTGTAACCTAAAGCACAGATCAAGTCTGTTGAGAAGAGATCACCACAGTCCTAGATGGAGAACTACGAGTGCATTGCTACTGCCACTGATGAACACATTTACACCGCACTGCTAGAGTCCTGAAGGAAGTGCACGTGTTGGGATCTCAGCATGCTTTGATGAGGTCTGGAGGCAGTTTTAGACGATGGATCCCTTAGAGGAGGACAGATGAATGGAGCGAATGCGTGTGGCCAGCGTCTTCTCCAGATCATGCAACACAACGGGGCAGCAGTTCTCCACCGGGGTGTTATAGAGCAACTGTTTAAATGGCTCAAGCTCTATGAGAACTGCCATGTTCTTTAGAAAGTAGCCCTCGATGTAGGTCGACAGCTCAGGTGCCTCCAGGAACTAAGAGAGAAGGAGAGGAAAGAAAATACTGAGAATGTAAATGTGCATGGAAAATTAAATCTGAGAACATGTTAGACTGCATCATGAATAGACTGCTGTTACTTTAGCATGGTTGTAGATCTCCACACAAGTTTCGGTGTTGATGTTCTTGGCGCAGATGATCTCACAGTGTCTCTGTAAAGCCTCCAGCTGGAAGAACTTAGATGCAGAGAGGAGCTGGAAGAGAGACGTTGAGACCAAAAGAAATAAAACCCAAGTAAGCCTAATATTGTATATAAGATTCATAATCAATAATAAATGTCAATTAAAAAAAAAAAAAACATCAAACACATAATCTTGTATTGTATTATTTGTGTAGTTAAGTTTATTTTCAGTGCTTTATTTTCACTACCTATGATTTTTTTTGCTGAAAAAAAATCTTTAATTCAGCAAGAATGCATTAATTTGATTAAAATTTAGAGTAAGTAAAGACATTTATAATGTAACAATATTTATATTTCAAATAAATCTTTTGAACTTTTTCTTCATCAAAAGAATTCAGCTCAACTGTTTTCAACACCTTGATATATCAGAAATATACTGAACGCCACTCAGCCTGTCAGAATGATACTAAGAATCAAGTAAGTAATGGTTGCTGAAAATTCAGCTTTGCCAACACAGGAATAAATTGCATTTTAGAATACATTAAAAAAGAAAACAGCTATTTTAAATTGAAATAATATTTCCCAATATTACTGTTTTTGTCTGTATTTCTTATCAAATAAATGCAGCCTTGGTTAGCATAAAACACTTATTTTGAATGGAAATGTATTTTTTGTAATAAACTACAACATTATACAAATAAAATATTTAATAAAATAGAAATAAAGACATAACAACAAATTAAATTAAAACTTGAACACTGGTCTTATATTGGTGCTGCAATAGCTGTGCATTAGTGATTTCAACCCCTTTACTCTGTAAAATGCCTTAAATATAACTATGCTAGATTGTATAACATAAGGACTCCAATTGAGTTATTAATACTTACATCCATAACCTCAGCGTTTCTGATGTGAATTGAATCCGTTCCACCACAGTATAGATACTGCATCACCAGCTATATGGAAAACAAAATATAATGTTTCATGCATGCATTTCAATGTCTCCTTTCCCTCTCAATAATGCATTTCAATGTCTCCTTTCCCTCTCAATAAAAGCTGCATAAAAATAGCAAGATACACTCGTATCTTCTCAGAGCATTAGTGGAGCAGTCAGACTGTACCTGAAATACATTGTATTTGACATGGCTGATTTCAATACAGGTGTTCTCAGCAGCTGGTCTGTTTGCCAGAAGAGATTTAAACCTTGGGTACAAGAAGGAGAAGTTAAAACAATAATAATACTCCATATACAGTAATAATAAATGAAAATAAGCTGTTATTGGGCCTCATATCTGTGTTATTAATAAGGTATTGTAATTAAAACAACAAAAGCACACAAGGCACACTCCATTTAATAGTGTTTTTTTTTTTTGTTGGCTGCAATTCACCAACTGACCTGTTGGAGGCGGTGAAGAGCAAAACTTTGTGAGCGTAGAATGGCTTTCCCTCCACCAGGAAGCTCACATCTGACATCTCCTTGTTGTTTAGAAAATGAGGATCTGACATAAACATATCACAGATGCATTTCATTTACAAAGAATGGGTAATGGAGCTTTCAAGGATGAAAAAGCATCATAAAAGTAGTTATATAATGCATGATCTGCTATATGTAAGCCCTCTGAGGATAAACAACAGAAACAGACTGAAATTTAAGCCTTTGTTCACTGAAAATCTTTACAGGATCCCTAGATCTATTTGGAATGTTTATATGAAAATTCATGTAACTCATAATTGATGTAACTTATGACCTTGAAGTTAGAAAGCTCCACCCTTTTTTTAAATTGCAGAATGTGCGTTACTAATTTTCTCATTACAATACAACATTTCTAAATAGTTTTTTGTTTTAATCTATTTTTTTATATTTTATTTTAGCTTTACTTCAATTAACAAAAAATATTCTTAATTGTTTTAGTTAACCATAACAGCACTGAACAAAATTATTATAAAGATGGAATTTAATTTGAATTTTAAAGATGAATTTAATTAATTCAAACAAACTGTACTTAATTGCAGTACACTCTTTAAGAATTTTGTGTTCCACAAAAGGAATCAATCATACAGTTCGGAAAGACACGAGGGTGAGTGAATAATGACAGAATTCTCATTTTGATTGAACTCTCTCTTCAACCTGCATTTAAAATATTTCTTTAATGGCAAAACCACCCACAAATGACATTTTTCACTTGACATTTCATTAACAAAAAGAGTGCTCATTTTAATTCAAAATGTCAATTTTTGTTGGTCATGACAAGCTTGCATTTGTTTGTATTCTACAGAGAGCACGGCGCAGCCTGATATCTCGTGCTACATACCCAGTCTTGACGTCTGTTTCCTCTTGATCTCTGTAAGTTTGGGGATCGGATATGGCCCGTAGCAGTGAGTAAATATCACGGCCAGCTGCTGACTAATCACTTCATTCTGCAAACCATGAGAAAGTAACAGGTAACTTCTCATCAAGCTCCATTACAAAGCAACACATTTTGACTTGCCTTGAGGGTGTTATAGCGCCTGTGTTTCAGTGTGTTAAGGTTATGTGTATGTGTGAGCTTGCATAGAAAAACCGCACCATCTATTCTTGAGACGTCCCAATGCATGGTGTTTTTTGGGATCAGTACTTTGTTACAGGGGTGATAGGAGTACTCTAAGTTCAGGAAGATTCTTAAATCCCTGTCAGATTGCTCCCTCTGCAGTTCGAACGATCAGCTTCTCAGAAAGATTGTTAGAGGTTCCTCATCAACTTGACATTTCTCTCGCCCGGCCTGCCTCTGCCTCTACAAATCACCTGCTGTCAGCACAGCGCCGCTATTTCCTCTCTCTCCCGCTCTCTCTGCCATTCTTTCTTTTGGTCTCTCTTTTTGTACTAACAAGCAGACACATTACTTGTGAAGGTTGAGCAGGGAGTGGAAACTGTCAGTGATTTCTGCAGAGCTCAGAGTAAGGTTCCTTGACTCCACCAAAGATCAACCTTGACAAACACGCTCACACATACACCTACTATAGCTCCAATAGAAGGAAATCCATGTTTATCTATACTTCTTGTACTGTCTGATCTGCTATAGAGGGAGGAGGTATGGATGTGTGAAGCAGATGTAATGGTCAGTGTCCAAGGATTCTTTCTAGCACCCTAGGTTTCAAAGCAAAGCTCACTATTACATAATGCTGTGGGAGGACGTCAACAAAATGCCCGATTCAAATTATGCGAATTTCTGCCTCCACTTCCTGTTCTAAAGAAGCAACATGTTCCCCAGGGTTCTGGATTCTAAGGATTCAGAGAGAAGTAACCCATGGAAATGTTCTAGAAATTATCTGACGGGTATGATCAATTATCTCAGGAAAACTACTAGCAAGACCAAGATCAGAGGTTTGATTCCCAGAGAAAGCATATTGAGTCAATTGTGCATGTGAGTTAAGCATGTGTTTTTATTCACCTTGCTGGCGCGCAGGATCTGGAACATGAGTGGGAGTCCGTGTGTTATGAGTTCCTCTGTGTACTCCTCCTCTTCAATAGAGCTGAACTCTTTCAGCAGACCCTGGATCAGCGGCCGCCGGTGCTGCAGGAAACAAGTTCGCAGTGACTCTAGCCAGGTGTGCAGTGTCCAGGGCACCCCTGATATATACAAAAACACATGACAATCATGGTTTTACTTTTAAACAAGGAGAAATGTTATGTGATCAGTAGTGTATAGTCGCCTTTGAGATTTTCACAATAGTATACATTACCGTTTTTTGAAAGAATCTTATGCTTACCAAGGCTGCATTTATTCCATCAAAAATACAGTAAAACAGAAATATTGTGAAATATTATTACAATTTAAGAAACTGTTTTGTATTTTAATATATTTTAAAATGGAATTTATTTCTGTGAATATGGCAAAGCTAATTTTCAGCAGCCAATACTCTAGTCTTCAGTGTCACATGATCCTTCAGAAATCATTCTGATACGCTTATTATAATCAATGTTAGAAAAAGTTGTGATGCTTAATATTTTTGTCGAAGCCTTGATACATTTATTCAGGATTTTACAATGAATAAGAAGTTCAAAAACAGCATTTATGATGAATAGGAAATTCAAAAACATTATTTCTTTGAACAGAATTTATTTGAAATTTTATAATATTATAAATAATAATTAGTTTTAAATATAAATATTTTGTAATATTTTAAATGTCTTTACTGTCAATTTTGGTCAATTTAATGCACCCTTGCTTAATAAAAGTATACATTTCTGGAGAAAAACACACACACACACACACACACACACACACACATATAGCAGTTCCATGCTAATTTCAGTTTTATTGTATGCCATGTCAAAATTGTCCACAGCACACCTCTATTCAACAAGCCATTCAATACATTAAGCTATACTTACAGTAAGCATTAGCACTGTATTAATTCTAACTTAATGTTATGCAAATTCATTGTGATGCCATTATTTTATTATTTTAGATACAGTATCAGCACTGACCTAGACTTCTGATGTCCAATGTGATGTCGACATAGCTGTGTTCAGAGCTGTGATACATCGCCTCTCTCAGAGCTTTGAGTTTGGCCTTCCCTGTGCGGGTTGCTTCCATCTTCAGGGAATTTCTCTCTTCCATCTCTGATCCCTCAGCCAAGATCTCCTGTAGAGACAGAACATCTGCCTTCCCCTTTTCCGACTGCGACAGAAGTTTGCAGAACACGTTCCTGCAGTATGAGGATGAGGATGATACGATTTTGCAGTATTATTAATCAATTACAAGACTGTGTGTGTGTGTGTATTTGACTAATGCATGTGTGTGTGTGTGTTACCTGTGTCCATGCGCTGCAGCCAGACTGTAGGAGTTCATGTCCCCGTTTGGTGCAGTAGAGATGCCGTTGCGGTACATGGTTCCAACCATGGGGTCTGCTCCTCTCTCCAAAAGCAAACTGACCAGCTCAAAGTTCCCTACAGCACACAAACTGCTGAGTCCTCTCTTGTGGTCTCGCTGGCTTATAATTCAGTAATTCGAGAAGGAAGTGGCACTGTTGTCCGGTCTGCAGTGTGAGCTTTCTTACCTGCAGCGGCAGCTAACTGCAAAGGCGTCTCAGTGTAGTTCTCCATCCTGTCCTGCAGAGAGCCCTCCACATTAGCTCCAGCGTCCAGAAGCAACTAAGATAAAAGGAAGGAGAGAGAGGAGATTTGGTTTTCCATTATGGAGAACTCCAGCTGTAGTGAATAAGCTAATGAAAGCAATTCCTGCTAAGATTCATTTGAGGAATTAGAGACAATGACAGTGAAATGAGCAAACACATAATGAATCATAATGGCTGTACGACTTCACGATAAAATGAGAGCACACCAAGAACCTCAATTCATGCAGACAAGGCTTTCAGGAGAAAACTGATGCATATGCTACAGGGATTTTATTCTGACTCAGTTGTTTGGCTTGAAATCTTGCCGAAAGGTCGGGTAGGAGAGAGAGGTCACTACCTGCACCACGGGGATGTGCTGGTGAAGTACGGCGAATGTGAGAGGCGTGGCCTGCCGGGTCTCTGGAAAGACTGAGGGGTACTTTTGCACTGTGTTTGGCACCTACGGGAGGTACAGGGGACAGAGCAGGGCACAAATGAGAGAGATGGAGACCTTGTCCCTGTCCTGGGAAAAGCACAGAGACACTGCGCTCATCTGAAAATATGGAGATAGGAGAGGATCTTTGGCCTTTTTGCCTCTTTATAGGAGCTGTGCGTATTGTGTGTGTGTATATATATATATATATATATATTATATATTACACATATATTATAGATATATTACACCACACACACACACACACATACATACAACCATTCACAGGTTTGGGGTCAGAGAATTAACATCTTTATTCAGGAAAAAAAAAAAAAAAAAAAAAAAAAAAATCATAAAAACGGACAGACCTTAAAGACATTGCCAACTTTCTATACATCAAATAATCCTGAAAATGTTTTTATCACGGTTTCCACAAAAATATTAAGCAGCACAACTATTTTCTACAGTGATAATAGTAAGAAATGTTAATAATAAGAACCTACTAAAATACACTAATATTACTTTCAATTCATTAGTTACAAAAACAAATTACAGTAGCTCTTCAATTCAACATATAACTAAAATTATTATGCTGATAATATAATTTGTGTGAATTAGTGTATTAAATGATTTAAGTTAAGTATTTTTATTTCAATTTCTATATTCTATTTATGTTAACACTAGCACCAAATTTCTTGTATTTGGCAAACTGAAGGTTAACATAATAACAACACACTTCTGGGTTTTAACCGGCAACCTTCAATACATTTTTTTTATTAAATTATTTTTTTTAAATGATCAAATATGGACACCACTGTATATATAGTACATATCTTTTTATTTACATTTCTACTCAAATTTATTTTTACATATTGTAAAGTTTTTAAAAATTGAAGGTTTACCCAATATGGTACCTTATCTTCTGGCATACGTTTTGATGGTAAAAAAAAATTCTTGTGAGAAGTTTGCCTCGTCGTGACCCGTGTCTGAAGCATACATTGAAAAACACCAACAACACGTTGGCCGGCAGCAGCCCATGACGTCACTACCGGTGCGACTCCAGTATAAATCTCTGGAGAACATGTCATTCACTCTTGCTAAGCTTTTGCGTTCGAAGCATGGCAGGTAGCCTAGAGGACGCAGTGTCTCGTTCCCTACTCCCTACTCACTTACATAAGTGAAGTGACACATGTGACATGTGGCCAAGTATGGTGACCCATACTTGGAATTAGTGCTCTGCATTTAACCCATCCAAAGTGCACACACACAGCGTTAACACACACCTTAGCAGTGGGCAGCCATTTATGCTGCGGGGAGCAGTTGGGGGTTCGGTGCCTTTCAAGGGCACCTCAGTCGTGGTATTGGAAGGTGGGAGATATTTGCTGTACCTTCACTCCCCCCACCTACAATCCCTGACAGAACGAGACTCGAACCCACAACCTTTGGGTTACAAGTCCAACTCTCTAACCATTAGGCCACGCCTTCCCCCGAGACCCTCTTTTGCATAAGCTCTGAAGGAACTGTCTCAACAGACCTCTAGTGGCCACACCCTGTTAAAGTAAGTGGAGTGGTGCCCAAGGTGAACAGGGCTTAAACCAGCTCAAGAAAGGGCACGAAGCAACCGCGCGAAGCCCTCACCATACAGGTTTTTAGAAAAGAACGCAAAGAACTAGCGTGAGAACTTACCACATTTGCATTTCAGAAAGTGCTCAAAGCCTTCACGTGCACACTTACCATAACATTGATTTTAAATATACCCTTCTAAGGGGCCCTCGTGGCACTCTGAAAAAGCACTCATGAGTAATGGTTGCCCACCCAAACCCAATATTTTCACGCAACTCGATCTAAGACTGAGCTGGAATGGCTAGCAGTAATCTCTAGCTGAGGTCAAACCCCACTCCTCACCGAGAGGGAGCTCGACCACAGCAGTTCCAATACTGTTAACTTCCATCAGTAAGTTACCTAGCTGAGGGAACCCAAGACCCACTCTCAACGAGAGAGGGGTTCGCTCCCGCATGATCCCGTTCGAAATCAGAGGTAAGTTGGTACTGCAGGCGAGCCAAAAAACTCAGCGCCTCAAGAGGCTTCTTTGGAGGGCTATTCACCAGAGCACTGGTTCCAGGTGCTCTGGGAAAAAAATGGAGAACTCAACTCTCACGTGAGAGGAAAACTCCGAACTCAGAAAAAATAGCGCGCTAATAGGCAACCCTTTGGTATAGGGGAGCACTGCTAATACTACCACGAAAACAGCCCACGGAGCGAACCCGGGCACTCAATAGGAAGCAGCATGCTCATAGTAACCCTCAATGGTGAGGGGAGCGATACTTCCAAGTGTGTCAAAAATAGAGACACACTGGTTGAGTAGAGCCCAAGGTACCGGGGTCTAAACCAAATCAGAGAAAAGGAACGAGGCTAAAAACGCGTAACCCTTACCATACAGGATTTCAGAAAGTGTGCAAAGTCTAGCGTGCACACTTAACACTTATGTGGATTTTAGAAAGTGTGCAAAGCATAGTGTGCACACTTACCACTTATGTGGTTTTTAGAAAGTGCGCAAAGTGTTCAACGTGCGCACTTACAACTTATGTGGATTTTAGAAAGTGCACAGAGGTTTAGTGTGTGCACTTACCATAGCATGGATTTAAATTACCAGGTATTTGATTACAGATACCCGGAGGTACTGGGCCAAAAGGGAGAGGCAAGCTCAAATACGACCCTCTAAGGCGAGGGGAGCACTGCCTGAGACATCATTACACAAGAAGGTTCTCGCAAATGCCACCTATACTTCCCACTCGATGCCTCAGCAAGAGGGAATATCCTAGAGCCCGGACATCCAGGAATTTTTTTGCAGTGTCGTGTCGGGGGCCTGATGATCAAGAAGGCTCCCACAGAAGCCAGTGACCTGGCCACATGGTCCAGGAAGCATGAAGCCGTAACCAGGGCTATCATACCGGCTGCACGCAATATCGACGAGTGAGGTAACACTTGCAGGTCGAGCACCTGGTTTCTGAATCCAGCAAAGGGATGCTCACAGAGGACCTACCTTAAAAAGGACAAACACACAGGTCCCGGAAAACGCTGCAACGACTCTCCCATATGATTACACCATACCCACCATCCCATTACTACATAATATACACACACATGCATGTACAGTGGGGAAAAAAGTATTTAGTCAGCTACCAATTGTGCAAGTTTTCCCACTTAAAAATATGAGAGAGGCCTTTAATTTTCATCATAGTTATACCTCAACTATGATAGACAAAATGAGAAAAAAAAAATCCAAAAAATCACATTGTATGATTTTTAAAAAATTAATGGTAATTCCCTAAATAAGTATTTGGTCACCCTACAAACCGCAAGATTTCTGGCTCTCAATACCTGTAACTTGCTTCTTTCAAGAGGCTCCTCTGTCCTCCACTGGTTACCTGTATTATTGGCATCTGTTTGAACTTGTTATCAGTGTAAAAGACATCTGTCCACAACCTCAAACATTCACACTCCAAACTCCACCATGGCCAAAACCAAAGAGCTGTCAAAGGACACCAAAAACAAATTGTAGACCTGCACAGGCTGGGAAGACTGAATCTGCAATAGTTTAGCAGCTTGGTGTGAAGAAATCAACTGTGTGAGCAATTATTAGAAAATGGAAGACAGACAAGACCACTGATAATCTCCCTCGATCTGGGCTCCACGCAAGATCTCACCCCGTGGGGTCCAAATGATCACAAGAACTGTGAGCAAAAATCCCAGAACCACACGGGTGGACCTAGTGAATGACCTGCATAGAGCTGGGACCAAAGTAACAAAGGCTACCTTAGTAACACACTGCGCCGCCAGGGACTCAAATCCTGCAGTGCCAGACGTGTCCCCCTGCTTATGCCAGTACATGTCCAGGCCTGTCTGAAGTTTGCTAGAGAGCATTTGGATGATCCAGAAGAGGATTGGGAGAATGTCATATGGTCAGATGAAACCAAAATAGAACTTTTTGTTAAAAACTCAACTTGTCGTGTTTGGAGGAGAAAGAATGCTGAGTTGCATCCAAGAACACCATACCTACTGTGAAGCATGGGGGTGGAAACATCATGCTTGGGGCTGTTTTTCTGCAAAGGGACAAGGATGACTGATCCGTGTAAACGAAATAATGAATGGTGCCATGTATCGTGAGATTTTGAGTGATAACCTCCTTCCATCAGCAAGGGCATTTGAAGATGAAACGTGGCTGGGTCTTTCAGCATGACAATGATCCCAAACACACCGCCCGGGCAACGAAGGAGTGGCTTCGTAAGAAGCATTTCAAGGTCCTGGAGTGGCCTAGCCAGTCTCAGATCTCAACCCCATAGAAAATCTTTGAGGGAGTTGAAAATCCGTGTTGCCCAGCGACAGCCCCAAACATTAATGCTCTAGAGGAGATCTGCATGGAGGAATGGCCAAAATACCAGCAACAGTGTGTGAAACCTTGTGAAGACTTACAGAAAATGTTTGACCTCTGTCATTGCCAGCAAAGGGTATATAACAAAGTATTGAGATTAAATTTTGTAATTGACCAAATACTTATTTTCCACCATAATTTGCAAATAAATTCTTTAAAAATCCTACAATGTGATTTTCTGGATTTTTTTCTCATTTTGTCTCTCATATTTGAGGTATACCTATGATTAAAATTACAGGTCTCTCTCATCTTTTTTAGTGGGAGAACTTTCACAATTGGTGGCTGTCTAAATACTTTTTTTCCCCACTGTATTATATATAGACTGGACATACGCACCCACCATGGTTCCCCCCGCGCCGGAGCCGCCGTTCAGAGGCGACTCAAGAAGCCCTAATCAACCAGCACCACGTTGTCACTAGAAGCCATAGACCAACCAACATATGGTCCGCATAGGAGAGGAAATGCAGGAAATTCTTCCTACTTCGTTCAGTGAGAGCTGGTGTTAAGGGGAATTAGGAGCTAAGTGCAGATGTAAACCCCCGAGGAAACGAGTAGATCCTCAAGTATCAACTCTGATCCGACGAAAGCGCTTATTGATGGGGCGGTTGGGGGGGGCGGAAAATGTGGGGGGTTGTGGGTGGGGGGGTGGGGGTGGCGGGGGGAGGGGAGGGGTGTTAAGGGGGATGTGGAGGTGGGGGATGGTGGGGGGGGTGGGGGGGCCTTTTCTGGATCACATCCCTTAGGTCTTTTGCCTACCTCCCTTTGACCCGTGATTCCTTCTACCCCTACCCGCAGGCGGGGGAGAAGCGCAAGCCGTGATATTAGCCTTCTGTGGCCATCTCTGATCCTCAGACCGAGATGGATCAGGATCCTTATGCTGTTCGGGCTTAGACCTGGACCATCGTGAAATGAAGGACTGAAGGCCGCTGAGCGCGCCTTTGCCTCCCTGAACTTCTCGACCACCGTCTCAATGGAGGTAACCAAAAATATTCGGAAGGTGAAACCGGCGCATCGAGAAGAAATCCCCTCTCTTTTTTCCCGATATCTGCCAGGTTCACCCAAAGATGTCTCTCAATACCTACTATAGCTCCCATGCTAAGTAGCACAGAGAGTGAGATCTGTTGTGCGGCGAAACTCACCTACCTCATCAGGCCTTTATCCAGGTCTTCCAGCAGGTAAGCCTAATATGCCTGGAGCACCGCATCGTGTGCCACGAAGCAACAGCCTGACCTGCTGCTGCGTATGCCCTGCCATCTAAGCGAGCTGGCAAGGAGGGAGTTTTAAGAGAGGACGTCTCACCCATAGAAAGATAGCTAGCCAGTCATCTTTTTTACAGGGGCATCCTAACATAGTCGTTTCCGTGCATCGCCTCGATGTTGGCATAACTCATACGCTAGAATTGATGAATGCGTAAGAAAGATAACGCTCAAAACACACCATACACAGAGCAGGAGGATTGGGAAGGCTCAACCTAAGCTTCTTTGCCCTCCTCAGACATTTCCTGCATTTGCTGGGCCGAACCCAGCAGAGCACTAGCCCCTGAATCAGACAATGTTAATGAAAAAACATCATCCTCCAGCGGCTCACTCTCGTCCACATCAACTCGTGCTGAGGGAAACCCTCTTCAAACTCATCGGCCAGATCCACTTGCGATCCCCACGAGCTCATTCTCCTACGTGCTTCAGCAGCGGCGGGTCCTGAACCGCGGTAAGCAGATGGCTGCTCCTCTTTCCTCGAAAGAGAGACAAACGAGAGCGGAGCTTTTCATTAAAATACGCTTGCAATGAACGCGGATTGCCCCCTCAAGGACATCGTGCGTGCTCTTTGCCCAAACAACGCGGAGATTGTGTGTCATCAGGTGTCAAATAACGACGACGCTGATGCACACACCCTCTAAACGCTTTGCTAGTGCACGCCATAACAATAGGAATATAGATCGCTCTTACCACAGAAATGCAAACAAACGCTTCAAACAAAACAGTCAATGAAAACAAAGAAGAGGATGATGTGTTCTCCCCTCGTCTATTTATATAATCGCACGGTAATTACGTCCATGGGCGTCCCGGCACTGTTTTTTGGTGTTTTCAATGTAATGCCTTCAGACACGGGTCACGACGAGGCGCTCCCCATAGCGACCCCTAGAGGACGCAGTGTCTCGTTCCCTTGAAAGGGAACAGCACATGATTCATAGCAAATGTCAATAAACTTTTTACATTTTTATGACACAGTTGTAAACCATATGATTTCCCTGCTACAAGTGACTGAAACTATGACTTGTGCGGAATCTCTCGCTGAGACCCCGTTGGGGGGGGGTTTTTTTTTTTTTTTTTAATCAACTGGAATAGCGACAAATAGTGAGCGTGTGTATTAGTAAGAAATCTGTCTTTGCTAGCTTCTAGGGCCGAGTTTGGCAGAACAACACCTAGTGACAGTGACTTCCAATAAAACAGCAGAAATCTACCCAGACAAATCCCTCATGGGCATGAAAAGCAGTCTGAGTTTTCTCCTGTCATACCACAACACAGAAAACACAAACACTACACATGAAACTACATGACAGAGAGGATGGGTGTACAGAATGTGTGTATAAGAATACAGCAGAGATGTAGTCACAAACCTCACTATTGATGTCGGCTCCTGCGTCTAGCAGCATCTGAACCATGGCTTCGTCACCACGGACACATGCATACATCAGAGGGGTCATGCCCTGGACACACAAACACACAAACGACCAGTCACATCGAGCATACGCCAGACATATCTTCTGATTGTGAATATTGTGAGGGATTCTGATTGTGAGGGAATACAACTTGACAATATGCAGCATTTCATTTAAATACATTGCTCTATTTTATACGGACAAAATTTAAGCACTGAAAGTCTTCTTGTGTTGATAGGAAACGATCTTCTGGAAAACCATAAAATTACTCAAATCAAGAGATGGAAAATCAGACAAGTGAATTAGCTAAGAAACAAAGGTAATGGCAAATGTTTCCACTCCCTGAGGTCAATAACGGAGCAAAGTAATCAGAGATAGAAAGTGCACTGGTGTGTTTCTAAAAGCTGGCTCTGATTAATACGGTCAACTGTTAAACACTGTGAATCTTGAGGGAAACCTGCTGTACAAATCTGTTTGTTTCCTTCTGGGCTTCCATAAATGGAAGATATAGCAATGTGTGCAAGCATTTATAGTCTGCAACCTATCAACTTACGCATTTATCTTCATTTAGTTGCTTTATCTCTAGATTTTTGCACCTGGAGTTGCACCTGAATTTGTACTGGGACGGGACCTCATGAACGAACCACTTCTAGGGACTGAACCTGCAACTTTTACTTTACAAAACCAGGCCAAAAACATCACAAAATAATTCACAGAGGTTTTCATGCCCCAGAAAATGCTTCTTTTTTTTTTCGGACTATCATGGTTAAAGGTAAAGTAGTTAGAATGAAATATTTTTAACCTTTTTTTTTTTTTTTTGCATTTACATTCAAAATTTAATTTAATTCTACTGGACAATTATATTAATTTAACTGAGATAAACTGAGATTATTTTATTCTATTCAAAGCACAAGTTTTTAAAAGAAAACAATTCTCAAATTTAATTAATCCCACTAAAAGTACACGTCAAATATGCTAAATATTTGCTAAATGTTTGCAAAGATATATATATCACAGTTAACATATTTCTTGCACATTATAAATGTTTTTTAAGGTTTTTTCAAAAGTTTAGTGTTGAGATTTTTACTTTTAGTCAATTGTTCAATTTAACGCATCCTTGCTGAATAAAATTAATTAATAAAAATGTAAAAAAAATGTACTGACCCCGAACTTCTAAACGGAAGTATATTTCAGGAATGAGGTTCATATGCAAAGAAATCAAAATATTTGTACCTGTTTAGCATTAAAAAGATGATGAAACACCTACATACCTACCATACTGTTAAATACAAAAATAATGCCAAGTTTTGTATTTGTGTGCATGAACATGTCTGTTTATGTAACAATCATTCTAACCTGCTCACTCATACTGTTGATTCCACCAGGTCCTAGTAAGTTGGTGGCCTGGTTGACGAGGTCAGTGCGGCCGCAGTTCAGCATGCGGAAGCCCAGGTCCTGCAGGAACTTGGCTTCAGTAGAGGCAGCGTCCAGCTTACGAGACACGCAGAAACAGTCATCCGTCCTGCGGCACACATACAAAAACATCTCTCTAATGTCTTAATCCTCTGCAAAAAAGCTTGAATCATATATTCCAAGTAAACACTCATCTATGGGCGAAACTTTTATTACAACACTTGGCCTAATAGCAATAAAACAGCAGTTATGGTGTGAAGCATGCCTTATGTTGGGTCGACTGAGCTTGTTTTCCCTGTACAGAGCCATTTTCATTTCACTCATGATGGGTAGCAATATCTGGTAGCTGGATGTTAATTTAATGGCAGCACGCTTACTTCAGCTGGCGGGGTTCACAATCCACCCCAGGCAGCAGGAGTCTGGCTGCCTGCCGAACATCATCGCTATCCACTGAAAAGCTGCGGCGGTGCTCCGCGTGTGCCAAAGCTACTCTTATCCACTCCATCAGAGGAGGCAGTATGAGAAACGGCCTGCAGGAGGAGACAAAATTATTATGTTATTTAACAAATACATATCATTTGTCTTTACTAACATTATTTTGGTATTAGTTATTATTATTGTAGTTATATGTAGTTATTATATTGATTAATATGTTAAATTAGCATAATTTTTTTATTTTCATTTTTCATTTTCATTTTAGTTTAATTTCCCTTTTGTGCTTTTGTGTTTAAGAAAATGTTCCTAAATACTTTTTTATTTAATTTTTTCAGTTTTAGTAGCATTTCAGTAAGCACTTTTAGTTAGCTGCCAAGGCAGCATTTCTAATTTTCATTTAAGTTTTATAAACACTAATATTTATATTTTATTTCAGCTTTATTATAACTATTTATTTGCAGTTATTATTATAGTTTCCTATGCCAATATATAAACTCTGAATTAAAAATTTGGAATAATTAACATTTTTGATATTAGAAGAAAGAAAAGAACAAGTCTCTTCCCAGGCTGCATTTATTTATTAAAAAATACAGAAAAAAATATATTGTGAGATATTATTTCAATTTAAAATAACTGTTTTCTATATATATATATTTAATTGTAATTTATTCCTGAATTGTCAGCAGCTGTTGCTCCAGTGACACTGCTTCAGTGTCACATGATCAATCAGAAATCATTCTATTTATTATCAATTTATTGGTGCTCAATTATGTATATGTATTGTGGCGGGAGGAGCAAAATGACAGACACAGTGGGTGTGGAATCAGGCCTCGGAGAAGCTTTTGTTTAACAGAAAATAAAACAAAATGTCCAAAATGGGGAATAAAGTGTCCAAAGGGGAAGGAGTGTCCAGACTAAACAGGGGACCTTGTGCCCTTGTTGTGCTGGGGAATTGTGAAAGAAGTGCAGTGTTCAGAAAGGAGGGGTCCAGGTAAAGGGCGGAGTCTGGCGGCCGCACACGCTCCTCTCTGTGGTCTTCTTCACAGCGGCTCATCTTCCCTTGGCCACGGCGCTTGAGGTGATTAACGGCCCGGCATCCTAGCCCGTTGGCAGCGTCACTGGTGTGTCTCCATTCAGGACCGCGGGTCCGGTGTTGTACCGAATTCTGCACCCCTGTCAGATTATGCACCCCCTAGTATTGGCAGGTTTAAGAGTAGGTGCGGAGGAGGGGTTAGGATTAGGCAATCAGTTAAGCAATCAGTTAACGATTTTAATGAGGGGGTGCATAATCTAGTAGGGGTGCAGAATTCGGCACAACACCGCTAGCCCTGGCTGTTTCTGCGCCCCTCCTTTCTCACACACCCACTCCTATCGGAAACCTGGTGAAGGGCGGCGATTAAAGGGATGGGTGCTGAAGATAATTAGGGGGGAGGCAGCCATTTCGTCACAGTATATAGTACATGTTTATATAAATTTAGAACTAAAACTCATTTTAGTTAACTGCCAAGGCAACATCTAATTTTTGCTTAGTTTAAGTTTTTAATTGAATATTTATATTAGATACAGTGTCAAGCTGAATAAACGACTACTTGGCTTAAGGTAAGTACCTTGAGCGACTGCATTAATCAAAAAGCTCCCTAGCAAAAATACCCAGCCACTTTGTAATGCATGCAGTAAGTACAGTGAAAGTCCCCTCACCTCTCGGTCTGTAAGGTGACTTTGGAGGGCTCTACGTTGGGGTTCTCCCACTCCATCTGAGGGCAGTGCATGAAGTAGCAGAGCGTATATAAAGCCTCGGGCTCCCAGTGGATCAGGCTGCTCTTCTGAGGGAGCGGAGTGCCGTTGCTGTGGTTCCTTATGCTCAGAGGCTGGAGGTGATGCATGGCTCTGGACACTAAATCACCTGTCGGGGCACAAGAGACCTTTGGTTAGCTGGGAATGATGTAAATGGTGAAGGACAGTACTGTCGTCGCATTGATGTTACAGCATAAAAAATTAGCAGCTCTGTCAATCTTTCTCTGCCAGTCAGCTGTTTGTAGGTCCTCGGCAGCACGTTTGCCAGTAATGAAATTCTCAGCCAGTCCATCAAACTGAATATTACACAAAACAGTTATGTAATTTTGTCATAGTACACCTGTCATGACAAATTTTTTATCACTCCGAATGACCCGGGTATATCTTTTGAATTTACAATCAAATCAATTTTTACACTGTGGAGCTTCTGTCCTGAAAACAAATTCCTCGTATGTGTAAACATACCTGGCAATAAAAACTCATTCTGATTCTGATTCTGATTCTGAGGTGCCTATTTGCATTTATACAATTTGAAAAAATTCAAAAGTTTGGAGTAATTAAACGGTTTTAAAGAAGTCCCTTATTCTCACCCATGCTGCATTTATTTAATCTAAAACAGAGTAAAAACAGTAATATTGTGAACTATTATTACAATAAAAAAACTGTTTTCTAATTGAATATATTATAAAATGTAATAAATATATATTTTCTGGAGGGCACGCTGAAATTTCAGAAAGTTCTGATTGGTGCTCAAGTACTGCTATATCAGCACTGATTAATGTCAGCGCAAGCAAAAAAAAAAAAACAAAAGACCATGGAAGAAGACCGATAATTTAAAAAAAGTGGTTTCTAAGCTAAATCTACTACACTTCAGCAACACAATGTATTATATAGTACAGTGGGTACGTAAAGTATTCAGACCCCCTTAAATGTTTTACTCTTTGTTATATTGCAGCCATTTGCTAAACTCCTTTAAGTTAATTTTTTTTCCTCATTAATGTCCCACACCGCACCCCATATTGCCAGAAAAACACAGAATTATTGACATTTTTTGCAGATTTATTAAAAAAGAAAACTGAAAACTGAAATATCACATGGTCCTAAGTTTTCAGACCCTTTGCTCAGTATTTAGTAAAGCACCCTTTTGATCTAATACAGCCATGAGCCTTTTTGGGAAAGATTCAACAAGTTTTTCACACCTGGATTTGGGTATCCTCTGCCATTCCTCCTTGCAGATCCTCTCCAGTTCTGTCAGTTTGGATGGTAAACGTTGGTGGACAGCCTTTTTAGGTCTCTCCAGAGATGCTCACTTGGGTTTAAGTCAGGGCTCTGGCTCTGCCATTCAAGAACAGTCACAGAGTTTTTGTGAAGCCACTCCTTCGTTATTTTTAGCTGTGTGCTTAGGGTCATTGTCTTGTTGAAGGTAAACCTTCGGCGCAGTCTGAGGTCCTGAGCACTCTGGAGAAGGTTTTCGTTCCAGGATATCCCTGTACTTGGCCGCCTTCATCTTTCCCTCGATTGCAACCAGTCCTCCTGTCCCTGCAGCTGAAAAACACCCCCACAGCATGATCCTGCCACCACCATGCTTCACTGTTGGGACTGTATTGGACAGGTGATGAGCAGTGCCTTGTTTTCTCCACACATACCGCTTAGACTTAAGGCCAAAAAGTTCTATCTTGGTCTCATCAGACCAGAGAATCTTATTTCTCACCATCTTGGAGTCCTTCAGGTGTTTTTTAGCAAACTCCATGCGGGCTTTCATGTGTTTTGCACTGAGGAGAGGCTTCCGTTGGGCCGCTCTGCCATAAAGCCCCGACTGTGGAGGGCTGCAGTGATGGTTGACTTTTCTACAACTTTCTCCCATCTCCCGGTTGCATCTCTGGAGCTCAGCCACAGTGTTCTTTGGGTTCTTCTTTTCCTCTCTCGCCAAGGCTCTTCTCCCCCTATAGCTCAGTTTGGCCGGAAGGCCAGATCTAGGAAGGGTTCTGGTCATCCCAAAAGTCTTCCATTTAAGGATTATGGAGGCCACTGTGCTCTTAGGAACCTTAAGTGCAGCAGAAATTTTTTTGTAACCTTGGCCAGATCTGTGCCTTGCCACAATTCTTCAGGCAGTTCCTTTGACCTCATGATTCTCATTTGCTCTGACATGCACTGTGAGCTGTAAGGTCTTATATAGACAGGTGTGTGGCTTTCCTAATCAAGTCCAATCTGTATATTCAAACACAGCTGGACTCAAATGAAGTGTAGAACCATCTCAAGGATGATCAAAAGAAATGAACAGCACCTGAGTTAAATACATGAGTATCACAGCAAAGGGTCTGAATACTTAGAACCACGTGATATTTCAGTTTTTCTTTTTTAATACATCTGCGAAAATGTCAACAATTCTTTGTTTTTCTGTCAATATGGGGTGTTGTTTGTACATTAATGAGGAAAAAAATTAATTTGAATGATTTTAGCAAATGGCTGCAAGAGTGAAAAATTTAAGGGTTCTGAATACTTTCCGTATCCACTGTCTATGTGGTGTGTGTGTGTGTATATATACTACCGACATACGTATATTATATATATATATAATCTATATAGTATATATATATTATATATATATATATGTGTGTGTGCGTGTATATATATATATATATATAATATATATATAATATATATATATATATCTATTTCACCAGTATAGTATGGCTTAGTAAAACCACATACATAGATATTCGATAATAGTGCACGTTTTGCAATGAGATGTTTTGTAAAGAGCATACCCTCGGATGGATTGTGTGAACACCAAAATGAAAAATGTCATCAGACATCTTTTCAACACGGTCACACAAAGCTCGCATTCATTACACAGAAACATTAAACGCTCTTTCTCTCTCTCTAATGAACTTTGCCTTTCATATGTGAAACTTTCAGGTCATCTAACGCTCTCATTTTGTCCATGAGACCTAATTCTTCTGAATATGTTCAGCTGAACCTCACTGTGTTCAGTAAAGTCAATACTACACTCTGAAAGGAATGCTGATAAACAGCCTCATCTATTTCGCTGCACTTAATGCTGCAGCACTAGCACTTGCTCTCCTAAAACATTTCACATCTTTGTTACTCCAATGAATTAACAAGGCCGCCTGTGCGAGATGAGCATTTATTTAGAGAAATAAACGAATAATACTTATTTAACTACTATATTTCCTCTGTTAACGCTGCAGATTTAAAGAAATAGCCAACCTGAACTCACGAGAAAACGAAACTATTTTACAAGGTGACGATTTCATATGAATTTGTACGAAAATGTGCGTTTTTTTTTTAAAAAGCATAAAGGTTCGCCTCTAACCCGTAAAAACATGAATGAAATATTAAAATTAATTTTAATATAATAAATTAATTAGATATTTCAAATTAATTAGCCACCAATTCTCCGAAACACAAAATAAATATGAAATGCGAGATTGCATTAATAGCTTACCTAAAAATAAAAAAACTCATACTCATGATGTTCCAAACCTGACCTTCTTTCTTCCGTGGAAGACAAGAGAAGGTATTCTGAAAAAAAATGTTTTAGCGTTTTTTTGTCCTCTAAATGAAAGTAAATATGGTCCAATGTTTTATTCGATCCCATTGACTTTCATTGTATGGACAAAAACAGTTGACTTCTTCTGGATTTGGAACAACATGAGCATGAGTAAATAATGACAGAATAAACCAAGCATGCAGGCATGCATGCAGGCATTGTAAAGCGGGAATACTGATGAGTTTGAGCGGAAGCTGTGTGAACTATCTGACAGTGGAGGCCAAAGATATGCACTGTAATTACACACAATAATTACAGGATTATGTAGAATATATTATCAGCAGCCGTGGCAGTTACACACACAAAACAGAATACACCTGTCAGCAGAGAAACACACAGCGTTAGCAGTCGGAGGTGGTGGCAGGAGGCTCTCGAGAGGAGGAAAGAGGCTGGAAGCCACCTGGGGCACTTCCGTGACCGACACTCATCTCTTATTCATGATAGTGTGTGACATTTCCTCAAGTCAGAGGGGCAGCAGAGGAACTGACTGAGAGATATGCTCAAGATTAACCAGCTAAACAAACACAGCGACGGCAAAAGGTCTTCGTCTATTAGTCATGATTGTAAACCTCATTACCAAGAGAGCCAGTCATCTACAGGTACTGTAGTCTATTCGTATGAATAAGCATGGCCATGTAAGATAACAACACAGCAGAAGATTTTCTTTTTGCTTGAGTGTCTTGGGTTAAATAAATATGATACTCTCATCCATAACAGCAGAGAAGGTGCCCTTCATCACCAGACTGAGAATGAGACGTTGGGAATGGAGGATGCAGAATGGTGTTTTACTGTGAAAACTGAGCACAATCGATTGGCTGTCCTCTCTGAACCACGACATAAATTATCAAGGAAAGGCCATGAGAGAGGCAGGTGCTCTACTTGGCTTTACGTAACAGAACAGATTTTTTGTCTTTTTTAACTGTCAGACTGGGATTAGTTGGATTAACTGTACTTGTTTTATTTAAAATGTCTGAAAAATTGCATGTCATGGGTATAACATCAAAGCTATATATATATATATATATTTACACCACACAACACACACACACACACATATATATATATATCTATATATATATATAGTCTATTATATCTGTGTGTGTGTGTTGTCTGGGTATCCCCTCAAAACTTTTTCCCCCAAAAATAAAAGAAAAGTATATATATATATATATCTATATAATACCTTTTTCCGTTTTTATTTATTAATCTTATAAAATATACAGTTAATTATTAAATATTTGATGAAAACTCAAAATCAAACATAATTAAGCACACACTTAACACATTTCTATTCTGGTATGCAAAAAATCATATTCTCATTACGTATGTGAAAAACAATGATATATGAACTAAATTACTGTAATCTGCTTTAAATATAGTCCAAACAAACCTTAAATGGTACTACAATATGTAGTATTGTTAAAGTATAAAGAATAAATTGATTAAAACAATAAAATACTAATAACGTTTAATATGACAATTCATAAGATTTTTTGACATTTGAGCACATTTTGTGTGCATGTATGTAAGTATATTTTATAATGTTAATAATATTTTATAAATTAGGACCACCTGAGTTTTGCTTTCTTTTAGATATATTGCATATATTTAAAGTACTGTAGATACTGTATATTTACCTTTTCATGATTTTCACCCATCGTTTTCTCTTATTCTACTGTTAAAAAGACTTGGTCTGGGTCTCATCACACCTACTGTACATAATGAGGTTGGCTTTTCCAGACATGCCAAATAAATGTATATCTCAGCAGCCATCAAGGTTACAACTACAGTTTCTGTGACAGAAAACTCACAGCTCACCAGAATTACTGTATATCCTGTAAGAAACGTGTAGATAAACAATTAAGAACCAGTCATTGGGCACCAGTGGCGCTCCAGAGCAATGAAGCAATGAAATGTAATGAGTGTTTTATGGAGCAAGAGGGAATACATGTATTAGCAGAGCTACGGGAGGAAACAGGAACTTTTAGGAAAACAGGGGGAAAAAATGTTATGGGCGGCATGGAAACACTCAGTGATGGCAATCCAGCAATGAAGGTCTTTGATTGGTGTCTGGCCAACCTAAGAAAAAAAAAAAAACTCCTGACTGTTGTGCAGGTTTCATTCAGACAGAGCCTAATGTAAGACACTTAAACAGCTATTTATTCTGCATAAGAGTCGATTCTCCTTTAGGGCTGTTTTTAGAATTGGTGCAGATTAATGCGAAAATGACTATCAACAAGTGTACGTTTCCCAATTAGCTGTTAACGGCTAAGTAACTGCCATAGCCCAAGGTAAAGTTTTTGCACGCACACACATAAATGCTGAAAGCAGAGAATTGGTCTTATTTAGATCAAACAAACCATTACACGAACAAAAAAAGTAGTATGTAGGAGAAAGCCCATAAAGTGCAATAGAGCTTAGCTTTTCTGGACTTTATTTGTGCCTTAGTTGTTAGCTTTTATTGTACATAATAGAAACTAAATTTAAATATCCACCACTTATCTTTTCTATACAGAAAGCAATAGCTACTCAATCTGCATTACTGTAAAATTGACCCCAGAAAGAGTCAGAAAATGTATTCTTCCATGCAAATCTGGAGAGGGAATTATTAAGGAACAAGATCTGCTAACTCAAAGACACAATTTTAAGAGACAAGAATGTGACAAAAAAAGCTTCTAATGCATTGACCTTTAGTGCTCTTCAGGGACAGATGTCTTCTAGTTAACTTGCTCATGAGTGACTCATAAAAACCTGTGTACCATAATAATAAGATTTAATCTATCGCCATGATCTCCTGTTACGGGATTTTATGAGTGTAATTATATTATAGTACAATTACTGTATGGAATAGTAGATTTCAGGCCTCCCTCTGGATCTATACGATCGTGACAAGCATACAAACGGTCATAAGTACTTCAGATTTACAGCGATTTGCTGAGAGGCAATGATTTTGAGAGTCTGAATGCCTTCCATTCCAATTTAATAACATACAGCTTTGAACTTCATAATAACCCAGATCCTACTGCAAAAGCCTATAAACATTGTACTTAAACACAATTATAAATATACATTACGTAATACACATTACCGCGGGAAGTAGGGGTGCTGAGGGTGCTGCCCCCTGGCGTGTAGCCCAAGAAAAAATGGGGGGGGGGCTGAGGGTGCTGCCTTAAAAATAAATAAATGAACATTTTGTAACAAAAAATAAATAAAACAAATTTTATTAATTTGTATATTCATTAAAGTTCATAGAAAAAAATAGCCTAAAGGCCCGTTCACACTAAGAACGATAACTATAAAGATAACTATAAAGATAACGTTATTAGCGTCCACACCAGCGAACGATATCGTCTGTTTATTCAAAGCGCATACGCATCTGCCGCTTTAAATTCTCGAGCTCGTTATAGGCTGATTGGCTGTCAATGTTTGTATCGTTCATCAGCTGGAAAAAATCGTTCTGAAAATGATTCCAACGATATTGTTTCTCTGTGCCTTTATCATTATATCTGTGGTGTGTTTCTTTAATCTTTGAGAAGATTTTCTATCAACTATGTCTTTATCGTTATCTTTATAGTTATCGTGCTTGGTGTGAACGGGCCTTTAGCCTACATTGACAATAAGCAACAGTAAAACATGAATTAAGTTTAATCAACTTAAGTGAAAGTCGTTTCAACTTAAACCGCACTGACCTGTAACATGTCTGTGCCATACCCAAATCAAGAATTAACGACCATTTCTACAGCCATTGCAACGATACAGCAGAGAAAGATCGAGACGGCATTTACCTCAGCAGCAACCAATCTGCAGTCCGCCCTGCAGCGCTTTATTTTGGTCTTAACATTAGACTTTCCTAGTCTTGGAACAAAAAGTAATGCTTAAGGTTGATTCAGTATTACTCTTAATGGAAAAAAATCCCACACACAACATCAGCAATGCTATGACAAAGTAGCTTATATTTAACATAAAACGTTTATTAACAGAATGAATAAGACATACGTTACCTGCGTTGTAACAAATAAATAAAGGGTTTTTGGATTTTCCCCTTACTTCAAACGGATTCTTAGTTTGTGGCTCATTATTATTATTAATAATAATAATAAAGGCTATACAATAAAACAGTACAATGACAAATTCACTTATATTAAACTTTGAACTTTTATTAACAAATTGAATAAGGAAAATATGTTTTACCCGCATTGTAACACAAATAAATAAACTGTCTTTGGATTTCCCCTTTCTTTAAAATGATCGTAGTTTGTGGTTCATTATTTGCCTATTATTTAAAACACATCAGCCATAAAATAGTAGTGGTAAATTCGCATAGGCCTATATTAAACATCTACATTTTATTAACATGAATAAGAATAAGCCTACTTGCTTTGTAACCCAAATAAATAAGGTCTTTTCCTTATTTAAAACGAAAAATTTAAAAAATATATGTTCCCGCGGCTATGGTAATACACCAGCTGTCAAAGAGTTGGAATTATGATTTTTGTTTTTGAAAAAAAGTCTCTTATGCTCAACAAGAATTTATCTGATGAATTACAATTTAAAATACTGTTTTTTAATTTTAATATATATTAAAAAGTTATTTATTTCTCTGATGTTAAACAACCATTACTTCAGTTTTCGTGCCTCATAAATCATTCTAATGTGCTGATTTGGTGCTCAAGACACATTTCTTATTATCAGTGTTGAAAAGTTTTTTTGCTGCTTAATATTTTTGTGATAACCGTGATATACAAAAGTTCAGGGTAAGTAAATTAATGCTTTTATTCAATAAGGATAAAAAGGGAGAGTACAGATAATTAAATGTTGCCAAAAGATTCTTTTTCAAATAATGCTCCTTTTGAACTTCTATTAATCAAAGACCCTGAAAAAAATTTATCTCGGTTTCCCACAAAAATAAGCATCAAAAATTTTTATTCATCTTTGCTATCAAATATTCAGGATAAAAAAAAAAAATCAGCAATACCAAAAACTAATTTCCATATATCTTAAAAACCTGTATAACTAGATCGACATTTGCTAATTCGCCTCTCTTAAATAACTCTGCCCGTTGAGTGAGATGTTCTGTTGTGACTGTCCAAAGCAGAAAGACCTCTATGTGACCGTTGTTTTTCCTGCCCTGCGGAGGCAGATACTGATCTGTAATCAGGGAAAGACGCTGTCCCGAACCAGGGTTCAAATGCCCTCAACTTCCCCTGTAGGTCACTGGGACATCCATGAGAAAGCAGAAGACAGACAGCATATAGAAAGAACGGCAAGAGAGTAAGCATTTTATGTAATCTCCATGGATCCTGTGTCTATTGATGAAATGATGCATTGATAGCTCTTTATTGTGTTTTCTTTACACCAAAGCACTTACAATGCATGTGGGGGATCCTCTCACCTCAACCACCACAGTGTGCAGCAACAAAAAAACATCCCCCCCCACCTTGAGTTGATGCGACGGCAGTCACAGGACAACGGCGCCAGTGCGCTCTCCACACACCAGCTACAGGTGGAGAGGGGAGAGAGTCATAGAGCCAATCAAGTGTTTGGGGATTATTAGGAGGCCATGATTGAGAAAGGCCAGGGGGGCAGTTTTGGCCAGGACACCCCTACTCTTTACGAGAAGGGATTTTTAGTGACCACAGAGAGACAGGACCTCGGTTTAACGTCTCATCCGAAGGACGGTGCTTTTTGACAGTATAGTGTCCCCATCACTATACTGGGTTGTTAGGACCCACACTAACACCTCTTCCAGCAGCAACCATTTTCCCAGGAGGTCTCCCTGCCAGGTACTGACCAGGCTCAACCCTGCTTAGCTTCTGTGGGCGACCAGTCTTGGGCAGCAAGGTGATATGGCTGTCACGTATACACAGATATAGATATGGCTTTCTATAAAAAAGTACTAATGGAGATTTTATCTTTAAGATTTGAAGACACAGTACAAATTCTGAAGGAACAACTGCATCCTTTGCCCTCTTTTTTTTTACTTATCCGCCCCCTTTTTTTTTTGTTTTTTTTGTTTCTCTTTTTCTTTTTTTTTTTTTCCCCAGGCTTGCTATGGGAAGTTTTCCATTTACTTCTCAGTTATTAAACAGGGCCATGCTTATTTGTTGTATTTGATGGGAATTTTGTGTTTGTTGTTGCCGAGTTCATATAAGGCAGGCGTTGTGGCTACAAAGATTTTTCTTTCTGTACTGTAGCACATATATAGTATTGCGTTTAAAATCGATGTTCTCAAGAATAGAACAAGATTACTGCTGTAAAATACTGTATATTGAATTACATGACCAGTCTCTTAAGTAAAAGAGCTTTACAGCTAATTAGATGTGCATTTCTAGAAGGAAATACCGGTGCTTGCAAGGCAGCAAAAGGATCGTGTTAAAGCTGTAGACAAGACTACATTTTAGACTTTGGTTCTGTGTAAATTAAAATGCTGTCATTGTCATGACATTCAGCATGCATCTTGTTTTCGTACAGCTGCACATCATACGTCACTGTGCAGTAAATAAAAAACAACTAAAATATGTGCAAGGAAGACAAGAATATGCAAAAAATATGCAAGAAAGAAGACCAATCAAAATGTATTATGCAACTAAATGCAATAAAAAAAAAAAACAAAAAAAAAAAAAAAAAAAAGCAAAGGAGGCAATGTTACGGTATTATAGTTTCTGAACATTTTAAATATAATATATTTGTAAATAAACATAAAATAACCATACAATACAGATAACATATGATTATATAATAATTATAATTCCATACTATTCTAAAATACACATAATAGATACATATAACAAAAATAACACCCACAAACAAAATTAAAACTAAATTGCCTAAGTAATTTCCATACTTAACATGAATTATTTTACATATTTGTTAATTATTATTACTTATTAATCATTAATAATAAAACAACACAATATGTATTCATTATTATACATATTGTTAAACCACAAGGAGATGAATATGGGATAAACTGCATGCTGTCTAACTAAAAGCTCTGATGAACAACTGAGTTACTGATAACAATGACCATTTTAAAAACCAATGTATGAAAAGCAGTGCATTAAATTCATGGGGAAATCAAATACAGTGTATGACACTTGTATGAGAGTGGCTTGTGCTGTATGGGATGTTGAGAGCTAAGGGCCTGCTTGAGGTGAGAGAGAGAGAGACCTGAATCCTGAGCAGATGGATTCCTACTAGTAAACACATACCACTCTGGTGTAAAAGGACTGCAACCTGGGGCTAATACTTACTTCAAACGAAATGAATTTGCATCGAAATGTATATCTTTAAACAGTCCGCACCATCATGCAACTGTTTCTGAGTATTCTGAAAACGTGCTCCACATGCAAATCAAACAGAGCTGTAAATCACCCGACAGAACTACTACTCAGTAAAATGCTTAAAACAGGAGACTTTGCATACACGCAAACACAAACATGTATTAAACCAAAGAATGATGGTGGCTTCTGCTTTTCTGAACAAGGAATTATTGGGAAAGTAAAGAAAAGCTTTAATCTGAGTTGAAAAATAGACGTTTGGGTACTCACTGAGCTCAGCGATGCTCCCCACGTGTGTGGCCAGTAGGGACTGCTCAATAGTACGCTGCTCGGACTGACTGTAGGCATCTCCAGCTTTACTCGAGCACTGCTGGTTCCTGTGCAGGCTCAAACTGTCCGGCAAACTGAGGATTCCTGCACAAAAGAATTAAACAAAAACTCAAACTTTTACAGGTCCAGAAGCTCAATCAATAGAGCATGGTACTAGAATCGCCAAGACCAAGGGTTCAAATCCCAGGAAATGCTTGGGATAAAAGTGTAATTCAACATTCATTTATTTGGCAGACATTTTTCCCAAAGCAACTACATTAAAGACAATTATATAATAAGAATGATAATAATATCAGAAACAAACACCCCTCAGGAACAGAACCCATGACCTTGCTGTTGGCATAGACGACCACCAACTGCTACAATCACAATTGCAAGAGAATTATTAGGGCAACCCCTACCAAGGATCTTCGTCCAAAATATGAAAAACCATGGTGGTGATTATCCGGACTCAAATCGTAGAAAACACTTCAAAATCCACACGATGAGAGAGCTTCTGGCTAAAGTCCTCAATCCATAATATTGCTTTCTCCAGTGAAAAAGTCGTCTTGTCTGAATCAGGAAATAAATATGCAGATCAAGCACTGTTTACAACGCGAACAGATTACCAATCTTGTGGTGGATTTTGATGTTTGGGGACAACAGGGGTTGGATTTTTTTTTACTGGAGGAAGCGTTATTATGGATTATGGACTCATATTTTGGCCAGAAGCGGCAGCTTAATTTTAAAACAATTTTAATTGATTCAGACAAGACGGATTTGTTTCTTACAAACATGCAACTTTTCACTTCACAAGACGCTGGACTGGAGTTGTGTGGATTACTTGTGAGGTTTTTATCAGCTGTTTGAACTCTCATTATGACGGCACCCATTCACTGCAGAGGATCATCATCTTCATTTAAAGGGGTATTTCATCCAAAATTGAAAACTCTATAATATTCACCCTCATGTCGTTCCAAACCCATATGACTTTCTTTCTTCTGTGGAACATAAAAGAAGATATTTTAAAGAATATTGGTAACCAAATTTATTGAAAAATTGGTTTTGGTTCCCATTGACTTTCACTGCTTTTTGTCCATAAAACAGAAGGCAATGGAACCAAATCTGTTTGGTTACCAACATTTATCAAAATATTTTCTTGTATGTTCCACAGAAGAAAGAAAGTCGTTCAGGTTTGAAACAACATAAGGGTGAGCAAATTATGATATTTTAATTTTTGGATGGACTATCTTCTTTAATAATAATAAGCAGGCAAGCCATATAACAAGTCCTCCAGGACTCCCTTTTTTGGCGGTAACAGGTGAGAAACTTGGCCAACCACTTGTTTTGTCTGCTCACAAGGAGAAAGGGAGGCGTATCACCTTTCTGGACAACCAGCAATTACTGTAAAGAACTGCCGTCCTCTTTTTGTGGAACACGGACTGATGTCTACATGCATACAGTATAACTTAATGCTAATGTTTCAATAATGACAATTGTACCAATGAAACAGACTCTACATCACACAGCGTCCCTGAAATCAACATTAGATTGAAGGCTCGCTTGTTCAGCACTACTGCACCATCACAAAGCTTTTCATCCCGGCTCACAGCTGAACCACTGAGGTGAGACTCCGTTAGTGTCTGAATCACTGTGGTTATTGTTTTTAACAGGATGGCTGGGCTCCTCGAAAATTGGATTCCCTCTCATCCTTGTGTTCCCATCAGTTCCATTGTTGCCAAACACTCCTGGAGCTGACGGCGTGTTAAATTATGATGTGGCCGAAACAAATTACTCTATTTTGTTGTCCTCCACAGACAGATGGGCTTTCGTTTGAACCGTACACTTGTGAGGCAAATGTAATTTTAGGGGCCTGCCTGAGAGCGGGAATGATGTAAATCGTTAATCAGCTTCACCCTGGGAAATGTGACGGCAGTGTATGTTGCTTATCATAATGTAAATATATTGCTCGACAAACTCATCATAGGTCTTCCAAGGCATGTTATTATTATTAAAAATGCAGCCTTATATAATTGCTGTTATAGATCATTCAGTCCATCTTACAGTAAGTGTTTTGCTTCAAGGAGGAATAAAAAAAAAATAAGGTGCATCCTGATAGAATTTGAACTAGGTTGCCATGGAGACAAGGCAGGGGTGGAGTGATGGTTACTTGCCTGCGGCATGGGAGGAAGTACAGGTGTTTAGCAATGCAAGACCACACCTCACTGTCCTGGGCCTAGTACTCTGCTATTGTATTCATGTATTAATACAAACTAATTTGCAGCCCTGCAGATGTTCATAAATGTTCATTATAAGATCTTGCTCTCCATTTCCCTTGCCTCAGCTCAATGAAGAATGACTGACAGGTGTATAAGATCCTAGAGTGGCGCAAAATTCCCCCTTGTTCCCTACAATCTCTTGAGTCCAGAGCTCTTATTAAAACTCTCAGCGGGTCTCTTTGACAGATGAGTGTGCCAGGCTCATGCACAGTCAGCCTGAAACACTTAAAGCAACGGGTGGTAAGACTGGCATCTTGCTCGCTTATCTTTCAGCTCCACTTCCTCAAACATCGGTCAGGGTAGCTTTCAAATACAGTAGGATATAAAGACTTACACACGCAGAGAAATGTTACAACACACACACACACACACACACACACACACACACAACACCACACACACACCACAAACACAACAACACACACACACACAAACACACACACACAACACACACACCACACATACTCTTGAAAAGCCTGGTTTCTTCCCAATCCTTGCCTTCGTTTGTTTTGTGATTATGCTACAAAAGCAAACTATGCTCAAAACATTTATGGAGTGGACCGTGGCCTATTCCAGAACATATATACTTTTTTGTTGAAGGTCAATGCAGCAGCTAACAACTATGAAGACATGTTACCATTTATTTTTAAAGAAAAATAAGCACAAGCAAAAATTTCACAAAAAATACCTTGTTAAATATAAGAAACATTTTTGGGTCCAATAACATTTTTTGGGGTTTTGAAAGAATATCTTATACAAATGCTGATGTATTTGAATAAAAATTAAGTAAAATAGTAATATTTGAACAATTTATTACAATTAAAAATAAACTGTTTTATATATTTAAACTACATTAGGATTGTATACACCATTTGCAGCTTCAGTTGTCACATTCTTGCTGATTTGGTGCTCAAGAAACATTTCTTATTATTATTCATATTCAACGTTAGCTGCGTAAAATTTTTGTGGAATCAGGATTCTTTGATTAATAAAAGGTTACAGCATATATTTAAAATATAAATCTTTTGTAACATTATCAATGTCTTTATTGTTACTTTTAATTAATTTAATGCATACTTGCTAAATAAAAGTATTAGTATTAGTATCATTATTATAATTATTTTTATTTTTACTGATCCTAAACTTTTGTACAGTAGTGCATACTACTCAAAATTAAGACTTCTTGACACTTTATTGTTGTCAAATGTTAAAAGCAAAAATAAATAAATAAAAACACTTAGTTTAATATTCAAACTTATATTCAAAATCAAATGCTTATACATGCCTATATATCTCAGGTTGCTCTTTGTAGATCCCTGAGTCAGTTTATTCAATAAATAATTGAATAGAACGTAGAATAATAATATTATTATTTTAATATTTTTCAGGTTATTCAGCAGTCAGGTAACAGCAGCCTGTGATTACAACAAAAAAAATAATTACCTGCAGTTAAATTATTTAAAAGGAATTGATTGAAAAGAAGAAAATCAGTATTTCATGAGTATTAAAAGATTGTGACATTTTTATTTTATAAAGAGTAAAAAAAAGAGAAAAAAAGAGATGATCTACGCGAACAACCAAAGCATCAGGGTGCAGGAAAAAAGCCTAAAGCTTGAAACCATACTGTCATTCAGCGCCACTTCTTCACTCATCGCTTTAATGAGTTATGGCGACTAGTGTGAAAATGCATTTGCATAATGCTGCATAATAATAAATAAATGATCATGATGCCAGGTCATGAAGTGAAAAGTTCTTCCCTCAAGCTCCTTATTCGTCTTCTTCAAGTGTGCAGTATCTGCCAGTGATGCCACTGCAGATTAAGACCTCTCTCACTCCAGCTCGCTATACAAAAAGCCTGTGGGTTTGGAAACCATTAAAAGTGTGTCCAAAATGATACCCGTACCGCAAAGTCTCTATTCTCAAGGAGCTCGGTTTATGATGACATAAGTAGACTGAGAAAAATAGAGCCTCCAGCTTTTTTCCCCAATGTATGACATGCATTTTCTCTATTCTGACTGTCTGCTGGACATCACTGAATTAATTTAAGACATTTGACCTAAAAGATACAGACCTCCTTGATCTGGGGATGTGGTTTGGTATAGAGCCCACATTACAACTGGAGTGAGTTCTTATGAATAATAAGTGAATAATAATGATATGAGTAATAAGTCATAAATTTGTGATGTAGTTAGTTTTAAATAAAGTTTTTAGGTTGACCTCAAATTGCAGAGGATTTTCGCAGAATCTGACTTCGAAAACTACTTTTATAAAAGCAAACCTAGCACATTCAATATACATGAAATTCTTTGTAACACTATATTAAAATAACTGAAATAGGGGAACATTTTTAACTTTGGTTTAATATTCTGTTATTTAATTCAATTAAAAATGTATGCATTTTATGTGTGGTGTAAGTGTTCAAATATTATAGATGTCTAAAATATATCTGAGGTTGCTCTTTGTAGATCTGTATATTCAATAAAAAAAATTGAAAAATGATCTAATGTTGAAAACCGTTATTCAAGCAGGCCTAGGCCAGCAGATTTCAATACATGCAGGTTTCAAGCCGATGAACAAGAGAGAAGGAATAATGAAGGCGTCTGCCAGGTTTAAACCAGCTGAGGATTGTGGGTGTGCAGGCGTCAGTGCCCTGTAACAATGTCAAAACCCAATGAATTCACATTGGCAACATACAGCACACCCCTTTTGTCCAAAACCTGAGGCTTTGGCTTGGAAAAACACAGCATCCACAGGTTGGCTCAGATTGAAGGCTCTATAAAATAATTTGCATTTCACCTCTAGGGTGCCAGAATTTCATTACAGTGCTTATCACATGTTTCACAGTGGACCAGTCGACCAAAAGTGCTTTGACAGGCTGACAAGTGGACATTAGAAGAGCTTGCACAGCGCTGTACACTTGGGGAGGATCCGCTGAGACATACCAGAGTTTTCCCAGCTTTCCCATGCACGCGTGCCGAGTGTGGATATGCCGCTGACCTCACTAGGGCTTAGAGTCTGTATTTAAATCTATTTTAAAGGCCTGTGAAGCCTGGCCTGCTCACTTAGCCTGAGAATGCAGATGAAAACACACACACTCATACACATATTCTGTCTCTCTCTGAGTACAAATGTGGAAAAACAACTCCCTGGATTTCTCACAGTGCAATGCCAGCATGCAAAAGCTAGAAAGTGATTCAAGTCACACCATGTAAACCTACACCCACGCAGCTATGTACTTGGTCAACTCCTTTACTAACCCCTATGCTAGGTTAAACCCACATATAAGTAAAATAATATCCAGTATTTCTTGTGCAAGATGGTATTTTAGTGACACACTAGAGACTTGTACGATGGCATTATATCCTGCGCACTAGATAAACACCTCCTAGATCAGTTTTACCATATAGCGGATAACTGAAACAATAGCTTGAGAGAGTTTTGTAATAGGTTAAATCACACATGCTGAAATCTGGCAGCCCAAAGCAGATGGAGTCCATATGTATGGCAATAAGAACTAGGAATGCTGCATTTCTGGGGAGTGGAGGGAGGAGTTTGAGGAGAGGGATGCAGCGGTGTCTACATGCGTCGTGTGACTGCGCAGTCTGTCTCCAGTACTGGCTGACCGCAGAGCTTTAATGGTTTTTGGAATCATCCCCAAGGATTTACTCTGAGTTGTTCGGAGATCAGAAAGTTGGATCAGTCCACGGATTTGTCACTGACGGCATGTGTCTGTTTGAATTTAAGACACGCATGGCTGTCAGAGAAACGGTCAACACAAACCCCTCGAATATTCCCACTGAGCAACTGTACATACAGCATACATACACTCAAAACATTAAGAAATTAATATTTCTATTTAGCAATGATGCATTAAATTGAACAGAAAAAAATAGTAAAGACATTTTTAATGTTAAAGGGTTAGTTCACCCAAAAATGAAAGTTCTGTCATTAATTACTCACCCTCATGTCATCCCAAACCTGTAAGACCTTAAAAAATTTAAATTAGCTTGTGTTTTACTTACCCTCGAAGCATCCTAGGTGTATATGACTTTCTTCTTTCAGACGAATCCAGTTGGATTAAAAATTGTCCTGGCTATTCCAACTCTATCATTGCAGTCGCGGGTGTTGCAGTTTTGACAGTCCACAAGTCGTCAATAAAGCTTTGTGCATTCATAATAAAACGTAGGCCAACAGAGCTCGGGGATGAATAACGGCCCCCTGTAGCGAATCTATTTTTTTTGTAAGAAAATATCCATATTTAAAATGTTATAAACATTTTTCTCTCACTTCCGCTGACTGTTATACACTGAAGCCGTTCCAGCGGATGATGCAGGATGTATGCACAGCGCGCGTGCCTCTGAGATATGCTTGTCTCATGAGTTTGTTTATAGGAGCAAAGGAAGCAAAATTTCCTTACTTTAACAAAGGAAAACCAGCCTCCTCTTGGCTTATATCAAAATCCTACGACATTCTTCTTTACAAATCCTCGTATTGTACTTCTAATTCCGTGAGCCAGGGGTGTGCGGTGTTTTGTTTTGTGGTCGCTCCTTCCTCCGCATTCGTTCACTAATTTCGCAATTCCCACGTCTTACGTAATCCCCGTAACGCTTAATTGTAGTACCGTCAGCGGAATTGAGAGAAAAGTGTTTATTACATTTGCAATATGGATATTTATCTTACAAAAACAAAGGAATTCGCTACAGGAGGCCTTTATTCACACCCCAGAGCCGTCTGTGGCCGTTTGTTTATGAATGCGCAAGGCTTTATTGACTATTTGTGGACTGTTCACGCAACATCCGCTGACTGCAATGATAGAGCATGGAATAGCCAGGACAATTTTTTATATAACTCCAACTGAATTCGTCTGAAAGAAGAAAGTCATATACACCTAGGATGCCTCGGGGGTGAGTAAAGCACAAGCTAATTTTCATTTTTGGGTGAACTAACCCTTTAGTTCATCTTCTGAACACAAATTAAGATATTTTTGATTAAATCTGAGAGCTTTCTGACCCTCCCATAGACAGCAATGCAACTGAACTTTTCCCAGGCCCGGGGGACCAAAGGTAATTAAGCCCCCATTTACGAGAGTACCACGCATGTGTGTGCATTCCTCTGCTTGAAAACAAGGAACAGCACATGCGTGTTCTACATCAGAACGCAGGCTCCTGTGTTTAAACATAAACATAATGACAGATTTTTCATTTTTGCGTCAACTATCCCTTTAAAAAAGATTGCAGTTTCAAATAAATGCTGCTCTATTTAAGCTTAATTTTAAAAAAATCCTGAAAAAAATTATTATGCTTTTCAGTAAAATATTAATGTTTTCGACATTGGCAACAATAAGAAATGTTTCTTGAGCACCAAATCAGCATATTAGAATGATTTCTGAAGGATCACATGACACTGAAGACTGGAGTAATGGCTGCTGAAACTTAGCTTTTTCCACCACAGGAATAATCCATTCAAATATTTAAATAGAACAGTTATTTTTAAATATAGAAATATTTCACAATATTACAGTTGTTACTGTATTTTTTATCAAATAAAGGCTGCATCCTTGGTGAGCATATGAGACGTCTTTCAAAAACATTCTTACCAACCCCAAACCTTTAAACTAATGTATACAAAGATATAAATATTAGTATTCAACACATGTAACATTGACCCTGAAGGCACTTAGAACATATTAAGGACAAGAAAACACTAGATGACAAATGAAAACAGCATTGACATGTACATAAACAACATTTGTCTTAAAAGGCCTATTAACAGTATGATGGATGAACAGATAGTAAGTTGACTTCTAAATGATCCAAACTGATTCTTGAATTGCAGGTCACATAAACAAGAGCTCACAAAAGCTTTTAACTATTTTCTTCCAATCTTCATTGAAAGGATTTTTAAAGGTGAAGTGTGTCATTTTTTGAGCCATTAGCATCACCAAATAGAATTTATACAATGGAGAAATAATAACCGTCTCAGACAGGTCTCCCCAACTCCATTTACAAATGACTGAAATAAATCAATACATTCATTTACAACAATTACAGCAAAAGGTGTGTTTAGACTATTTAATGACAGCCTTTGTAGACATGGCATAAATGCAAATCTATGAACTGGTCTTAACCATACATTAAATTACAATATTAGGCCAACAAAATTTGTTCACATTTCTCACAAACCTAAGTTAAATGTATGCTTTATGTGTTTGATTCAGTAGAAAGAACGAGCTCACTATATGGTTTTGTGTCACTAAACAGAACCAGCTCATTTGTCTGTGAATCAGTTGAATTAGACTGTTCATGCTGTCTAGTTTTAAGTCACTAAAAATCAATTTTTTTATAAGAGTCATTCATTTGGGATTCAAATAGCATGTCTTATTTCCTTTAAAAAATGGGTAACAAGAGTCATTAATTCAGGAATCACTAAAAAGAAGTGGTTCATAACTCCCAACATTTGGGAGTACTACACTGGTTGTACTGTAAGTATTGATTCACTAAAAAAATAATCAGTTAATAAGAGTCATGGATTTGGGAGTCAAACTACATTGTTTATACTGTATGTATTGATTCACTAAAAAGAACTGGCTTATAAGAGGAATCTTGTTTGTGAATCAGACTGGTCACCCTGTACATTTCACGCTATAGATTCAACTGATTATAATGCAGTTCCAGTATTTTTTTCTTCATATTTCCATTTTGTGTTATGATCTTTCTATTTACTTTGATCACTATAGCATCTTTAGAGTCAGTGCTGCATTCAGTTCTAAATTGTGACCATTTCTTGTAAATTATTGACTTGCCTAATGAATAAATGTAAAAACCTGTAAGACCTTCAGCAATCTTCATTGGGAGCATTTGCTATTGATCAGTCAGAACAGCAAAACAAAGTCCAAAAACAGGAGAGTACTGCAGATCTGCGAATGAAAACCTCAAAATAATATGATTCACACAGGCAGAAAGGATATCAATCTCTCTGAAAGCTGACAATAACTGTTATCAGAAGAGATGAAAGACACTAAAAAACAAACACGTTCGTGTTTGCATGAGGAAACATGCCCTTGTCAATGAATGCTGGGTAATGACCATGCTGCGTGCACCAAAGTGATACTGAGCTAAGTGTGTCATAGCTAGCTCGGTTGCCCTGTGGTACTTCTCTCCAGAAAACTCCAAAACAACTGGTAATGCCTCCTGCAGTGACCCCGATTACATCACCAAAACAGTACGCGTGTTGCCCCCCGCTCTCCCCTGCTGAAGTAAGCCTTGCTGTCACTAACAATCACTAAGAATCAAAAACAGGCGTTGTTCTCTTATCAGCAATCAGAGACAGCGTGTTATCAGCCGACCCCCTTGAAGACCAATCTCCGGGCATTCAGACAGAGGGTACACTGTTGGAAGAATAGTAGAACAGCTCTGAGGAGATCCCAGTGAGCATTTCCTCTGAGGCATTCATATGTGAAAACTTTATTTTATTTTGAGTCCCTGCTCATTACTCTTTGCATTCTTCCCAGTGCTGAGTGGTAATTTGCATGCAACTGGGCTGCAAATTGCAATGTAATTGTTTGACTGGATCTGCGCAATTCATCATTTTGACTTTGCTAAGAGCGATTTGATTGAGGCCTTATGCAGGACTTTTTAAAACTGCAAAGAAGAATAACCAATCAATCGTAGTTAAAATGGACATCTGGTATAAAAAAACTTGAAATTTTCAAATCCACATCTTTTACAAGTTCCAGTAAAACACTGAGTGGATTTTCTCAATTGTTAATATTTTCCTACAATTATATGATTGTACAGACAATTTTTATCACTTGCTTCTGACATTTAATACATTTGATCAAGAACAGTATCCATGCATCCATTGTCCAGTCTTTCGTCTGTCTACTTTGAAATCAGTTACTGCAATTTATGTTCTTATTGTTCAGAAAAAAGTCAGGTCAGTTCCTTCTAAGACTATCAAAAGAGAGCTTTAACCAGGCCCAAGGGGAATTTGCAGGCTTTTTTCAAATTAGGTATGTTTACAAGCACTAATTTTAGTCAATACGAATTAATCCATCATGGTTTCAGATTTTGAAAGTTCTGTTTAAATGTTTTTTCTTACAAAACGTTCTCCAATAATCTACCATAATAACCAAAGAAAATTTGGATTCATGTATTTAAATGCTAATTTTTTTTAAATGGAGCCATATTAACCACAGGATAAAAAAAAGATACAGATTGCGACTTTATTTCTTGTAATTGGGATTTTTTTTCTTACAATACAGATGAAGCAGAAACTTGTGAACGAAGGCTACTCCAATTCTTTGTAAATCTGCTGAACAGATTCCATGAGGGCCTGGCTTTGACCTCTTCGTCCAGCTACTCAGTAACGCTATATCCTGAACACAGGATTTGTGGGATTATGCACCAATAAAACCTGTCATACACTGGAGAAATAATCTTATGAGCTTTTCGTAACAGAATGATTAGACCTGTTCATTTTATGGTGTCATGACTTATTATTTCCAAGTAAAACCCTCTGTTCTTGCAAACTCAGCATGTAAATATATGAAATTTAGTCTTCCATCCAATTTTTCAGCAGGTGGTCACTCACAAATGCATCTTACCTACTCGTTGTCACAGCATTTCCTGCAGGCATAATAGCGTTACCATCACATTACTGTCGCTCGCTTCCTCTCATACATAAACACACAGACACACATACTGTACTGTATAAATACACGCACACAATCACACTAAGAATAGCAATGTGATGGGGGAAAAAGGACTAGTTCTCTCTTGCCACCATAACACCTCACACACATTTTTACACAGCAAAAACCCTCTTATACACACAAACACAGTGAATACATACATCAACAAAGGGGTTAATTTTTTATATCTTTTGCTTCAATTCCCATGAATAAATTCCTACTGTATGGCAGAACGTGTTCAGGGCTCAGTTGGCAAAATTAGCTTGTTTAATGAATTTGTCTGATGTGAATCAGCTCTGGCCTTTGTAAACAAACTACACGACATTAGCTGAGCATGCAGAAAAACAGCTGGTGCTCTCTTCTATGGCAAGCGAGAGGGCTGGAAGGTAATCATGTTCATTAAGACAACAGAACTGGTGTTTATGGAACAAAAGTGTAAGTATTATTTTGTTTGACGTGATCTCGGCCATGAGGCACACTGGAAGCGGATCTCCACTGCGTCATCCTGACTCAGAGCTCGAAGCTCAACTCCAGCTCGCAGTCTAGCAGAAACCAGCTCCAAACCAGAGACCCGGAGTAGATGAAGCATTAACTCCAAATGTTCAACTTCATGTTCAAAGGGGATGCCTCGTTCATCCCCTTTGAACAAACTCCCCAAGCTGAGAGCCAGAACTGGGTGAGGTTTATGCAACACATTGATGAAAAATATTATTGGAAACAGAGCTTCTTAACTACAGATTAAAGTTCAACATTCAGTGGCTCCCTGCTGAAACTTTTTTCATAATGCACAGCTCAAGGTCAACGTTTCAAGCTAAAAAGTGTTTTTAGCCATGTTTTTAGACCTCTGATGTCCGATTGTGGCTTTCTCACTGTTTATGTTATTTGTGATGGCCAAATAGATTAAAGCCAAGCTAAAAGTGATTCAATAGGCATATTCACAAGCATTATATAATACTGAATTGACTGCCAAAGAGGTCACAGCTAATGTTGTTTGAAAAGAGGGTGGAAACCCCTTAAGAAAATCAGACCAGTCTCTAGGAGTTTCCAAATGTGAAATCTGAGTCCAATCTTGGGTGGATCAAAATAATATTAGATTTGTGGGCCAAAGGTTTTATATTAAGAGACCGCTATCTTTAAATGCAAAGCTAGCATGTGTCAGCATATGAGTCATTCTATGAAAGTCATTGATTAAGTCAAAAAAGTAATAAAATTAAATAAAATAAAAAACTTTGTAACATAGCAACAGACCACTATCTTTAAATACAAAGCTACATAAAGCAAGTATCTCATTCTATGAAAAACACAGTGCCTTTAACTTTAGAAGGTGATTATATAGTAAATGTCTGTATGGTTTTAAACATTCTACAACACAAGAATAACTAAAGCAAAATTAATTTAAAAAATATGTTGGGATATTCTGACCGGGGTAAAATAAAATAAAATAAAATTCTAGAACTTAATCTAGTGTGATTAAGACAAAAATAAGACAAAAGTTTTTTTTTTAAAGAATTAAACTATGTTCTTAGGGTTTCCGCATAAATATAGCTAGATGCCCTATTAGCAGCTGTTTCTATGGGCCCGCTATATGCAAACCGTCCGCCATATTGGTATGTCAAAGCCGGTCCGTGAATACTCGAGAGCAATGCCGGTGCATCTGCACTGCAACTGTAGTTATACGCATGTATGAATAATATATATCTTCAGTAGACTTCAGAAGAACACAAACTAATACAACAAAATTAAGCTGTTAGCTAACAAGGCATTTAAAAGGTACTTTAGTTTAAAAACCTGTAATACTGGGTTAATAAATATTAAAGGGGTGGTTGACTGTTTTTTTTTCTAGGCTTGATTGTGTTTATGGGTGCAGTCTAATATGTGTTAATGCTTCGTTTAAAAAAAAAAAAAACACATTACTTTTCACATAATTTACCTTTGTTCCACACCACTCTGTCCCTTCTCTGAGAAACGGGCTGATCTTTTCCTGTTTTTTTTTAGCCCCGCCCTCAGAAATAGGCAATGGGCTCTGATTGGTTAGCTAGTCCAGTGTGTTGTGATTGTCTCTAGTAGTGCGCGCCTAAGCGTCCCGCCCCTCACCTCAGCGGCATGTTCTCCGGTTGTATTGTAAACAACGGCATCGTTAATATCACTTATCAATTTGAGCCTGATTTAGAAGCAGAGGATATTATTGAGGAGGATCGTGCAGAACCTGTGCAAGCAAGGCTATTAATGGTAGGCCTATGCTTTTTGTTTGTTGCTGTCTCATACTTTTAGATAAGCTGTTATTTGTAAATGCTACTAATTACGTTAGCTTTTAATATACGGTTTTATCCTGATTAAAGCTTTAATACAGTATGGCAACTGTACGCGCATCCATGTTTAACACTTCTCATAGCTATGTGAAAATAAGTGTATAATTGGAACAGTTCATTGTTTGAGCTGAGCTGAATGAGCGAGAGAGAGAGAGAGGAGAGAGAGAGAGAGAGAGAGAGAGAGAGATGCAGAGCAGGGGAATGCGAGGAACAGTATTGAGAATCGCTGCTTTTTAGAACATTGATTTTGAAACTTGTGATTCTATTAGAAATGTTAGAAAACAGAATCGCGATTCATATATGAATACATTTTTACGTGCACCTCTAGTTTTCTCTTCCTCTTCTCTAAAGCAGCGCAGCATGGCCTCGCCCCCTTTGCTGTCTTTTCCCGAGGGAGGGGTTTATCTGTGTTTGTTACATCACGAACCCGGGAAGTAAGTTGCTGTAGTCTCTACAAGCCGTTTTTGTAGGCATTAAACTGCCAGAATTTTAAAAGACGATATCTCCATTTGCATTGAACTTTCAGCTTCGTAACTTTGCAGATATTGTTTATGCTCAAACAGCAACATTACACACTAACTAACGTTAAAAAAGTGAAATCGCAATCAACCACCCCTTTAAAAACACAAACCAACACATTCCTAAACTGTGAAAGTTTATCCAGTTTCTTCAAGAATTTACATTTAGGCGTTTTTAAAAAAGGCGCAATGTTGTTGCATCTTGAAACTCGTTGATTTTTATTGTGAGTGACAATACATACACCGTTCCAAGATGGTCGTCTTCATGCTTGGAGTGGTCGAATGTGGAATCTACCTATACATATCTATGGGGTTTCCGCAGGTCCTTAAAAAGTCTTCAATATAATTGTATCAAATTGAAATCCATAAAACTCTGGTACAAGAACTAAATGGTACAAGAACGTCTTAATTATGATTTTAAGAGGTCTTAAATTTGGGGACGGAAAGAAAATAATTGCTTTATAGATTAATATGATGTTACACTGTAATATGCTGTTTTTGTTCAGACCAAAGCGAAATCTTCCATAATTTGTTTTTTTTTTTTAATGTGAACCGTTGATCATCAGTACTGAGTCATTATTAAAAAAATGTTAATTATAAAAATATAAACAATTAAAACACTAAGATATATTTATATGTTATTTAATTAATATAATAATTGACTGATAATAATTGTTTAAATTAATATAATAATTGATACTTTTGACTCATCCTTCTTCTTAAAAATTGTTTAAAGGCTGAAATGTGAAGTGCATGTTTAGTCACTTCCTGTGACTAAACTGAAGTTCTTTTATTTTTAGTTTTCCTAGATTTTGCTTCTCTGGGTGGTGAACTTCCAGTCCTTAGGTCCAAATTTTAGGCTAGACCAATTAAATCCTGTAAAAGATTACACAAGATCTATTTAAAATCGATTAGTTTTTTAATGCTTCCCTACCCCTGGACTCCAGCTCGAATCCTCATTGTCTGTTGACATTAACCAGCACTGCAGAAGTATTACATAATTTCCAGGTTATTCCCTACATTTCCAATGCAATTTTGCTGTTGGATGACACTTTTGGTATGGGTGCAGCTTCAGAGAACAGCTTCAAATTCCACGTACAGAAAATGTGGGGGTGATGACATCATTCAACACTAAATCATAGGCTTCATTCAATTGTGCAACAGAGTTGCCATCATAAACACATCATAAAATTGCTGTCACAAACATGTTTGAAGGAGAGATGGCTAAAAAGTGTTGCATAGAAATTTCATAACGCATCCTAAAAGAGTTAATCAACAACATTTCCAAAGGTCTCCTTAAAAATCCCTCTGACAAATCAGAGAAATTTAGAAACACTAAAACCACACAAACATGACTAAGTGGCCATTTCATCAAAATACTGGAAGTGAATTCTAAATTTACACAGTTGCTGTTTGTTTTATATTACTATTCCCAGAAGTAAATTCAATAAAGAGTTGTTAACAAAACAACAAAAAAATACTGGAAGTGAAGATTATGGCTTGTCGATTAGTCGTCAACCGAAACCGGCTTCACAGAAATACACACGGCACCTGGAGTCAGCCTGTACCTTTCATGCGAAATATCGCCCTGTCATTACTTCATGTGGGTGCCACACCGCTTTGGCATTGTTTACACCCACGAGCAACAGCTTTGCGGATTAGCGTGCGCAAGTGACAGCATGTGTTGAAAAGGACGGCTTCTGCTTCGGTGACAACCAATACCCCCCTCACTTCATCTCCTCCGTCCTTCTCATCTTATCGTGCCTCGTTCCCCCATACTCCCACCCAAACAACATACACTATTAAGCTTAAAGAGAACGGTCCAAAAACCACACTTTTCATAAAATGTGATCGTTGCAATTATGAGCCATGAAAGCTCAGAGAAGAATAAGACTGGGAAAAGTGCATGCTGTAATTACAAGGCACGAGATTTGTAGAAAATACCTGAAGAATAAAGGACTTTTTGTAAGTGCAGAGACCAACTTAATGTTACTACTGTGCTTAATTTAGGAAAGCTTTGCTGATTTTCCAGAGGTGTGGAGAATTTAAAAGGTTCAAAGTCAGAGAACAAAGACCAGACCCAGTTAACTAATCTTAATTACTAAAACACGTCTTTTATAAACTTGGACATTGAATGAACAGAAATGAGGCATTTAGATGCCTAGGGCTTGGTTAACATGCAACATTAATCTGACCAAATGTTCATATGGTTTGTTAACTTGTTCTGGTTATTTAAAAGGACAGTTCACCCAAAAATAAAAAAAACTCCCTGTGCTGTTCCAAACCTTTATGGCTTTCTTAATTCTGTGGAACACAGAGGAAACATTCAAAGAACATTGGATCCTACACACTTAGAAATAAATGTAACAAAAGGGGGTTTCGCAGCAAAGCAATAGAACCATTTTGGTTCCCCAAAGAACCTTTCAATGAAAGGTTTTATAAAGAACCTTTTTTACTTTGTGTAAAGAACATTTTAAAGGGGTTATATGACTTAGCTAAAAAGAACATTATTTTGTGTTTTTGGCATAATGCAATGTGATTATGCAGTTTGAGGTTCAAAAAACACGTTATTTTCCTCATACTGTACATTATTGTTGCTTCTCTATGCCCTGTCTTTCTGAAACGCGTCGATTTTTACAAAGCTCATCGTTCTGAAAAGCACGGTGTGCTCTGATTGGCCAGCTATCCAGTGCGTTGTGATTGGCCGAATACCTCAAACGTGTGACGGAAATGTTACGCCCCTTACCAGGTTCAGGAAACTTTCCTCTGTAAAATGCGCTGCACACACTCAAATATTTGGGTTGTACTGTTCTGGAACAGTGTTGTAAATAAAACGTAACCACTGATTTATAGTTGTGTCCTCTTTTAGAAGGCCAAACAAAGTAGTTTGGTTTTCACAACAAAACACACAGCGTCTCCACGACATGGCGGTGGCGGCAACAATACTACAGCGACAATACTACTTTCTTTGCATATACATTTGGGCGGTGTTATGCAAATCTTCCCACACAGTGACGTGTGTTTAAAAGAGGCGTTTTAGGAAGGCGTGGATGAGCGTTCACTTTTATAAGACACTCTTTGTGTTTGAGACTTTAATCTTAGCGACTTTACGGATCTTCTGTATGCACAAACAACTTTTAACACTCCAAAGACAAAGGACAACATGGAATTGCATCATATGACCCCTTTAATAATCCAATAACTTTGTTCCTCAATAAAGAACCCTTTGTACAATGGAAAGGTTCCATGGATGTTAAAGGTTCTTCACGGAACCACCGATGTCTACACACACAAAAAGTACAAAAGTTGTCACTGGGATGGTACCTTTTCTAAAGGGACCATATTAGTACCTAAAAAGTACAAAAATATAATAATATTTCCTTTTGTACTCTACGGAAAACAAAGAAAGTCAGAATTCCTTTCTATGTCAACAAACCCTGCAAACCAAGTTTAGAATGGTATTATGAAACTTGATAAAACTCAAAACACACACCAAAATGTTTCCAAGAGTGAAACGTCTAGTAGTTAAACATGATAGGGTTGTTACTGTGAGACATGACATCCGTACTTAATACTGTGTAGCGTAACAAACCTGAGCGGATTTGAACTGAGCGTCCATCTCTTGGGTCTCAGTGACTGAGTGAACCTGATAGAATTACAGACTTCCTAAATTTGCAGTGATCAGAGTTGAGAGACGGCCAAAGAAAACTAAACAGATTAAAATCTATAGCAGAAAAACCCACTATTTTTAATCCATAACAGGGGGACTATAAATACAGAATGCAGTGTTTGTAGACAAGTAGCTTCCATCTCTGGCCTTAATTCAATCTACGTACTGTGCTGGCTGAAACAAAGTAAGCAAAGTAGCAATGTCAAACGATGATATTAGTGTTATTTTCCCCCCTATTGCAAAACATCAGCCTTGGGCTAAATTGTGGCTCTCTCACTTCTGCTTTTAATTCTGTTCTTAAACTACATTGAATGGGTTTCAACATGAAATGTGAGATCTTGCTTCTGTTGAGAGACCTACAGTTCATCTTCAGGCTAACACGCTGTCTACACTGAGATCGTCATAATCAATGTTGCATGCTTGGAGCACAGACAGCTCCATTGATTATAGCGAGACTGTTCTGGTTTTGTTGCTCGCTTGCAGTGATAAACAGCATAATAAAGTGCAAATGAACAGAAATGAGAGGAAGCTATGACAAACATCTATTATGCAGTCAATCTGCCCTGTTCATCCTCCAGAAGTACATGGAAATGAAAAATGATTTTACACAAGGTGATGAAAGAAACAACAAACCACTCCACTGCCAGGGAAGAAAATGAATCACTTGCAGTGAACGTGCTAGCATAAGTTCAGATACTCAAAACACAATTATTTATGTTCTCAGTGAGTACTTTCTAACCAGAGCAACTTGCAATAACGTGCAAATTTCTACATCTGTAAGGGCAACACTGTCAAAATCTGTGGAAAATTGCCTGCTTGTTAATGACTTAACTGACAACACCTTGCATATCATTTAGTAAAGCAACTTGGGCCTCATTTGCAAAACGAACATACAACAGAAAATTGGGCGTACGGCCGTTTCTACGCAAAACTTGGAATTTATCAATATGGATGTGAGCGGTGGCTACGATCAAATCTCACGTCAGGTCTCAGCTTGTGTATTTGTTATTTGTGCATATAAATCTAAAGAACTGAAAAAAAACCCCATTCTAATCTTACTGGTTAATGATCGACTAATGAGCTTCGGTTGTCAGTCAGGAAGATTTACTATGCTACACACAAGTTTTTGAGTTAGCCTAAACTTGCGTGCAGCATAAATCTTCCTGACTGACAACTGAAGCTCATTAGTCGATCATTAACCAGTAAGATTAGAATGGGGTTTTTTTTCAGTTCTTTAGATTTATATGCACAAATAGCAGCATAAACAATAGACCAGGAGGATTCACACATTGTCACATCACACACATGCAGCGCTTCTGTGAACGGAGAAAAACAGAAATTATGTATATAAAAGGATAATAAATCTGACTATATTACATTATTTCTCTTAAATAATTAACAGATTAACAAAAGAAAACTGTGCGACAAGTATAGGCTATGCTCGTTTTTGTGACAGCGTGCAGCACCCAGACTTATGTTTAAGTGGGTATTGGAACACGAGTGAAGTACAAAGCCTTAATTGTTTACATAATGAAAAACCAAATGTTACATGGGAAAAATGGAAACATTGGGATTCTTGACGAATGAGAGAGGCTTGTGAGCCCAATGCCATTTCAGTTTCGTTTTAAATAAATTCATTTTAGCTTGACGTTTGTATGCTGTTTATAATGAATGCATAGCCTAATTTGTGTTTTATTGTTCAATATATAATTTTATAGCTACTTATTTTCTCATTCTTTTCTGTTCTGAATAGCGTTACATTTAAAGGATTTGTGAAGTGAGGGGAACTAAATAGGCTATTTAGTGTTTATAATGTTTGTAAATGTTTTGTTATACTTACTGGTATTTAAAATACATATACATTAATGCAATTGTTTGGAATTACAGATTAATTTCTCTTTAATGAGATTACTTCCTCTTTTTGGCTGGGTTACGTTTCTCCATGTCCTAAAGTCAAGGAGCAATTGGCTTCTAAACCGTGAATTTTTAGAGGCGTGATATTCAAATGACAATTGTTTTCAGCAGCCACATTTATTAACATACAAACATTCCTATGACAGGATTGGCGGCATACGAATGTTTGATAAATCACACGTGAACAATGTCATAAGTTGATTTGCGTGCTCGTTTCTACGTTTGATTGATAAATGAGGCCCCTTGTGTTTCCTGTATATGCTAATTTTCTCCTCACTGGAGATAATTTGCAAATAACAAGGGGAAAAATTCTGAAGAAAAAAACAACTAATTACTCTAACTATTATGATGTATGTAAATAATACCTCCTTCAATATTTCATAATTGTATAGGTCTCTATACGTATTTTTTATACGTCTTTCATAATATTTAACTTCTATGATTTTACAGACCTTTTGCCCCAGTGCAGGTGGGTCCTTGACAAATTCACAATATAACCACCTCTTCGGTACACTTTACCAGTCCACTGGGCATAACTTCTCAGTCATGATCTGACCATGTGAAATATCTTGGATCATAACTTTGACGTTATGATCACTGGGAAAATGCTAAGAGGAGTGCTAAATTACAGCTGTGTACCTAATGGCTACCCTCTACAAAATAGATATAAAAAAAACCCACACATAAGCATAACATAAACACATAAACACACAAAGCATGAGATTTGCCTGCATTGAAAAAGCATGAGATTTGTTGCTGGAGCATATGAAATACAGTAAGTCCTTTGACAGCTAGTAAGCTGACTCCATCGGCAGTTTTTCAAACCACAAAACACAAAAACCTCCATGACCTTCACAAAATGCATTTGACCACAGAATCCTCACTGCTATGTTGATTAATGAGTCTATTGTTTCATTTGATCTTCGTTTGCATTAAAATACTTCACATTCATATATAGTGTTGCAATTATTTGATCAGACATCCTATTTTTCTAGTTGGGAGTTGAGACCTTTTCCACATGGTTGAAATTTGTCTTGATTTCAAAACATCTACTGCACAAATTGCAAATTAAAGAGATAGTTTATCCAGAAAAGAAAATAATTTTATCATTTACTATTTTTTTCATTCCAACCCCAAATGACTTAATTTCTTCTGTGGAACACAAAAGGATACACTTTGAATAATGTTGCTCTTTTCCATTCAGTTACAATGCAATGAATTGGGAATGGAAAATTCCAAAGGACAAGTAAATGTCATAAAAGTGGTATATATAAATTGTGCACTATATTCCAAGTCTTATGAAGACATATGATAGCTCTGAGTGAGTTTTATTCACCAATAATTTACTTTTTTAACTTTTTGAGAACTGAATCAGTCCAACTTGTGAATGTATTATTTAGACCATTTTGTGAACAGAAACAATGATTCATTCAACAGATGACTCAAAAGAATGATTTGACACCAATTTGATAATGAACGCTGTCATATGGCTTTAGTCTGGAAAAATAGTGCATTTTTTACCAGTACACATTTACTGTCATTATACTGCAAAGAGATGTTCTTCAAAAAGAAGACAAAGTCAGGTTTGGAATGACATGAGGGTGAGTATGATGGCAAAATGTTCTCTTTTTTGGGTGAACTATCCCTTATAAAAAGCTTTTAAAGGGGTCATATGATGCGATTTCAATTTTTCCTTTCTCTTTGGAGTGTTACAAGCTCTTGGTGCATAAAGAAGATCTGTAAAGTTGCATAGACTAAAGTTTCAAATCCAAAGATATTGGATATCCAAAGATTTTCTTTATAAAAGTTAAGAGTCAGCCACACCTACCTAAAACGGCTCGTTCTAACACGCCCCCACATATCTACCTCACTATGTGGGAAGATTTGCATAACACCGCCCAAATGTTCACGCAAAGAAAGAAGGCGTAACTTTTATTCTCGCTGTAGTATTGTTGCCGTTGCCGCCATGTCCTGAAGACGCTTCGTTGTGAAAGCGAAACTACTTTGTTTGGTCTTCCAAAAGAGGACGATATCCGCTTCGTCATGCCTGGAGCTGATCCGTGCTGGTCGCTGAGGGAATACATTAACGTTGCGCTGTGTATCGGCTTTCACCGTGGACGAAGCCCGGGGTCGTCACATGTGCTTGCCACTCCTTAGTCGGATCCGCCGGCTGCGCCGTTCTCAACCCCGCCTCCTCTGCTCACTCTAGCCCGGCCTCATCTCACGCTAAGCCGGGGCTTCCACTAGGCCGCTGTGTTTTTCATTGTGAAAGTGAAACTACTTTGTTTGGTCTTCCAAAAGAGGACACGACTACAAATCAGTGGATAAGTTGTATTTACAACACTGTCCCAGAACACTTCAAACCAAATATCCAGATGTGTGCAGCACATTTTATGGAGGACTGTTTCCTGATCCTGGGAGAGTAACGTTAGACTAAAATGCCGGCAGTTCTGACTCACGTAAGTACGTTTTCATTTAAAGGATTTGCCACTGATGATTCAAACGCGAGTTTTGGGCAGTAGAGTAGCACTTGTTGTTTGTCATTTCTCTGATCACAAATGCAGACAGGGTTTTATGTTTACACGGCGCGATATGCAATGCAACGCGTAAAAAGACAGTATAAGTCATAAATCAGTAATTATGTCCCCACTGGATGCAACAAATGCCTCGTTTGTAATGGGTTTTAATGTTTTTGTCTCGTCGCTCCGGCCATGGACACGGCATCAACAGTATGGTGAGGGGCGTAACATTTCCTTCTCACGCTTGAGGCATTCGGCCAATCACAACGCACTGGATAGCTGGCCAATCACAGCACACCTCGCTTTTTTAGACCGATGAGCTTTGTAAAAATCGATGCGTTTCAAAAAGGCGGGGCCTAGAGGCGAGAAAACAATAATGTACAGTATGTGGAAATAATTTTTTTGAACCTTAAACCGCATAAACACATTTCATTACACCAAATACACAAAATAATGTTCTTTTTAGCAGCATCATATGACCCCTTTAAATACGAGACTGTTTTGGGAAAAATTGGAAGCCTGTCCATCCCTAGTTGAAGTAATTGGAAGTAATTGCTGATATTCCCATGAGATCATTTGCTGAAAGTGCATAATGGGGTTCGACCAAGTAATAAGTACTCCACAAATATGACAGCCACAGCTTTGGCTGTTGGTGATACGCTTATCTGGTGAAAGTTTGATTAAAAATCCCAAGCTACTTTTTATTACTGATGCTCCAGAAGACAATATATCATATATAAAGGCACATGAACACTGAATACATACAGTATATGTCCTCCACATAATGCACTGACAGCTGATCGGTGTGCTGAGTTGAAAACGAACTCTTGTCAGTTACATAAAGGCACGAATGTCCGGTTAGATTAAGGGTGATATTCTTATCACTTTTGGCCTCATGAGTTGCCAGGTAGATTTGGTGAAATAATTTCCATATGGCGCTGACAACAGTGTGGGAAAGCAGCCTAGTGCAGGCATATCTATGAGAGCAGGCATAAAAATTCAGTCTCTAGAGATCAAATCACACACTCAGGATGAAGTTTGTTCAGTAACAGAGAAACCCAATGTCAGCAGGCTTCACTGTGTGGACTGGCTCCACCTTATAGATCTCATCAGGGCAGAACTTATTCTCAATGTTTCATTATGTTTTCATAGTCATTTTAATGTCTCCGCAGACCTCATTAAAACATCAGTTTCATCAGCAAAATCAGTGATAATGACCTGTACCTCTTACATTGACCTTTCTGAATTTGTGTTCCCTAGTAAACTATTGTTAGCACTTTGGCAGACATCTCATACACTGTGTCATGGAGCCCATAAATTGTCCATATCCCTACAACCTGGGCGTATACTGCATTCACATCATGTCAGATTTATTATAAATTAATAAAAGTTTTAAATTGACAGCCCTAAAAACTATGCATGTGTATACATAAACCAGCTAATTAAAAGAGTACAAAATAGCTTGAGCAATATCACACTGCGATAGTGCGACCTCTTGCAGACAGCCGAAGGATTTTTTTTACACAACAGCTCAAAATACAAGACGTTTATATTGAGGAACTTACATTTGTAGATACAACAGTGCCTGTCTATGTCAATGAAAACAGATCTAAAGAAGCTTTGTGTGTCTCTCTCCACGCAACTCACTGTTGTGGCTTTTCGTTCCTGAATAAATAGTGTTTTTAACGAATTGGTTGAATGAACCTTTTAAAGACTCACTTGTTTCTAAATGAATCAGCAGTTTTGAATGAATCGGTTGAATGATTGATTCAACGATTTACCCATAACACTTACTGCATAGCCCTGAAAGAATCAACAGCTGTGTCCTAATTAAGGAGCTATACATGTTCGAAAGAATCAGCTTAATGAATTTGTTGAATGAACAATTAAATGAATATAAAGTCAGTAATTCACCACCACCTATTAGCGTAACCTGCAGAAAGAGTCAATGAAAACTCTCCACCACTAATTATACCAACTGACAGCATGTTTCAGTAATTAACCCTCAAAGACCGAGACAACCGCCCGCGGCTAAAAATAACTATGTTCTTAAATGTTTAATAACTTTTGAACCGCTAATCCTATCTGAATAAAAAGTATTGTAAAGCGGAGCTTTCGCAGCGCTAGGGCTGGACAATAATTCAATATCAATATGTATCGCGATATAATTCTTTTCAATAACGGTGATATTATTTTTAAACACATTTCCGATATTTCTATATACATTACCAGTTTCACATACATTGATTTATTTGTGGCGTTTGACTTCGTTGAATAAACATTAGCACTGCACGTTTCAAAATCAAAACGTGGCGCGGGTGTTTTATATGAATGAATCTCTGAAGAGAACCGACTGTCTTCAGAAAAGTTTCAATGACATTTTCATTTCATCTTGCATGTAATATATTGGGGAAAAAATCAAATCAAAATAAAAATAAAAACCATAAAAATAATAAAAAAAATTAAATAAAAAAAAAAATTTTTTTTAAAAAAAAAAAAATTAATTTACTCTATATAAATATCTGATAAAGTAGCGTTCGTGAGCGGAGCTGATTTGATTACAGCTGTTACCGGAGAAACCGCAAGTTCTACCGCTCTCACAGCACCTCCTGCTGGCAGACAAACAGTTTGCATTTTCAATAATAAACCCATCTCCAGCAACATGCTTTTGTTGTTGCTCTTTTTTTTCTGCAGCAACTCAGAGCACTTTTCTTATTCTTTATCCTGGCTGAAGCACATTTGTTTCAATCTATAACAATAATCAGCCACCCTACATTACCAGTCAAAGGTTTTTGAATAGTAAGATTTTTTTTTTTATGTTTTTTTTTTTTTAAGAATTCTCTTCTGCTCACCAAGACTGCGTTTATTTGATCAAAAATACAGCAAAAACAGTAATATTGTGAAATATTACATTTTTATATTTTAAAATGTAATTTATTCTGTAATCAAAGCTGAATTTTCCGCATCATTGCTCCAGTCTTCAGTGTCAAATGATCCATCAGAAATCATTATGCTGATTTGCTGATTATCAATATAGAGTTGAGTATTTTTTTTTCAGGATTCTTTGATGACCAGAAAGATCCAAAGATCAGCATTTATCTGAAATAAAAAGCTTTTGTAACATTATACACTATACCATTCAAAAGCTTGGAGTCAGTATGATTTCTTTCTTTTTTTTCTTTTTTGTTTAGAAATTATAGAAATTAATACTTTTAATTAGCAAAGATGCATAAAGGAATTTCTATGTACAAAGATTTATAATTCAATAAATGCTGTTCTTCTGAACTTTTTATCCATCAAAGGAACCTGAAAAAAAAAATTATAATTCTACTCGGCTGTTTTCAACCTAATAATAAATGATTTTTGAGCAGCAAATCAGAATATTAGAATGATTTCTGAAGGATCATGTGACTGGAGCAATGATGCTAAAAATATAGCTTTGAAATCACAGGAATAAATGGAATTTATGTCTTCACGTCGCTAGGCGATGTCCCGGTAAAATCGATTCCGATACAGATACAGCCAGCGGATCGATTCCATTTATTTTATGTATATTATGTAAATAATTCTTATATAGTTCATAAAGATCATTTTCACTATTTTTTCTGTGGCACTCTGTATATTTCTCACTCATTCTGTGCGTGGTTCGTGAATCATTTGCACTGTTTGTATTTTTGTTGCAGAAGACAAATTGTGCAATTGTTTTCACTAAATAGCTGCATGGTTTGTGTTTGTTGTTGTTCATACTCAGATTGAAAATATATTTATCTGAAAAAAGTCCCTTTTTTACTGTGTTTTGTTATTATATAACACTGATTCCATTTTCTTTACTCCTAAATGTTTTTTAGACCACATATATATTGTGTTTAAAATAAAAGACCTGCTTTTGGGAAGTCGTGGCCTAATGGTTAGAGAGTCGGACTCGTAACCCAAAGGGTGCGTGTTCGAGTCTCGTAAAGGCAGGGATTTTAGGTGGGGGGGGAGTGAATGTACAGCGCTCTCTCCCACCTTCACGACTGAGGTGCCCTTGAGCAAGGACCGAACCACCAAATGCTCCCCGGGCGCCGCAGCAATAAATGGCTGCCCACTGCTCCAGGTTTGTGTTCAAGGTGGTGGTTCACTGATGTTGTGTGTGCACTTAGGATGGGATAAATGCAGAGCACTAATTCCTAGTATGGGTCACCATACTTGGCCACATGTCACGTCACTTTCACTTTTCACTGAAAAGCGCCTATAACAATATTGTAATAAATTGCTATAACTTGCTTGGGGAATGTTATATGTAGACAAAATTGTATTTGGAAGTGTAAAACACACAGATACAACTTTCTAAAGAAAAAAAATCCAAACTTCAGGAGTTTCTGTTCGAGTACACAGTAAGAAAACATCCAATTGTTGCTTGCGTTTTTCTTAAAATTCTGGAAATTCACTCATTCTTAGAGAAAACAAAAGGAAAACTGGGACTTTAAATAAGCTAGACTGAAACTTCAAGTTCTCCTGTTTATAATGATATATGACACTTGATGCTGACTGCTGACTGCTAGAATAGGTCTTAAAAAACAAAGAAAAGTGCAGACGTTTCAGGTGCCCCAAAAATGTTCTAGGTCTTTAAGGGTTAAGCACAAGCATATGAATCTTAGCAACCTCTGTTTCCTTTTTATGTTCAATTGTCTTCACATTTTGCAAGATAATACAGGGGTTTATTAATGCCACAACCACAATATGAATGATGCCGTAGAAATGAATTTCAGCTTAGAGTCAGAGAAGAATTTGTCATCTTATAATTACAGTAATTCCGAAATGACGTGAATGCAGCACTTTCTTAATGACATGACTCTCATATAGGGCCTAAGAAACCCAAAAGAAGAGAACTAATGAACTTTTACAACTGCATAATAGCGGGCGGCTTATCCACCCACTTCTGGTACGATGACACATAATGAGACTGTAAATTCAACAGCATTTGCTGGACATATCTGAGCACATGGAGTTCTTCCATGGTGGAGTATGGGAAACTTTGTTTACTCGAGATATTTAAGGGATGATTTCAGTTTGCTGGGTGTTAACGAGATATTCTCAATGGTTTCTAGTCATGTAGTGTTTGTGACCGCAGACATGGAATGTTCCATGCTGTGTTTCTGTTCCTATAGAAGGAGTTAACTAGTGACTTCAGAGTTAAATAAAGCTTCGGAGCCACAGTAAAAGCTTAGCTGAATATATATACAATATTAATCATAAATAGAGACCTATAAATAGCTTTAAAGGTGACATATCATGAAAATCTAACTTTTCCAGGTTTTAAGTGCTATAATCAGGTCCCCGGTGCATCTACCAATCAAGGAAACGTGAAAAGGAATAACTCAGTAACTTTGTTTTGATAAGCTTTTTCTGCCGGTTATGAAAAAATGAGTGCGTCTGATTTCGCTCCCCTAGTAACGTTGCAAAGGGATCTCATTATAATATTACCGCCCCTTAATCTGCACGTTTCCACCCATGGCACCGCCATTTTGATTTCGCAAGCGACAACGGTGTACCAGTTCTAATGCCATGGCGAAATTTGAGCAAACCATGCTAACTGTTCTGTCTTTGGCTGCACAGACAAGCACAGAACACTATTTAGATTCCCAGCCTCAGAGGAGACAAGAGAACAGTGGATTTATTTATTTATTTACTGTATATTGCTGCTGCCACACAGCCGATCTAAAAATAAAAGTGGCGATTTATTTCCCAGCTGTTTACCTTCACAGACATAACCGACTGTTTTTGTAACTCGTGTGTTTTTAACGTAAACTTGTGTGTGAATGAGAACTTAGTTTAGTACTCACATGCTGTGACAGCCGCTTTCTGTCCGTGTACTTCGGATGTGTGCTCTCAGAAAAACTTATATCTGAAGTTTAAACTCATACGGTTTAAAACACATGATTTTAGCACGATATACATGATAATCAGAAGCAAAACAGATGTTTTTTAGCAGGTACGAGCTGTAAAGGCACAGCTCTATTCTGGAAAAGACATTGTCATTTAAAGACGCAGGCCCGAAAAACAGCGTGTTTCTGCATCCACTCAAAATAAGCATTTTCAAAATTATATAATAAATGATCTGTGGGGTATTTTGAGCTAAAACTTCACAGTTACATTCTGGGGACCCCTGAGACTTATATTACATATTGTAAAAAGGGGCATAATATGTCACCTTTAAGCTTCTGCACAGTGTTTAAATTGAAATCTGTGTTGGTTGTATCTGACCACAAATAAATCATCTCTTTTCATTCAACTGTAAATGAAACAATTACAACAAAAAGAGGATAATCTTAATAGCTCTTCATGCTGCTGAAATGGAGTTTAAATGTTTCTGACGCTCTCCCACTGGCACTGAATGACTAACATTAGACTACCAAATGAAGTGAACGAACCAATCAAGCATATCGTCATTGTCTCTTATCAAATAATGGAAATTAGCCTCACTGACTCATTCCATACCATTTGGCCAAAAGACAAAAGTTCACTCACACACTAACTTCACTTTATGAATTAAATATTATGTTTAATCATCAGTAGCTATAAAGCCACACCTGATAACAGCACAGAGAAACCTCATATCACATGTATTAAATCACATCTCACACACACTGAACTGAGCAGCAGGGGAGGAACTGCCTGCTGCTGGTTTATTTTTAGAGCCAGCACTATGTGGTCAAACAAACAAGGATCAATCTAAGTATGGCAGATGTTAACCAACTTCAGGAAATAACAGCACTGGCTACAAATTAGTCACTATATTAGAAAGCCATTTGACCAAAATTATTAATTATTTATATTATTCATTTTATTTATTGTTATTTTTTATTTTGTAATTGTATTTATTTTATCTATATTATATATATAAAAAAATTACTATTTTGTGATAAATTTTATTCAATTTTAAAATATATGAACACTAAAAAACACTAACAATTGTAACTATACAAATATATTATAAAAAACTATAACAATGTCAAGCCTGAATTAATAATAATACTAATACTAAGTAATAATAAACTGACCAAAGTTAATCATAAAAAATGATTATGGCAATAAATAACTAAATAAAATTACAATAAAATAAAATTGAATAAATCTATAAAAAACAGATGGTTTCAAAAGATTACACACTATAAGTTTATCCAAGCCATAGTGCAGGCTCAGCTTTTATAGATCACAGCTAAAAAAAATTATATTTAAAACAATATTCAAATATATATATTTTAAAAATATTTTTAAAATAATATTTATCAAGATTATTTCAAAACGAATCCATAAACTTTATATTTTGCCATGCATTACAGACTCCATATCTTTTTTTTCCAGGATAATCCTTGCCAACAGTGAAAGGGCTTGCTTGGATTTACATTTTTTTATGTCAAAGTGAGCATGGCAGAAAGCCTTGTCAATGCTGTGAGTCATGACCAAAGACTTAATTAAGATGTATATCACGCAGTCTGACATAAAGACATCTGGTGGCAAACAGTCTGCCATAGCTTTTTATCCAAGATCTCACTGGGGTGAACAATCTGACAAGCAACAGTTGTAAAGAACAACAAAAAAGTGCAACTTTGTACAACAGACTTAAGCCATAGACATGAAAAGTGTTAAAGTACTATCACAATGTTCTGTGGAATAGGGAAGGTTGGAGAGCTGGAGGTTGAGTACAGGAAATTAGGAAGTTAAATGGCGAAATAAAAAGATAATAATCTATTTTTGTTATTTTTTAACCAACAAGAATCCGTATTATTCTGTAGGAAAATTCAGTATTTTGTTACAGACTGCTGCCAGAACATGTTCATCAGACATGGAAGAGCTGCAGTGGCATAACCCCTGATGCAGAACGTAATTCAAACAAGCTTGTTCTTTTCTTCTGCGCAATGCATCCTAAGGCGATAGGCCACCATGTCAAAGGCAGCGTATAAGAAACCAATGTTAAACAACGATATCAATGCAAGAATTACAGTTGACAGGCACTACTGCCACTTGCACAAGACCCTCAGTTTGAGAGAGTTCAGTCAGTGAGGGCAGTCTTGCATTTTTATTCTGAAACGACGATCACAGAATCACCTTCACATGTGCTTGATACCAAATAAAGCACCTGCTGTAAGGTTCAAAAGTAAATAGCCTGTAATACATAGGCATACCTGCCTTAAAAGCATCTCACTTCAGAGATGGAGATGAAGTCTCATAGGCCTTTTGCGTGGTTCATCATTAGCATACACACAACACATTTTTCCAATCTACAGTGCAACTCTTCCATAGGGAATTGCTGTGCTTGGCAGGAAGATTAATATAAAAGGGAGCCAGGCAGGAGCGTTTCAAAGGGAGCATCTTAGGACAGATGGGCTGGTTGCATGAGTTCTGAACAAAAGCCAGAGGGATTGGCAGGAGCACCGCTTTATTGTTCGCTGATTTCTTTTGACATGTGGGCCCTTTAGCGTGTTATGCTATTTTTTGTGTAAACATCTATCTATATACTCAGAGGAGAGACTCAAAAGTCTCTGGAGAGGCAAGTGAGGGGAGAACTCTGACAACTATCCCAAAAAACAACTGTCAAATCTCAAAAATGTACCTTTTTTTAAACTCTACGAGGTGTAACAGTGTGAGATGTAGTGTATAATCTTATATAATTCTCAAATGTACACTACTGTTCAAAAGCTTGAGGTCGGTAAGATTTAAAAAAGTTTTTACAAGTCTCTTTTTAAGTCTCTTATGCTTAGGCTGAATTTATTTGATCAAAAATACGGTAAAATACAGTACACTGCGAAAAAAGGCCACAATGTATTGTATTAAAATGAAGGAATTTTCCATATTTACATTTTACAGCTGTTGTACCCGTATTTCAAATGTTGCATTTCATTGTGTTGTGGTTTAGGGTTAATGGAAATGGCCATAAATTTACTGGATAATATCCTGGCAGAACATTACAAGTACATTTTCTTTTTTAATTTTCTTTTTTTTTTTAAACATTATAATATTGTGCAATAGTATTACAATTTAAAATAAATGCTTTCTTTTAAATATCTTTTTTAAAATGTAATTTATTTTTGTAATGGCAAAGTTTTAGATGGCAATTCTACATTTTCAGCAGCCATTATTCCAGTCTTCAGTGTCACGATGCTTCAGAAATCATTATCATATCAGAAATCATTTGTTCCTTAAGAAACATTTATCATACATCATTATCAATGTTGAAATCAGCTTTGCCGCTTAATATTTTTGTGGAAACCATAATAATTTTTTTCAGGATTCTTTGATAAATAGAATGTTCAAAAGAACAGCATTTATTTGAAGTAGATTTTTTTGTAATATTATAAATGTATTTACTGTTGCTTTTGATCAATTTAATGCATCCTTGCTGAATAAAAGTATTAATATAAAAAAAACAACTAACTAAATGACGGACCCCATACTTCTGAACGGTAGTATACATATCGTTTTTTCCTGGAAAATTATATTGCAGTACAACTTGTTATCCAGCAATATTGACTGTGGTAAGATTCACGTTCAACAAAAACACTGCTAATTAACCAATTTCGAAACTGATCTGATATTAATAAAAACAATTACACTGGTTTGTGTTTTGGATGGAGAGGCTGGATATGCTGCAGTGCCATGGAATGTTCAATCATCGGACAACAGATTAATTCTCTTTAGTATTCATTTGATCCAGCTAGCGATTTGAAATGACAGTGATGCATTCCGTAGATCACCTTGGGCTTGGACAACTGAAATATTTCTTGCCACATATCTGAAAACCAAATATTTGTTAAATATAAATTAGTTCTGCCAACAACCCTTGAAACATTTCACTTAACTCTGTGGAATGCTGACAGAAACAACAAAGATCTCACTGCATGTACTGTAGTTTTTATTCTGATAAGACACAAGACCAGATGTTCCTATAAAGACTAGGATAGTCACACAAATCAATGCACAATGCAACTAATGAACTCAGTCATCATGTGGATAACTGTGATGTTGCCAACACAAACTGATGTTCACTGATGTAACTTTGTCTTCCCAGGGGAGGCCCAGAATAAAAACTAGCCCATAAAAGGAGATTCACACATTAGGTGCTTCATCCTTCTTGTATTTTTCAAAATAACCCCTACTTCTTCTTTTAAAGAAGTTTCCTTAAAAAGGTTTAATAAATTATAGGTCCTCTGATAAACAAGGTGATTTCTAAATTAGTCAGATCTTCCTTTAAAGGGGTCATATGATGCTGCTAAAAAGAACATTATTTGGTGTATTTGGTGTAATGAAATGTGTTTGTGCAGTTTAAGGTACAAAAAACACATTATTTTCCACATACTGTACATTATTGTTTCTCATCTATGCCACGCCTTTCTGAAACACGTAAATTTTTACAAAGCTCATCGGTCTGAAAAAGCGAGGTGTGCTCTGATTGGCCAGCTATCCAGTGCGTTGTGATTGGCCAAATTCCTCAAGCGTGTGACGGAAATGTTACGTCCCTTACCATATTGTGATGCCTGCGGCAACCACATGTGACGACCCCGGGCTGGACTCCGCTTCATCCACGGTGAAAGCCGATCCGGCGATCCACAGCGCGAAGTTGAAGTATTTCCTCAGCGACCAGCACGGATCAGCTCCAGGCATGACAAAGCGATATCGTCCTCTTTTGGAAGGTCAAAAAAAAAGTAGTTTGTTTCGCTTTCACAACGAAGCACACAGCGCCTTCACGACATGGCAGTGGCGGCAACAATACTACAGCGAGAATAAAAGTTACGCCTTCTTTCTTTGCGTGAACATTTGGGCGGCATTATGCAAATATTTCCACATAGTGAAATAGATATGTGGGGGCGTGTTAGAACAAACCATTTTAGGTAGGCGTGGCTGACTCAACTCTTATAAAGAATATCTCTTTGGATTTGAGACTTTAGTCTTTGCAACTTTACAGATCTTCTTTATGCACCAAGAGCTTGTAACACTTCAAAGAGAAAGGAAAAATTTAAATTGCATCATATGACCCCTTTAAAATGACATTTCATTCAGTTTCATCACATTTTGAGATCAGTCGTGATTCAGTGGAGAATCAATCAATCAATCAATCGTCTCGACATTTTCTTGGCAGATGTCGTTTAAAACAATGCAAACGTTTTTGACAGATCTTGTGCAACCATAGAATTAGTCTTTTGTTATGAATTGTAACGATGGCTAACCTCCCTGGAGAAATAAGAAACCAAAATCAGCACATTTGTCACCTCCTATGAATGCCTATAGAGTAGGAGGATAGTGAGTCACTTATGAGATGCTTCAACCTTCTACAATTAACTAACACCGCTCTTTAATTCCCTTATTATTCACACTCTTAACTTAAAATGTAAAAGCATAATTCCTGAGCTTATCTGACCATTGTCCACCCTATCGGACCTGAAGAGTTCAGGCAAAAATAAAAATGTTCTCATCCTCATGTTGTTCCAAATATGTATGAGTTTATTTCTTCTGTGGAACACAAAAGATGACATTTTGATGAATAATTTGAATCTATAATCTTCCTTTCCATGGAAGTGTTATCCACTGTGACCAGATCATTGCGGGAACTGAATCAGTCCGATACATGAATGATTCAGCTCACAAAGAATGAATGATTGATTCATAAGTATTAAAAAAACTGTTTACAAAACAGACATTTTTATTTAATTTCCATGCTATTTGCCTAAAAAGCCTTTAATAAAAAAAACCTTTTCACATAAAATATCAATAACAGCACTTTGCTGTGCTCACAGTAAGAGTTTGGGTTTGCTGTCAGTGCCAATATAGTTTCTAACAAATCCATCCTTCAATAAATTTCAGTTTGCAAAGCCTGAATTACATTTTGACAGATTCAAAATCCACACAGAAACAAAGTTTTGAGTTCTGAAATCTGAAGTATGTTTTCGTAGTGCATCAAACTCTTTTATCTCAAAAGATGAAGGAGAATTTCTTAAGAATTCATCATTATAACTCCTTTAAAGTCAAGCACAGCTTGGTAATGTGCGCCTGAGCTGATGTGGAGAGGAAAAGTTCAACATTTTATGACACACTCCATCCAATACTTTGTTTTCCAGATGGTCACTCTCTTTTTGACAGGCTCATTAAAGAATGCGGTCTGGAGCATGCAAAGCTACTTTGAGTGGATTTTCAGTTTCTGTTTGATTCGACTATGTCACTATCCTTTCCAGACTGCCAGCATCAACCCCATCGTTCCATTCACATAAAGGCTTACCCAGGCAGTTCAGCATTTAGCTATTGGCTGCCCTACTTTCGGGCCTCGGCTATGAGAGTGAATGGACTAAATTGGATGGAAATGTTTTTACTCGTTTGTGCAGGCGGGGAACTCTGACCATTTACCACAAGGCTTTTGGTTGGTCAGGCAGATACACAGGAAGATTGCTTTTTTCTTGTGTGATGCAGATGCTTACAACCTACTTCCTAAGGGAAATGCGCAAGACACAGTTGGGAGTATACTTTCTGAAGACAAATAGAAAATGGCAGGCGTTTTTTTCTGGATATATTAGAGTAAACCTATTTATAGCTTTAGATGGCAATGATAGAGTTAGTAACTTTAGACTGTACCTTTCTGAAAAACTGCAGCTATAACCACATCAGGGCTGTATTTTTATGTGGAGATGAGGGCTAATCTCAGAAGAGCAGTGAGTTAGCTTAGTCAACATGATCCACAGCACTTCATTTTGCCATGGTACACCTAAGGGTATGTGTAAACCTTAATGAATTGCAATCCAGTGGCCCCGCAGACAGTCTAAAAGCCAAAATCACAGCAAGCGGGTCTGATTTAACAAGTTTGTGCATCTCTGATGCCGGATATTAACTAATGCAGCACTATGTAGCATGCTGGCTAACATGCCTGGGCATGCAGTCATTTTATTTAGTTTGCACCCTTGTAAGGTTCTTCCTCAAAGGCGCCGTTGTAAACATAATTCAGAGAGTAACGCACCTAAAGCTGAGCCTATAAAGATTACATAACTGAAGAAATTAAAACCATTAGTCATACTTTCAAACAACTAGTTAACAGTAAATCAGCATTAGCATCAGCCTTCAGGCATGATGCCCATGTGCATGTGATTAATGGTCACAACATGATTTAGAGCCATCTGCTTGTGTGGAGCACTTCCTCTAATTAGATCAAGTCACCTGAAACCAATACAATTTTGCCAACTTCTCTTAAATGTTTGTAACAGCTAAGAGGGACTTCCTTAAAGATTTCCTGAAACACAGAACTGTAAGAGGAAAGTCCTAAAAGGGGGAACCTCTGCCGAAAACAAAAAGAGAGCAGCAGGGGCGGACTGGGGCTAAAAAGTGGCCCTGGACTTTTTGGCACAGTGCGACCCACTACACCATAAACCCACCAGCTCATTAGAGCTATTTTTAACACCACTTACTAACATACAAATATAACACAATACAGAAATATATATTTTTAATTATTATCATTAACATTAATGAATGACCGTCATACTTCTTTACATTATAATTTGTCTTTCCTGGTGTAGCCTATATGGCAATTTGTAAATAATATTTTTACACATCTCTTAGGGGACAGTTTAATTATCACTAAAGTTAAACTGCCTACCATAATATCAGTCCATATAACCATGCTCTGCTCTAGAAGACTTGGAATGTAGTGCAGAATGTGGACTGTTTTTATTGTACCTTTCAATTGCTTGACAAGAGTTTTTTTTAATGAAGAATTTTATGATGATGAAAAATACAGTAAACTGTAATATGTGAAATATATAGAGTTACAAATTAAGAATAGCTGTTTTCTATGCAAATATATAGTAAACAATAATTTATTTCTGTGATCAAAATGGAATTTTCAGCATAATTACTCTGGTCTTCAGTGTCACATGATCCTTCAGAAATCATTATAATATGCTTATTTTGCTCGAAAAATATTTTGATTATATCACTGTTGAAAACAGTTTGGTGCTTATATTTTTGTGGACAATGTGATACTAGCACCATTAGTCTAGATTTTAAAATAATAATAATAATAATAATAATAATTACTTTTATTCAAAACGGTGCAATTAAATTGATTTAAGTGACATAAAGATATACGATTACCAAAGTATTATATATAAAAAATGTGTTCTAGACTTTGTATCAAACAATAATCCTGAAACAGTGTTAAATGGTTATTTTGGGCTGGCCCAATATACTGAATTTAAAATATATAAATTTAAAAAACACACATATGCTTAAAGTAAGAAGCAATTAGGTCCATAGTGTCTCACGATCCTTCAGAAATCATTGCAAGATGCAGTCATATCAGTATTGAGCAATTTTAAGCATCCCTGTGAATAATATATAAGATATATATATCTATAAATTCTTACTGACCCTAAACTTTTGAATGATAATGTAGAGATCGAATTTTCATATTCAACCTGATCGACCAGTTCTACCCATTGTCATTTGGGAAAGCTCACAAAAAGTACTTCCTATCAGTCGTGCTCAAACATTCCACAATAAAACGATGCTGTTATCCAAATGTCTCTGAAATCTCAAATACTGTGCTGCAGTATTTTAGTCATAATTTAATTCTTTGTTTGCATAAATCACAACCTCTGTCATCCATCATCTTAATCACAGACACCAGGCCAGCCAGGATTCCACGGCTGAGGAATAAAATATGAATATTCTAATAACTCAGTCACAAAACCTTCCCCATGGCTAAGATTCACACACACAAATGGATAAACACAAAGTGCAAGAACAGAATGACCAATATGCACTAATATACACATAGATCTTACATAGCTCAGGCAACCTCAATCTCAACAGACTAAAGTATTGGAAAGATACAGCACTACAACTAAATGGCCAACATTGAAACAATGGGCTTCAATAAAACATATAATGCCATATTTAATTTTTTTCAGGGATTAAAACAAGGCTATAAGGGATAGAAGTACAGTGTGATTGTACAGTTCTTTAACTACACACCGATTATTCAGCTGATTAAATGTCTTTCTGAAAAGAAAAAAAAACTTTCAGTAGACAAAAACTCTATAAAAGATGCCATTATAAAGACTGTAAGTCTATCCCTCATAGCCTCATTTTCATCCACATAAAATTCATCATGGTGGCAAACCTAACTAAGGCCAATATGACCCAAATGTGTAGTAGATCTAATAAAAGCAATGGTTCAAAAAAGAATATTTTGACCAAATTCCCAATACCTGAAAATTGAATAGCCCGTAAATTTGATTCAATACTATTAGACTTAAAATGATGAGTTGCAAATGTTCCAAACTTCAGATAAAGGCAACTGCTAAATTAATAAATCTACATGTAAATGTAAAATTAAACGGTTGGTGGCGCTAGAGGGCTTTACTAAGCCCAAATTTTGTCAGAGGGATTTCAGCTTGATAAATTCCATAAATGTCTCCACCTATACCTAGTGCCATTTGAGTAAGCAACAAAGTAGTACTGTAATAAGTAGCCACATTAATGGAAAACAGAATCAAGTACAGCACAGGCCAACTTAAACACTGTTTATGTTTTTGGAAAAAAAAAGAAGTAGGCTCTTTCTAAACTTAATTTTCTGCTGTATAACTTGTGGCAATTTGCACCATTAATTGAACGCATCTGTGTCCATCCTCTCCAGTAAGTGACCCATGATGATCCATGGGACTCCTTATCATGTTAGCAGCAGCCCCTCTCTTTACATTAAGTAAGTAAAGAGCATGTGAAAGTGGCAAACTTGAAACTTGAAAGTAGCATGTGTTTGTAATAAAAATGTCATGAAACCAGAAAAAAAAACATGCACACACAAACCTTGAAATAATATAAACCATATGCCAACTGCACAGGATGAAGCTGTAGCAATCTGTCACACAGGATGACAGTCTGTTGCTTTTCCAAATCTAAAGTAAAAGAACCCTGTACACCTTAATGAACTATGGTTTCTGTTGTTTTGATTCGGTATGCACATTAAAAATGTGATCTTGCACATGTGTTTCCCACGCACAAATCTTTCACATACATGCACACAGACGAAAGACACACCATGGTAGTTTGACATAAAAAGGTGTTTTTTGTGTGTGTGTGAATCCTTTCACTTAAAAAGGCCCTGAATTTCATCAGGCTTTTGTGTGCTGGCTGTCAGTACCTCTTCACCTGAGCACCACTAAATTCACTGTTTGCAGTTTTTTTTTCTCTCTGTCTCTTTCATTCTTTATGTCTTTTTCTTTTATAGGATCACCAATCTATTCATTAACAGAGAAGAGATCTCCACAGGATGTGTGCAGCAATTTCATCTTCTTGATAAGTAGAGAACAGCCAGTGACACAGCAAACAGGTACAAGTCTGCCGCAATAGTGCCTGTCTGAACGTGTTGTCTTGTTGTGGGTGTTGAATGTCACAGAGTAGTCAAAATTCAACTCTTTATTAAAAAGCGAGAGCACATCTTTTGGGTAAAATACAGACAGTTTTAAAGTATTACATTAGGTACACTCAAAAATAAAGGTTCTTTATTGGCATGAGTGGTTTCATGAATAACCTTTAACATCCAAGGAAACTTTCCAGTGCACAAGAGGATCTTTATATTGGAAAAAGTTCTTCAGATTATTAAAATATTCTTCACACAAAGAAAAAAAAATTCTTTGAAGAACTGCTCAAATAAAGGTTCTTTGGGGAACCCAAAATGGTGCTTCTATTGCATCGCTGCAAAACCTCGATTTTTGAACCTTTTTTTGTAAGAGTGTATATGGGATTTAAAAATTTGTAAAATCTATTGCTAAATTTATGTTAAAAAAACAGTGACAATGTTTCAGGTATTACAGGATTGAGGCCTGTATATTTTACAACTCATAATAAAGTTATATAATGCTAATACACCAATCTACTTCAAAATCTGCTTTTTGGGAATATCCTTTTACTGTTTTTCACCATAAATTACATGGTAATTTATAGTTTTTACTTGCAAAAAACACAGATTTGACAGTATTATACAGTTAAATTTTAATAACATAAAATTACATATAATGTGTTACCATTTTTTAATGTATATGGTAAGCTAATGCAATTGATAAGGTAAGGTAATTGCACTTAAAATGGACATCTATGTGGCAAGGCATTGCACCACTAAAAAGACACTTTCAGATAACTGTTCAATTGAAATAACACATTTTTATTTTAAAGAATTAATTTTAAGAATTATTTTTTTGTTTTTTGTTTTTTAACCCTCCGACCCAATGCCTTGCCCCATAGACTACTATTGTAAGTGAATTGCAAACAAGGTTTTTGTTTGTTTTCACCAACCAAGGGGCGAGTCAATGACTTGTCTGTGATAACACAGATGCAATCAATAGAGCTTAACCTGAATGGTACCCAGAAGATTTCTTTAATATATGATAAGAATTATACCAAATGGAATACAGCAGAAGCTTGTGGGAACTATTGAACAAAGCGACAAACTGAAACCCTTAGTGATATCGATTGCTATTGAAGGAGGCTGTCTGACCTTTGTCTGACCTTGGGCTTGTGGAAATGTGTTCATTACTTTGCGCCACAAACTGATCTTTGTCATTACTGTCTGCTGCTAAGAGTCTGCTGATAGCGTTCACTACAACTGCATCTCTAGTGTATTTTTCCATTTGGAATGTTGTAATGGTAAATTGTGAACTTCAATCTGAGCATTACACTGATAAAAATCTGGTCTTTCCTCCTTTGTTTGCCATGGATCTTTGTAGTGAGGATTGCTAGTAATCTCTGTCTAGTCTGTGGGAAATATGGAAGATGTGTTTACTGTTATATGCCTATAGACTTTGCCAGAACAATATCTGCAATAAGTTATTTAATACTTATTATTACGTGACCTTCAACTTTGACATTTCTTTTCTTGGTTCTATTGTCACAAAAGTGAATGGCTTCCTGCGTTTAGTTACTCCCGAGTGACTTTAAGTGGCAGATTAATGATTAAGTAAAACTATTTTCTTTTTCAATGATTTCAAACTTTTAATGAGAGTATTTTTTTTTTACGATCTCAGGCACGGTTAGTTATACGACCTTGACATTTTTGCCTTATAAAATATCAGAAATTGAATACATCTTTATCAAAATGTATATTGGAGTCATTTAAGTCAACATGCATTTTATTTTTGTTATTTTAAAAAAAATAATACATTATATCATTTAAATATATAAATTAATAGATCAAGTTATGGTCTGTATAACTTGCATTTAAATAAAAAATTTTAAATAATACATTATTTAATTGAAATATATAATCAAATGTCACATCATTGACCCATAAACTCCTACATATTGTCAGTATGCTGTCTATGAGTGTGCGTGTGTGTGTTTTGGTGTGAATGTGGGTGCCCTTACTCCTGCCACGCATCCATATGTGTGTCTGTTTATTTACAAGAGCTGGAATGTGTGCGCGTGCATATGTGTGTGGGTGAATCTGCACATACTCGTGCTCGAGTTGTGAAGAGCAGTAGTGTGTAATGCTCAGCTCATTATGTTTCATAGTTCAGTAAATTTTGATGAATAAAGGAGTGTTCCCTCTCTCAGGACCTGCCACATCAGTCACGCTGAGAGCCATCTGTGCGATTGGGCTTTGTTCTCATGCATACTACATCTCATGCCTACAGGAGATCAGCGTCTGTACTTTTAAGGCTCTAATGTATCTATTGTCATTTACATATACAAAATGTCAAACTTATATGAAAAACGTATATTTTTAAATTGGCTTAAACATGATCCTAATGTAGTGACTATATAACAAAGAAAATGGAATTAAATAATATATTATATATTTCAATAATAATTATTATTATGTAGCGCTGGTCTATGTATAATTTTAATTTGGCTACAATATGATCATATGTAATGACAAATTATTACCAAAAAGAAGATAATCAAAAGGATCATTTAATATATTGAGTAAAAGTTAGGGTGTATAGATTAAAAATATGAATAATATGATTTTATTGTTGTGTGTTAAAATAATATCGGTCTCCACTCTCTACTTATAATATTAATTTGGCTAAAATCATAATGTACAGACATTATCTATATAATGAAAAGAAAATAATAAAATGGCATCATCAAATAATACATAAAACATTTAGGGTTAATTATTATTACTATTATTATTAAATTATTAAAATAAAACAATTTTTTTTGTCACTACCTACCTATAGTTTGTATCATATAATGATGATGTAGTGACCATTATCTATATAACTAAAAGATCTATTTTGTCATATAAACTGATACTGTGACATAAAATTAGTCATTCAGTAAGATATTGGTCATACCAACCCAACCCTATGGCCTCTTTAAAATACAGCATTGTGCAATATTGAAATGTACAGGTTTGCACAAGTCAATCACATTCAACTTCCTCTTGCTTTGAGTAAAATTGTTCCTTATAGACTCAGGTTAGGCAGGTATCTCTCCCCAGGAGATGTCTCTGTATTGTTACCTTTGCTTTTTATCTGTATTGTCTTTCCTGCTGGATTGCTGCACTGCAGAATGCAAATTTCGCAGTGATGTTATCATCTACATTTTCAGCAAAGTCTGTGGGCAGAGAATCTGGACGGCCAAGAGCTTTCAGAAGAACCTGAAAAAAATAAACACAACACTGCCTGCATTCTTCTAAGACGAGAGCTAATTTGTCTGAGTGATCGATTCAAAGCCAAGGCTCAATGGATTTCGAGTGTGACAAACTGAATTGAGTAATTAAGATCAGAACGATTGATAGCTTTTAGAATTCTGACAACAATTGTGTTGCTCTACCATTTCTCAGTGATTCCTGATTGATAAAACAGGCATGGATTTAAAGAATTAAAATGTAAACAATAATCTGTGAAAACAAGATACCACAGTTACCTCATCCTCCAACATTACCCTTAATTGTTGTAATGCCTCCAGCAAACCCACTGCAGAAGAAATCCCTGACACCCAAAGCTCCAGACAGTAAATAACCTGCTGTGTACTGGAGCAGCCTGGTACAACTAGAGCTGTGTCATGCTTGGACTCCCTAACACTGCCTCCCTTAACACACACACACACAAACATACACTAAAACACTGCTCAGTGCCTGGCACTGAACACACACAGAGACACACAACAGATCTGGTAGCTCAGTGCAGGCCACCTCTGCAGCTGAACCTACTGCCTCCACATCTACACCACTGAAGAAAGCTTGCCGATTGCATTATGGAACGCATTTAATGCAGTTATACATATTTGAGGAAATTAAGAGGTTGTGTAACAGTTGCAAGTCTAAAATTTACACTTACTCTAACACAATTTAAAGCGGAAGAAGGCTTTCTGTTTCTCAAAATGAACCCCTAGTGCAATTAAAACAGCTCTCCAGAGAAGAACAAAGGGTGGGCTATTATCTGGCAGCCCATCTTGATACCACCCTTGAGGAAGAAATGTACCTTACTATGGAGGAGATGTAATCTCCATGTAATTGCTTTGTTGAAATGCTCACCTCTTAATTTATGCAAAATGAGGCATTCTGACAGAGGTGAGAAAACTGAAGCCTGTCCATTATACACTAAAACTAATCTGGATTCCTTCATCGTTTCATGTCATTATATCTACACTGTAAAGCCTATGGCAGTACCATAGTAATACAACACACACACCACACACACACATCTATCTATTAGTTCTATATATCATAGTATATGATATATACAAATATATGATTATATATGTCATCTATATATAAGTTATAGTGTATATAATACTTATATATAATTTGTATATATATATATATATATATATATTATAGATAGATATAATATATATAGTTTAATATATCTATATATTTATATAGTATATATCTTTATGTCGTTTAATATACACCAGTATACTTCCCTTAAGAGATATAGCGCCTAGCCTAAGTGCGCGATTGTTCATTGCAAAATGTTAACTATATTATCGCTCAGCTCTTTATATAAAGTTGGATATAGGATTGGATATATAACTTTATCACTGTAAAAAAAACATGTTTTTTTCACTTAAAAAGTAAGTGTCGTGCTGCCTTAAAATTGTACGTTTTAGCTACTTTAATGTGTAAGTTTCTCATTAGTGACAACTATTATTTGAGTTGACTAAACTTAACATTTTAGGGCAACACCTCCAAAAAAAAAAAATTTTTTTTTGTTTTTTTTTTTTCACAACGAAAAACATTACTCAGGTATATTATAAACATCCCACGTCAAGATTTTCTGAATTTCTGCTCTGAAAAGTGTGAAAAGCGCTAAAGAAATTTGACTTGATATGTGGCGGGTATGTATGTCTTATATAGTATTTATGGTATATTTATATAAAAACAATAAACACAAAATATACTACATGTTTAGTTAATATATCTTTGCAAGTGGCACCAGTCCATACGTAATCCTAAAATGGACACCAGTTGACTATTGTAGAAAAGTCCCTCTGCCAGGCAGCTGTATTAAATGAATGACATCATCACTCTCTTTGGTGCTGCAATACTGTCAAGTCCACATTGTTGCACAAGCATTATTGGAAGTTATACATTGAATAGTCCCTTTGCTTCAGGGTCTTTCATTTGGATGATGTCATCCTGCACAAACTACAGCCTGGAAACATTCTGGATGACACATTCATAAGTACCATAACTGTACAAATGATACATTAAAAAGAACAAGATGGTACTGTGAGCTAATTACCCATGGAAAGTGCAGCTGAGCTCAGTATTAAAAATGAACCGCTCTCTAACACACAGTTACATTATACACAGTGCACAGCACACACAGCCAAATACACATCTCAATATGTCCATGCACACATAAATCAAAGCACATCCCTGATAGATTAAGTCACATCTCTGAAGTGTTTGGGGCAAACATCATAATTACTGTTTACATGCACATTATTTTGTGATTATGTTTATATTCTAGCATCCATAAAAGACATTTAAGCATGATTTTGCCATTTATTATGCTCCATTTTTGTAATTCCGAACAGTAACTCAATCATGTCCTTAAAAACAAAACACAGGAGTATATTGGAATATCAGCATATTTACATTTTTGTGCATGTAAATGCAGCCAATGGCCATTTTTAACAGCACGTCATCTTCAATAGACTGACATTTCACAACTATCTTTAACCTGATAATGGCAATCAGGTTAATGCATTTACTTGATGCTATACATAACCAGAATATATGACCGAATTCTGATTAATGCTGTAAACGCTGTCATTGTAATAATATATACACAGATGATGTCAGTTTCTGGGCAATGGGCCTAAAAGTTAATGTCACTATATAAACAATAGCTGGTTGCGTTTTTCCCTCAGTTCAAGCACCATATTACCATAATCAAAATCTGACCCGAACGTGAGGCATTAAAACATAAACAAGCTTTAAGTGTTTCCCCTTAAAAAGGAAAACAATCAATTAATTGTTGAACTGCTTTTCAAGTGCTGAACTTACCATTGGCATTTTTCCCACATGTGAGGTGCTGATAGGGCAATAGGAGGCCGTACAACTCCGAATCATTGCTCAGAGCCTGCTCAAAGGATTCCAGTGTAAATTTGGGGATCCCGTTATCCTTCTCCACCACCGAGCTATTCAACACCCGGGTGAAGACCTCTCGGAAGAGGCTCTCCATACAGGCGGTCAGGTATATGGCCGCATGCTCGTGGATCCGCACCGCGACCCTGCTGTCCACCATCCACCTGAAGAACTTCCCCACGGAGAAGACCAAGCCGCATCTCTCCGATTTCCCCCGGCTGAATTTATCCTCGGTGCTCATGTTGAACATGGACAGCGCGCTGAGAGCCGCGGCGATGCAGTTGACCGAAATGGTCCACGATAGAATCATCTTGATGGCACTTTGGACTTCGTATTTGGTGCATTTGCCGTAGCGCAAACTCAGCCGTTGCGCTTCCCTGGCGATCCTCACCAGCGCGCGGCTCACGAGTGTGGAGAGGCGCGCCAGCAGATCCGCGGAAACGGTCCCGAACCTCAATTCTTCCTCCTTGTTGAGCGCGTTCTCCACCTCCCCGAGGCTCCATGGCACATCCTCTAGCTCGGGAAGTTTCGCACAGTGTCCGGAACACTCCAGGGTCTCGCCGTCTTCAGCCAGGACGGTGTTGACGGTGTCTAGGCTGTTGTGTCGACTGCGCATGGAGTCGGTCAGATGCCAGCAGTGCCCTCCATGCGCATAGGAGATGTGCGCCTCGGAGCAGCACAGCGACAAGCTGGATGACCTGAAGGAGTCCGCGGCTCCACCGTAACCCGAATCCAGCGTCAAATCCTCCAGGGTCCTCGCCACGGATTTACCCCTTTTTGCCATAACTGCACTTCATATTGTCCACAAGGCTAAAAGCAAGGGGAAACGTTCCTTTGCAAACAAACGCCACTGTTTGGCTGCTTTATTCTGTCCACAATGTTATTGAAAAGGTACAGGCGAGTTCCCAAATTGTTGCGTTCACTGTTGAAAATGCGCCCCCAACTTTGAAGGAGCAGTGGTGGTGTTATGGCACACACTAGTGGGTTTGAAGGCTGAGAAGCATCAGTTGGAGGAGGAGCCACATACAGTACTGCATCCAATACGCTGACGGGGCCATTGCTGCGTACGGTTGGTTTTGAATTCGCACGCTGCTGCATTATAGTTCTGTGTACTTCTGTTCATCTGGAGATCCCCTCTAAAAAAGTTATGAAGAGATGTTAGACCGTGTAAAAATGAAACTCCCATTTTGACACCAACTTAGGCTATATAAAGTATTAACCAAAGTATTTCTTAGTGTTATGATATAAAGGTCATTGAACATTATTTATTTATTTAGATATAGATTTACATAAAGTACTAAATAAAGAAATTTGGTATTCTGAAGAATTTAGATAGATAGATAGATAGATAGATAGATAGATAGATAGATAGATAGATAGATAATGATTTTTATAATTTTGCTTTAAAATTAAAAGTTGCAATTAAGTAAATTTACTACTGAACTGCTCATTAACCCCACTGTTCCCAGATTTTTTTACTCTGATAAGATTGCATTCCATTTACTAAGAACTCCATCAGCAAATAAACTGTAATTGGTCTCTGGAGTGAAAGCAGAGCTTTAGATCTAGTGGTCTGAAGTGGCCAAAACAAACAGATAGGCTTTATACAACTAGTAGTCAGCATGCATGAAACTACTCCGATCCAGTAGACCAAGCAGGGCAGCATGTTTGAGGACAAAAAGCAAGGGATCAAATTAACACCTGTCCTCTTCCCCATTCTCCCTTTCATATGGGGCTCAGAGTAACCAGATTCCTGTTCATTAATAATGAAGAGTATGCATAATATATCAGTCATCTTGAATGGAGGCTTCTTGTTAACTTCACTCCAACATACAAAGGTCATATGTTTTCAATGTAAAACTAAGAATAAAAGTGAGACATCAAGCACTTCTTATTTTCCTAGTAGCTTTGACCAATGCAGTAAGAAAATTGCACAAAATTGCACAAAGTAAAAATAGCCTACTAAATAATAGACATAACTCAAAATTACATTACAAAAAGACATTTATGTTTAAAGACTTAAGAGATTGCAATAGCATCAGTGACTGTAACATAAGAAAGCAAAAAAAAAGATGCTTTTAGAGCTGAAATACACTTTATCATTTAAATGTTTTCAAACCTGCTTTAATAAGAGGGGGCCATATTTTACTCAACACTGACCTCTTTGGATAACAAAAAATTAAGACTTATAAGGGACTTACTTAACAGTTTGAAAGTGTAACTTGTTTTTCCTTAATGAAACGCACTGAACCTCATAGTTTCATTACAATTAAATTTTTATTCTGATAATTAATTTGTATCGCATACTTATTCTATTAAAAAGTATCAGATCAAGAAACTACAGGTGCATCTCAATAAATTAGAATGTCGTGGAAAAGTTCATTTATTTCAGTAATTCAAAACAAATTGTAAAACTTATGTAATAAATAAATTCAATGCACACAGACTGAAAAGTAGTTTAAGTCTTTGGTTCTTTTAATTGTGATGATTTGGGCTCACATTTAACAAAAACCCATTCATTCACATCCAACAAATTAGATACTTCATAAGACAATAAAACATTTTTAGGGGAATTGTTGGCCTTCTGGAAACGAATATGTTCCATTACTGTAAATGACTACTCAATACAGTGGAGGGAGCTGCTTTGACTTTAATACATGCTACCTCGAAATGACTTCGGCGTTGCAGAGGTGATCCAAGTTGTGGCACGCGAGGTGTTTATGGAACGCCAAGGGTTCTTTGACAGTGCCTTCAGGCTCTCTGCACTTTTTTAGGAGCCCCTCACCTTGTTTTCATTTCAACTTTGACAATACCCCAGTAGATTCTCTAGGGGTTCAGGTGTGGGAGGAGTGTACTGGCCAACGTCAAGCACAACACCACACCAATGGTCATTTACACAAGAGCCAATCCATGGAAAACTTTTGGTGCTTTTGGTAGTGTGGCAGGTGCCAAATCCTGCTGGGAAAATGAAATCAGCATCTTCAAAATGATGGTCAGCAGAAGGAAGCATGAAGTGCTCCAAAATTTTTTGGTAAACAGTTGGAGTGACGTTGGTTTTCAAAAAACACAAATGGACCAACACCAGCAAATGACATAGCACCCCAAATCATCACAGACTGTGGAAAATTAACACGGGACTTCAAGCAACTTGGGCTATGAGCTCCACCCTTCCTCCAGACTCTAGGACCTGGGTTTCCAAATGAAATACAAAACTTGATCTCAACTGAAAAGAGGACTTTGGACCAATTGGCAACAGTCCAGTTCTTCTTCTCCTTAGCCAGGTAAGACACCTCTGACGTTGTCTGTGTTTCAGGAGTGGCTACAAGAGAACTAAAGAGACAACTGTAGCAAAATGCTTGACCTTCTGGTGTGGTGGCTCTTGATGCCTTGACCACAGCCACAGTCCATTCCTTGTGAAGTTCACTCAAAATCTTGAATCGATTTTGCTTGACAATCCTCATAATGCTCCGGTTCTCTCGGTTGGTTGTGCATCTTTTTCTTTCCACTCAACTTTCTTCCAGAAATTTCTGTTACATGCCTTGGGATAAGACTCTGTGAACAGCAGGTTCGTGCAAGGAAGTGTGTCGCGCTACCCTCCTGGTGAAGGGTGTCATGATTGTCTTCTGCGCACTGTCAGATCAGCAGTCTCTCCACATGAGTGTGTAGCCTCGTGCACCCAGTGAGAGCCATTGGAAGGCTCCGAACCTTTGCAGGTGTTTTGAGTTGATTAGCTGATTGGCATGTCACCATATTCTAATTTGTTGAGATTTAGTTTTTGTTAAATGTGAGCCAAAATCATCACAATTAAAAGAACCAAAGACTTAAACTACTTCAGTCTGTGTGCATTGCATTTATTTAATACACAGTTTCACAATTTGAGTTGTTACTGAAATAAATGAACTTTTTCACGACATTCTAATTTATTGAGATGCACCTGTATTTGAGATACGTTCTTGAATTTAGGATTTTGTCGTGGTAGACTGCCATCTAGTGTTCAACCAAAGCAATCATCATGTCTTATTCACTCTAACGACAATAATAGTCTGAACTCAGACATCAGTCAGTGACATTACAAATTACCCTCATTCGCCTGAAATCTGTCAATAATTTCATAGGGGATGAAAGATATAGGTTATATCAAGTTGGTTGACATTTAGGTCTGTCCAGACTAGTTTCTATGATTAACAAAATGACAACCCCTGATCTCAAATCAGCAGTAAAGCAGTAAAAAAGAGGCTTGATCTTTAAATGATAAATTGCTTCAATTACTTTATTGTATGTTAATGTTCTCTGTATCTATCGAAGCGCAGACCTAGTCAATAAACGAATTATATATTGGATTAATATAGTAGTCCCCTTTGTGAATTGCTGTTTTTCTCAACATATTGATCTTTCATCATAGGCTATTTACTGCCTCCAAATACAAGATTTGTACCAAATGAACTATCAATGCTGATAAATAGAAAAGTAATGTCAGATTGAAATTTGAAAATACTTTGCAACATATTATGCTACACTGATACAACAAAGCGATCAAACTGTTTCCATTGCCCAGGAAAAAAGATCATCAGTTGTTCCTGATGAAGACTTGACTGGTCGAAACGTTGTGCTGTTTGTTAAATACATTTTTGGAGCTGTAATTTCAGTCTGCAGACATTTTTTTTTTGTTGTTTATTTGTTATTTTTATATCCTGCACCTGAACCCAAGTCGGGTGTTTTGAATGTCAACACATTTTTGCATTTGTTTGATTTCAGGAAAAAAAGATACAACGAATAATGTAAACCTTTTATGACAACATGCCCCAATAGTGTTATACACTATGGGGTAAGTTGTCACAATAGAACCTGCCATTATAATCTATTACATGCGTTGCAGCACATTTTCAACAGTAAAAGAGAAACAAAGGAATATCTCAAATGAGATTAACAAAAATGGTTTGGCCAATAAGCAATGAAATGAAAAAAATCAAGGCTTTATAAAACTTGTATAACATATGTGACAACTTAACCCGACCTGGTTAATGACTGACACTCTAGTCTCCAGAACACATTCCTGCCTTTATAATGTAATTGCCTCAATGCATACCAGTGTGGTTTCATTGTTTACCCAAATCTATAGCCGATAATAGGCCTTTAAAATTATTGTAATTCTAGTTTGGAAGGTTTTGCACTAGGTGTTTGATACCAGAAAACAAAATTATTGATAGAGAAAACAGGTATATGTTTTACTAGTATAAAGCCCTTGTGACAACTATCCCCAGTCATTACTATATAGTAGCTTACTATGTATTAGGCTATATAACAATGACATAATTTATTATTAGACTGCTACTAGTTCACCTTAAATTTGAAGTGATGTTATGGCCATAATACTTTATACACTTAAAGTGACGTCCTACCACTAGTGCACAAATATGTACCCTAAAACTCATCTGTTCCCTTGTGCCTTTGTTCATGTGCCTATCCGGGTACTCACGCCCTGTCCAATCAGAGTCGAGCAGTAGCATCGGCACAAAAAGCCTTTTCTATGCATTTATCTAAATGCACTATTATCTTAAGTGACCTTTACACGTCATGGTCAAACATAATCGAGAACATGTAATTAACTTGACAAAATCTGCCTCAATTGTGATGTTACCAGTGCTAAAAGGCGCGAGTCTGCGCGAGCACGCCGCAGAAACGTGATGGTCTATTACGTGTGCCGCGCGGATCTGACCAATCAGCTGTGTAGGTGCCAGTTTGCGTCAGTGGGTGGGCGGAGTCGACTAATAGCTGACGGTTCACGGGGTGAATTATAATTGACATTCAACTAAAGGACAACAATAGTGTGGATATTCATCTCTAATCGACGCTTGTATTGACATATCAATAGAGAACGTGTACTTACATATGGATATAATCTGAGAACGCATATTTAACGTTTTAGGAAGAAGTTAAACGGCTGTTGTTGTTTTCTGTCTGTCTTCGCGAGTCCATGTTGACGCTCGCGTGCTTTCTTTGTTGAGGTTTTCCTGTGCGTGTTTTTGTTTGAAATATCAATCCGTCAGGTCAGTGGCGAGTGTTTTGTCTAGGCGTACAGTCTAAACACACTGAATTCGCTGATGCACGCGCATCGTGTCAGTCACAGGGTGTGTAAAGCAACTATATGAATTTTCGCTGTGTAATTCAGCCGACACGAGCGCAGAGATCTAGCTTCAACATGGGAAAAGTTTTTCTTGAGCAAGGCTGAAAAAGACGTAATCAGACCAGACTTTATACCAGAATTGAGAAGCCAAGTTTGGGCGTTGCTGGAGCATTCGTGATTTCAGAAGGGGCTGCGGTACATAAGGAGTGATGGTGGTCAACACGATCCACTGGTTCAGGAAGGGCTTGAGGCTCCATGATAACCCATCTCTGCGGGACTCTATAATAAGAGCAGATACTCTGAGATGCGTTTACATACTGGACCCCTGGTTTGCAGGATCGTCCAACGTGGGAGTATGTATATAGATGGCACCCCCCCCCCCCCCGGTGAGTTTCCTTTGGATTCAAGCCCTTGTGTGCAGAGAACATCAGATCCTGTGACAAACCAAGTTGTCTATAAGTTACTTACACTGCGGTGTGGTGAAGTTGGGATCCGTAAGTAAGCTTTTATGTGTGTTAAAGAAGGTCTTTCTGTTCATCAAGGGCTGTCCCGAAACAACCAGTAATATGAAATAGTCATTTAAAATAAAGATACTTTAAAATATAATTTATTTCTGTGATGCAAAGCTGATTTTGCATCATCCTTACTGCAGTCTTCAGTGTCACATGATCCTCCGGAAATCATTTGGTGTCTGCTGGCTTTCTACACGTTGTGTGCTTCTTTTTTTTGTGGGTGTGTGTGTGATCCTTTTCAGGCTGAGGCCTTTGATGGCCGTTTCAAAGAACAGCCATTTCTGTAAATAGAAATATTTTCTAAACCGTATTATCACTTTTCTTCAATTTAACACATCCTTGCGACTAAAAGCATTCATTTCCTAAAAAAAAAAAAATTACTGACCCCAAACTTTTGAACAGAAGTTTAATTGTTACAAAATATATAGATATTTTTGAATAAATTGCACTGCTTTTTTAATTTTTATTCGAAAAAAACAAAAGTATCACAGGGTTCCAAAAAAGATTTAGCAACAAACACGTTTCCAATATGTAATAGATACGCATTTAGATGGTTTCTGACGGATCCGTGGCCACTAACGATGGAGTAATGATGCTGATGAAATTCAGTTGCAGACCTACATATATTTTAAAGTCTATTCCTAACCATTATTTTAAATTGCAATACTATTTCACAATGAGCCCAGTTAACCAATGCCCAGTTGGCTAAATTTTACCCAGACAGAAGCGCTGCCTGTAACCGCTGCAAACATTCACCCGCTGATCACCTGCATATGTTTTGGACATGTCCACAGCTGGCAACTTTCTGGTCAGGTGTATTTGATACATTTAATAAAGTTCTCAACACTAATATAGACCCTGATCCCTTCTTAGCCCTCTTTGGAGTATCTCTTAGACCTGATCTGACAGCCCGAGATTGTAAGGTTGTTGCTTTCACTACTATCTTGGCCAGACGAGCTATCCTTCTTATGTGGAAGCACACCTCGCCCCCGACACATAACAGGTGGATACAGGACATTTTTTACTGTATCAGACTTGAAAAGTTAAAGGGGTCATATGATGCATTTTTAAAGATCATTATTTTGTGTATATTTGGTGTAACAGAATATGTTGACATGCTAAAGGGGCATATGATGCGCTCAAGAACAGCACTTATTTGGTGTAATGGATTGTGTTTATGCTGTTTAAAGTAAAAAAAAAACATTATTTTCAACATAATGTACATTATTGTTTCTCCTATATTGTTTTATGTCTTTCTGAAACGAGGGATTTTTTTACAAAGTCATCACGCTCTGAAAAAAGGAGGTGTGCTGATTGGGGAGTATCAGGTGTTGTGCTTTTTGCGGCACCCCACCCGAATATCTCAAGCTTGTGATGGAAATGTTACGCCCCTCACATACTGGTGATGCCGTGTCCGGCCGGAGCGGCACGTGACACAAAGATGTACACCACATTACGAACGACCAACCCCCAGAGCCCATTTGTTGCACAAGTGGGGAGATAATCACCAAGATATCCTGACCTCCTTACTACCCATGTCTTTTCGCGTGCTTTGCCATTGCCCCTCGCGCTCGCGTAAACAACCTCTGTTGCACCTTCTGTCCGACGGACAGACACTGAACCACCACAAGCCCCCCCCTAGGTACTCTACACTGCCCAAAAACTCGTTGTGCATCCAGAGCCCCCATCTGTAATGAAAACTTACTTACGTGATCAGAACTGCCGGCATTGTAGTCTACTCTCCCCGGATCAGTAAACAGTCCTCCATAAAAAATGTGCTGCACACATCTGAAAATTTAGGTTAAACTGTTCTTGGACACAGTGTTGTAAATACATCTTAACCACTGATTTCTAGTCGTGTTTTTTTTTGGAAGGCCAAACAAAGTAGTTTCCTTTCACAACGGACACCACACAGAGGCCTAGGTGAAGGGATGTGTGCCCGCTTAGCGTTCTGTGCTAAGGCTGGGCTAGCGTGAGCCGGCGTTATGCAAATCTTCCCCATAGAGAGGTAGACATGTGGGGGCGTGTTAGAACGACGCCGTTTGGTTAGGTGTGGCTGACTCTGAACTGACAGATCATCTTTGGATTTGAGACTTTAGTCTTTGCAACTTTACAGATCTTCTTTATGCACCAAGAGCTTGTAACACTCCAAAGAGAAAGGAAAATGTAAATGTAGTATACTAGTGAAGTGAATAACCATAGACCCACATAAAATTCAGTAGCATAAATGAACAGTTTGTTACCAGTAACAGTGGAAATAGTTACCTGGCGCCAATATTTATATAATGTATTCAATTAGCACTCGTAACTGTTGTATAAATACTACTACTATACTAATCAATACTAATATTGATTGAATACTAGTGTCTCTCTCTCTACAAATATACACACATACATAGTGACTAGTCAGTACTAGTATCTTTTTAATTTCACTAACACACACAATGTTGGAATGTGTGGTTGAGATTAGGATTTTAAAAGCTGAATTGAGTGCAGATCTGCATCTGAATGGTGAAAGTGATCTTTCATTACTGTCAAAATGAATAGCTCAGGATGTAGCAGATTTTCTGTAAACTGTGCCATGCTGTGTAAAATATATAGCTTAAGAAGCTTTACATTTTCAGTTTGTTTGTTTATTTATTTGCTGTAAGCTTATTTTTCAATTAAAAATTGTACTTAGTGGCTATGAGTAGCACTTTCTTAAGTAGCTATTTTAAAGACCATTTCATTAAGTTTAATATGGGATTGTTTTACCATTTTGTAAGGACTTGTACAATACCAAAAAATAAAACTGCCATTCTTTTGGTTTACTGTTAGTGCTGGGTGGCTATATCTTTATAAGAGTGTACTATGTGGTGGGATATCAGCTCAGCCACCTCTCCTCTCCCCCGGTGCAGGATGTGAAGAAGTAGGTCAGTTTGTTAGTAGATCCTACTTTTCCACCTCCTTCAAACAGCCTCTCGCCTACGGAATGCCACCACTCCTCTTTATGGTTGCTAAACTGTAAACAAAATTACAACCCACACAAAGGCTTTTTTTGAGAGGTCACGTGTATAATTTGTCTATATTTGTCTCTTACATTTCACTGCTGGTCATATATTCTCTATATAACCATGTATGTGACAAATAAAAAAAATCTTGAATCTTGTCCCCTGAATTGCCCTGCAATACTTTTGTTCTTTTGTAATAGGTCTATGTGTCAAAGACACCCTGGCTGATGTCCTAGTAATATGTTTGATTTTACATACACATGCACAGCCTATTTGTGCAGTTCAGCTTGACAGGAAGATATTTATTGTTTTCTGTTTGAATATATTTTAAAATGTAATTTATTTTTGTGATGGTAAAGCTGAATATTCAACAGCTATTACTCCAGTCTTCAGTGTCTCCTTGATCCTTCAGAGATCATTCTAATATGCTGATTTTCTGTTCATTAAACATTTCTTTTTATTCTCAATGTTGAAAACGATTTGGCTGCTTAATGTTTTTCTAACAAGCTAAAATTTGTACTGAAAGACAAAACATGTAATTCAGACTTGTAGAACAAGCTGCATGTGTGCTTTCATGTGCAGATCCATTGAAATGGCAGTGACATTTTCATCTTGATCTGGGATGTGCTGTAGCGGATCAGACGTCTTTAGGAAGGGTCGCAGACAAGCTCAAATAGATGCTGCTGATACACAGTCTTACAAGAGGGACCTCTTAACTCTCACTCAGACAGGATTACATTCTTGTATTATACCCTTATTGTGTTATATTCAGTGCAGCTAAAAATAAAAGCATGCATGCTATTTTACAGTGTGAGGTTTTTACTGGCTTTTTTAACTAAACGGTGACCATGAAGTTTGATAAGGTCTATAATAATCTAATAAATAACCTAAATGACTAAACTGATAAACTTAACTTTTAGCTCCATGCAACATAATAAGATCATGAGGTCATGCCAACTCCGTGGGCATTTTTTAAAAGAATGAACATTTTTCCAGTTAAGCCAAGCTCTAAAATAATTTATTGGGTAGAAATTGCGAGTAAAAATATTTTAAAAACTCTTATTCTTAATCCTTATCCAATATATCACGAACGACTGTAAGGGTCATGCAAATTCTTTAGTTAAAAAGAGCAGGAACCCTGAAGAACATTCAGCTCTTAAAACGTCTTAAAAGTCCTGAAGTGTTATTATTTTAATTAATTTTCTTTAATGTACAGAATTTGGGCTAGGGGCTTTTGAACGTTGTTGTGGACCAGTATGAGTTCCATTCTTCTCAAAACAGTTGCCGTTAGCCAATGAATTCTACAGTATTTGTTTAGTTTTTTTCCTGTACTATAGAAATCAAATTGCTACCCAAACATCGTCAGAGAATTATCTTTTGTGCTAACAGTAGAAAGAAACTAAATGATGACAGAATTGTCATTTTTGGAAGAACTATCCTTTTAAGAAACCCAGGTGTAGCATACTGTGAAGCAACTTTTATTTCTGCACAATGTCTGTTTTCACTTTCTTTTTAAAGAAAACTTAGGCAGTACACTGTCAGTAAACTCGGGGTGTCCGCGGATCCTTAAAAAGTCTTAATGTCTTCAATAACGTTTTCCTAATATAAGGCCTTAAAAAGTCTTAAATTTGGATTCGATGGGTCTTAAATACTTTTGGTCACATTACCACTAAAATATCTCAAGTCTGACAGACCTAATGACTTTACAATCATTGGGGGTGGTGTGACCCCCCCCTGTGTACCCGGATAGATTTGTTCTCCCGCGGGTAGTTACGCGTCATTCACGACGAGAATTGCGCAAGTTAGCAGACTACAAGCTCGCGCTGAGGTGCACTTGTTTGTCTCGAGAATGCGAACAATATGAGCGTGACGGCACCCCACACACACAACTAGACAGGAAAACAACTTGATGGTAAACATTCAAATGTTTCGGCACCTGATTAGTTTTAAGTAACCAGTATGACAATGTGAGATATTTTACTCATATTCCACGACCGCCAAAAAAAAACAAACAAACATTCAAAACAGCTACAGAGTGCAAGCATTACGTGAAGTCTAGTGCGCGTGCACATTTACAGTGCCTTCTGCAGGTCACTGCCCACCCCACCCCACGCACATCTCAGTCTAATTAAAATTACCTCAGAATGATCACAACTCATGGGGTGCCGAAAATGTGAATTATTCTCAAGTTCACACTGTGTGAGAGTGCACGCTTTTTTTAACAATATACAAGGTTATATTGATTTTCTTCTACAGCAGTGTATAAACTAGAAGTTTCGACGCAAGAGACTTACGTTTTAGACACCATATTGCCTGTTTTGCACTATTTCGACAACAAAAACCTCCACCACCCCCCCCCATCCAACAAGCACAGCGGCGTTTGCGTTGCAGCAACGTGATGGGTTTCGTTCCAGAACGAATCAACTGTTTAAATGGTTCGGTTCAGTCGCAATGACTCACTTGTTAACAGTGACTTGGTGCCACCTACTGGCGGTGTTAATTTCACATTTAAAGTATCTTTTCATTTTTTAATTATTTCAAATATCAGTATACAACGTTTTATGTTAAAAACAAAACAATATTTATACATCTGTAACTGCAGGTTAAATGCATCCATGTCCTGCATTAAACAGTGTGTAAATACATCTAAATGCCACTTCAGGTGCAGCTTATGTCTGGATTGCAAAGATGAATTTTGTTGATACTGTTTTAATTTGCTTGGTAACAGCCCAAATGTCTTATTCTTATTCACTGATTAAATGTAAGAATTTGACTCAAACGATAATGCACACTTAAAGAAAAATGGCTTTATAAAGGTAAAATGCTCATATGTAGGGGACAAAAGGTTTAAACTATCGACACCACACAGAATAAAAGAATATCTGTCAAACTTTGAGTCGCTGTGTAGAAGTCTTAGATACAGACCTAGATCAGCACTTGTGTGGTGTGTGAATGCCTGGATCGGACTCATCACTCATTAAGTGACTTACCGTCACTTACTGGTAGTTTAGTTGAGAAGTTTGTTGAAAAGTATGCATTTTTCCCCTCAACATTTCTTATTTGTATATTCATAAATGCATTTAAAACATGAATCCCATAACATTATTTGTAATTATTGTTATTTGCAGTGTAAGTTATTTAATCTGACTGGTAGCAGCCCTTTATAGTGTATATTGAATTTATTGATACATTGTAGTAATTTGACATGAAAGATGGTGCATACATCTAAAAAGGTTTAAAAATAGGTCTTTGTAAAGGTAAATATGCAGATTTAAGTATGTAAAAGCTGATAGAACACTGTTGAAAATATTGCTTCAGAATAAATTGCTTACTCCACCAAAAATCTCAGTGATGCAGTTATTTTGCAGGGTTATTTTGTATGGAATATTGTCTGCTGATATGAATAGTTCACTGTATATCGTGGTAATAAATATATTTACAGCAATGATATTTTGTTTTCTTTTTAATTTATACACATTAAATATTACATACATGTATGTAATAAAATGTGTATTTCCATTACAGGTTTAGGTCTTAAATTTCATATAAGGTGGTATTAAAAAGGTCTTAAAAAGTCTTAAATTTAACTTGTTCAAGTCTGCAGAACCCCTGAAACTAGTATTCCATTCCATTCTGAACACAGCCCGTGAAACGCAGAATATAACCAATATGTTTGTCTGTTAGTGCCCTCTGCTGGACTAGTCAGAAAAATCTCACTCTTCCTGCAAGAGATTAAAATGAACAACTATGTCTATCTAAACTACTGTTTCATTTGCTTGTCATTTATTAAAATTTGATTACTCTTTGTATTACAGGTTTTTGCTGCAATGTCTTGAGGACTTAGACGCCAGCCTTCGCAAGCTTAACTCTCGCCTCTTTGTCATCAGGGGACAACCCACGGATGTCTTTCCAAGACTTTTCAAGGTTAGCGAACAGACCGCCTTAACCTATTCAACAGTTTTGTGTAAACTCTCTGTCAGTACATGCTGTTCTGTGTCTGCCCCTTATTTGACTCTGCATCTCTCTTTTTTCTTTTTTTTTCCCCTAGGAGTGGAAAATCACCCGGCTGTCATATGAATATGACTCCGAGCCCTTCGGGAAGGATCGTGATGCAGCCATTAAGAAGCTGGCCACTGAGGCAGGGGTGGAAGTCTTCGTCAGGATCTCCCACACACTCTATGACCTGGACAAGTGAGTGTATCTGTAATCATTGCCATATGACTCCTACGTAGCTGCCAGCAGTACTGTGGGAAGCTGTTGCCCATCATGCCTGATAGTTAACTCTTTATTGAGAATGTTATGCAGACAGATAGAGATCAGACAGATACAGAGATTTTTAATCTATCATATGAATATCAAAAATAAATGGCATTTAAAACAAAATATTGTGTTACACAAAAATAAAAGTTGTGTGTTCAAAAGCATATTAGCATTTGTTGTGGGAAACATGTAAGTTCTTGTTATTGGCTTTGAATTTTAGTATCCTGACAACTCTGAAATGCCATAATATTGTGTACATATTCTAATTGTCCCTTGTGTTCTCTCTGTGCCTCTAGGATCATAGAGTTAAATGGAGGACAGTCTCCTCTCACCTATAAACGATTTCAGACGCTCATCAGCAGAATGGATCTTGTGGAAATACCAGCAGAGACTATCACGGCTGTAGTCATGGGCAAATGCGCCACACCAGTCAGCGATGACCACGACGACAAGTTTGGCGTTCCCTCGCTGGAGGAGCTCGGTGAGACACCTGTGTTCCCTCCCTTTGCATGTATGTGCATGTGTCTGTTGTAAATGAGATTTTGAATGAGTATTTGTGTCTTCAGGTTTTGAAACGGATGGACTGTCCTCAGCTGTGTGGCCTGGTGGAGAGACAGAAGCTCTGACTCGACTAGAGAGACACCTGGAGAGGAAGGTAGACATGTGCTCTATTACAGTTTTTGCAGTTATGCTTTTATTGTATTACACCATATTTATTATAATAATCATTGCGCACTCAGCAGGGCTATTATAGTTAGCTAAAACTATAAACCATAAAATTTGCATTACTTGAAATAAAATAAATGTTTACTGAAATAAAATTTAAAAAAAATTCTTAACAACTTATTGTCAGCTAGTTTCCCAAGACAACGTCATTAGTTAACTGATTGTACTAAAATAGCGTAAACTAAAATGGAAATAAAAATGAATAAAAACTAGATATATTTGAAAACAACAACAAAAAAACGAATAAAGACGACAAAAATACAATTATTAGCGTCAACTAAAATTAACATGAAAGCATAAATTATAAAAAATCGAATATTTAAAATATGAACAAAAACTCTATGCATTAAATATAGTGTATGGATTAAATTGATTAAAAGTGACAGATATTTATAATGTTATAAATACATTTTAAATTAAAGCTGCAAGCAGCGATGAACAGGCCCTCGCACCCGGGCTCACCGCCAACCCTTGGTTTTAGGAAAACAGCAAACGGTGGGCAACATGCATTTAAAGTGGTAAATATAGGAGGAATATGTCAAAGTAATTTATATGTGCCAATCTTCCTGCTGCCAGCTGGTGGCGCTATGACTATAACTGGATTTTGGCATGTAGATTTCTTCAGTCCAGCACTTTTATCAAACATATGAAATTTGGTACAGATTGAACATGGTATGTTTGAGTTAGTGTAAAGCATAATGTGTCCTATTGACAACAGGTGGCGCTATGATTATAACTGAATATTGGCCTTTGATTACTTCAGGCCATGACTCTTACCAAATATGTGAAGTTTGGTGCAGATAGGACATTGCATGTTAAAGTTAGTGTAAAACAAGCCATTTCCTGCTGCCAGCTGGTGGCGCTATGACTATGTGTGTGTATGGAATATGGGCATGTTGATCTGTTCAGGTCAGGAGTCTTATCTAACATGTGAAGTTTGGGGAAGATTGGTCATTTTATGCCTGAGTTACAAAAACTTTTATTCCAATGGCGAGACATCGAAATTTGTCACGACGCCATGAACACATCCTTTAACGAAAAATCAAGATCTTCGCAATTTAACATCGCAAAGGCCTTTAGTTTACACTGCCCAGGTTTGGTGTTGATTTGAATTAATCTCTAGGAGGAGTTCGTTCAAATACAACGTCTGAAAATGGCAAAAAATACACACAATTTGCAGAGAAAATTAAAAATAACCGACTTCCTGTTGGCTTTCGGATTTTGCTCCGATATACTTTTTTGTAGGTATTGGTGTGTTACATATGTGTTCCGATTTTCGTACATGTACGTGAAACGTAGCTCGATGCGCACTCCTTTGAAAATTTGTAGATGGCGCTATCAAGCCATTTTGCCACACCCATGGATTATAGCCTTTGATGTGTCAGGTGCCAGGACTTTATCAAACATGTAAGTTTGGTGTGTGTCGTGTCGGACAATTTATGCGAGTTCAAAAATTAGACGCGGCGAGACCTCGAAAGTTGTCCGGCGCCATGGACACATACTTTAACGAAAAATCAAGATCTTCACAATTTAACATCACAAAAGCCTTTAGATTAGACTGACCAAAAATACTGTGTGTGGTGTATCACAATTTCTCGTTTTTTGGAGGCGGGGTTTACAGCGTAAAACATGGCACTTCCTGTTGCCAGCAGGTGGCGCTTTGACTATAACTGAATATGGGCATGTATATCTGTTCAGGTCAGGACTATTATCATACATATTAAGTTTGGAGCAGATTGGAATTTGTATGTCTGAGTTATAGCAACTTCATTTTTCATGGCGAAGCATCGAAATTTACCAGGCCGCCACGGACACGCCCTTCGAAGAAAACTCTAGATCTTCGCAATTTAAAATCGCAAAGGCCTTTAGATTACACTACCCAGGTTTGGTGTTGATCTGAATTAAACTCTAGGAGGAGTTCGTTAAAATACAAAGTCTGAAAATGGCAAAATGAACAACATTGGCCTGAGAAATGTGTAAAAACTAACCGATTCCATGTTGGATTCGGCATCCCTTTAGTGCCCCGGGACGACTTTTTGTCGTATTGGTTGGTTACATGTGGTACCGACTGAGAGTAATGTACGTGTCACGTAGCCGCGGGCGCACGACCATGGAAAAGTGAGATAGGTGGCGATGAGACGCCACTCATTTGCACACCCACTTTATGAACCCATATCAGATGTAATGCGAGTTCTGAGGCAGTGTGCAAAGTTTCCTTGCTCCTCTCCCTACTTTTTGAGCATGTTTGGGCCCTCAAAAATGCGATTGATCTTAGAGAAGAATAAAAATAATAATAATAATAAATAAAAAATATAGCTGCAAGCAGCGATTACGGGCCCCGCGCACCCGGGCTCACCGCCAGCGGGCGTCTTTAGTAAGAATGCGAACGGCGAGCAATATGCATTTAAAGTAGTAAATATGAGAGGAATATGTAAAAATTAATTTATGTGCCAATCTTCTTGTTGCCAGCTGGTGGCGCTATGACTATACCTGGATTTTGGCATGTAGATTTCTTCAGTCCAGCAATTTTATCAAAC